>SWBL01000069.1:0-171710 GCA_024195585.1 Aureobasidium sp. EXF-3400
GCCGCTGTGGTGCGTCGGAATGTACGGCTGTTGACCGTCAGCGGACGGCTCAACAGGGGCAAGGGCGGGAGGCGGTTGGTGCTGGAGGGAGAGGTGGTGGAGTGTGGGGAGTTGCACACCGTTATGGAAGTACTGCGGACGAAGCCGAGGAGAATGAGAAGGAGTAGCCAAAGGAGTGTGGTCGGGAGTAGGCGAGGTGGACTCGTGAGAGAATGAGGGCGATGGTGGTGCGGTTGACTGAGGAGAGCCGGGACGCGACTTCTTGGTCATGCGGTGAGAGTAAGGGTCGTCATCCTCGTGCGAGTGCGAGCGCGACATGGGCTGAGAAGTGGGGTTGGAGCTGTAGTGATAAGCCGAGAGAGAAGGAAGACGGCCAGTCGAGTAAGGGTGGTGGCTGTAAGGGTGGGTGCCGTATGTGTGTCTGCTGGCAAGACCCATGTGATGCGAGGGAAGCGAGTTTTCGCGCTCGACTTGCGAGGCAGCGGTGGCCAAAAGGTTGATGTCCATGGGGTGATTGAGGCCAGCAGGGCTGAGATCGCCGCTCACATTACGGGTCAGGTAGGAGCCAGGGTTGCTTGTGTATGCGCTGGCGTAAGAATGAGGGGGAGAGACGTTGGGCGATGAGAGCTGAGATGAGGGCGCCGAGTGAGCCAGGGTGTTCATCTTGGGTGGAGGAGGCATCATGTGGTTCATCTGCTGCATAACCTGGTGTTGAGCCTGGTCCATGATTCCAGCTTGAGCGGCGGCGGCGGCTGCGGCAGCTGCTGCTGCGGCGGCGGCATGTTGCTTGTTGCCACGTCTCGAATTGGGGTTGTTGTGGATGCGCGAATGGCGGGTCAGCTCATCGGAACGGCTGAAGCGCTTTGTGCAGCCCGGGAACTGGCAGGCGTGCGGCTTCTCGCCAGTGTGAGTGCGAATGTGACGAGTCTGATGCTCGAGGCGGTGGAAGGCCTTGTCGCACAGAGGACACTTGTAAGGGCGCGGCAGGTCAGGGCGCACATCCTGTTGGGGAGGGGTCTGAGTAGTCTGCTCCTGTGTGGGCATGTTGGCGGCCATGGCGGGCACGGTGGCAGCAGCAGCCATGGAAGGGTGAGACTGGCAACCAGCGTCGACGTAGGTCGAGGGAGTGGTGGGGTGAGAAGGGGGAGTGGCCGAGGAAGAGTTATCTGGATTCAAGAGGCTGGAGAAATCCACACCGGACGAAGTGCGCTGCATTGACGACGTGAAGGTGAAAAATCTGGAGAATAGGCGGGAGGGGAGAGGGCGGGAGAACTGGTTAAATAGCGAGAGCGTGACGCAGACGAAGGGAAAAGGCGTGGGGGTGAGCTCCAACTTTGACTGAGAAAAGATCCACCGACTGCCAAGCCGCAGCCTTCGTCGCGCCCGACGTTAGTCACTAGCGCACCTGTGCTGCTGGCCCAGGGCCGACAAGCTGGCGAGGACTCGCCGTCGGAACGACACGGCTCTAGATAGCGCAAGGTCGCTCTTCGGTCGACCGTCCCCAATTGCCTTGCCTATTCCAAAACCACCTCACCCGCTTGTGCCATCTGTCCCTTTTTGTGCACTGCACCCGCACACCCAGCACCAGCCCGGCGTGAACAAGGCGCCAGCCAACCACACACCATGCCTCCTGCATCCCCCCAGAGATCGCTGCTCTGTCATCGTTTTCGAGTAGCTTCCGAACCCTCGTCTGTTTTGCGGAGCTCCCGCCCGGTTATCACAGAACAAGACTTTTTAACCTTTCCCGTGACGACCCGTGGCATGTGTTGGGGATGCCTTTGTGCACGTCTTCGATCGCGCTTTCACATCCTCCTCTGTGCTGCAATTATGACGATGCTGCACGGTTATCTCTCTCCAAGCGTTGGCCTCTTTGCAGCCGAGAAGCTCTTTCGTTGCGCTGCCTCGCCTTGCGTTTTTTGTATCTGGCCTCTGCGCTACACCTGACACGGGCGTGCTCCGGAAATGACTTTGTGGGGACCCACATACAAGATTTTTCGAATTCTCATAGAAGCGCCCCCCAGAGGTCCAATAGGCCCGAAATAGCACTACGCCCCTGGCCGTGTTGTGTTTGTGCTGAACAACAGCGCCAAGCGCCCGCGAGAAAAAGGCCGGCCTCATCAAAATCCGAGCACTCTCAATTTCGCCGTGTTCTTGCCGAACTCGTCGTCGTCTTTTGTCTGGAGCTGGGGAGATGAAACGTGTGGAGCAAAGCGCTCACTACTCCAACCTCAAAGTCTCGTTTACAACGTATCCGCTTCCTCCTCTGTTCAGCGCAAGGGTTTTATTTCTCCGTTGGCGCTTCCTACGGTCGCATGACGAGGCTTGCGGTGGGTAAGGTGTTCCTGCTTATCTCTCTGCCCTATCTCCCTTCCACGCCTGGAATGGTGACCAGCGCTCATATCTCACCTACATCCTAATTGGTCTTCAACCGAGCATTTACCCGCTGGTGGCTGCAGGCATCTGCTTTGACGCACTACGCAAAGCGTGCATAGATTATTGTACAACATGATCTCTCCAGATACTGGCATGTGAAACAATCCAACCTGGAGATGCATCTGGGGAACAGCGAATTACGTTGCTCCATGCTGCCCGTGATTTGAATACAACTTATCAGTCTCTCTTCGATACGCGCAACTCGTACAACGGAACGAGATCCTTTTGACGTTACTCCCGCTTTTACACTCCCATTGTCACCCCATTGTCATCAAACCTACTGCGCGTTGACTGCCCGTGTTCCGTTGCAAATCAGACACGGATCGAGTGGAGGAGTCCCGACATGCCTCCCCATATCAGGCGGGTAATTGCGCTCCACTATTCAATCGTTGCAATTGTTCATACACTTACACAGCTGCCTGTCGCTTTCTCCCGATAAGAACATTCCCTTCGCAATTCATTTATGTCCAATTCCAAGCCCGGGGTAGCGTGGGGGTCGGAGACCTTCACCAGAACCTGGGGCATCATGTGCACTCGTTAGACTCGGTCACTCATCAATTAAGGACCCTGCGAAGGTCAGTATTGCAGATGGGCGATACTGTACAATCAGCTTGGCAAAACCAAAACGTAATTCATTCTCTAATCGCTGGACCAATGCACAAGCGTCAATCACGCCATTGTCTCCTCCTGCATCGCTGACTGCTCACGCACATACTTTGTAAAGCTCGTCTCCTTTCGCCCAGCGAGATCAACACAGCACACACCCCTCATTCAAAACTGACTTTCCATAGCATATCATAGATCCGGGGCAAATCGACCTGTTCTCCACGCCAAGGAAGCCATAACCTGGAGCTCGCAAGCCACATTTGCATATCCTCCACTTATCTACCATTGCCATGGGTCAATGCGGCATGGTCCGTGGCTATGGTTCTCGAGACACTCGAGGACTTCAGGTTCTAGAATATCACACAATTTCAGAGGCTTCAAACGTCTTTGTTGCTATCGCATAATGGCTCTATGGCTGTGAGTCGCTTCAAGTCGCGTTGCGCAGCGTCCATCAGTGTGGGTTTGGTTGCCCAAGAGTGGGGATTGACAGATCCACCATGTGATTGAGTCATTGTTGATCTCCTGGTGTGATTGCGATCCCCACACACTCCTCAAGTCCAAGGTGCTAAGAGATCTACTCCGACGGCAGTCGACTCGATTGCAGAGGCTCCATGACGAACTGTATCTCGGCCCAGAAAGGAGAAAAATTGTCATCGGGTTCAATCGGCTCACTGCACGGCAGATGACAGCGGTGCGAGGCTCCACACAGTGATATGAGATTATCAGTTGCAACGCCTAGATCCGCCGCTGCCATCGGGGGAGCGGTTCAAGCGACTTCCGCTCCTTGAACGTTGGTTCACAGCCCACAAGACTTTGCACACACGTGGCCGTAAGCCCCAGAGCCAAACGCCAAAGGATTGATGCAGGTCCCAAACATGGTCGGCCTACCTCTCCGCAAACATACAGCGCCACCAACAAACATCAAGACTTTTCCAAAAACATTTGTCTCTCGTACGTTTTTCTTTACTTGCCGGTGCGCACCTCAACGTTTGGAGGGTGCAAAGAAAAAGTCGTCTGTTATCTTCTTGGCAGTAGAATTTGCTCTCTCGCACCGAATATAGCATGGCGTCCGAAACATTGCCGTACAACCATCCCCAACACATTTGAACGAGAGCAAAGCGTTCAGGAAAATCTTTTCTGCATTTTCTTTTCGCGGCGGATTCACGGCGTCACGCCATGGTTTCGTCGTCGTCGTCATCTCGCAAAGATGTTTTGGATCCCCGGTTTTCCCATCAACATATTCACGATTCAGTGACGTGGGAGCCTATGTTCCGAGACGCTCGCTTGGTGGGTTGAGCACAGTGAGCAGTGAGCAGTGAGCACTGGCTTTTGCTGGTCTTGGCTCAACATGGACAGCCCTATATCCGGAGTTTTCTCTGTGACACTCGCTCGTAGCACTTACCGGCCCGACTCTGAGTGAGATACAGGTCTAAACCCAGGCCTCAAGATCCCACCAATATGTTATTAGGCAATCTCAGACGCGATTCGCTTCGAGTTCGACTCAACAAAGTGGCAGTCGACACTCCCAACGACGAGAGGTAAAACGTGTTTTACGTGATGATAAAGATGCAAGTAGACTGCCATATCATGCATCACTCATTTCTTCCATGTTCCTGCAGCTCGTTACGTCGATGTTGTGGGGAGGCCCGACCCCACGACGAGCATTGCCATGTGTTTCTAAGACCAAAACCAAGCCTCACCCACACTTGCAAAGCCACCACAACTTGACAGAGAGGCGGTTAGTGGATGAAACCTTCCGCAGCTGCAGAGAAGGAGGGAAAGGAGCAATCCAACCATCGTGACAACGGCCTGCACTTGACATCGCAAGCCGTGTTGACTTCTGGGCCCACGCCCAGCTGCGCACTGATAAGTACAAGTGGCACCATCTTGCTTGTGTTTGTTCACAAGCTCAAGAGGCTGACAGTCTGCTTTCATGTGATTATCGCGTTGTGCTCAATCAAGATAGGAGTGCCGACAGGTTTCGCCGAGATACATCGCAACAGTTTGAGCTCCTGCCCAACGAATTCTCACAGCCTCTCCACGATTCGTGGTCTTGCAGCTCAGATAGTGTTGGGAAATCTATGCTGATGCCTTGATAATTTTTTTTTTCTCTGAACCATGATTGCGTGCTTCAGACTATCCGTGGTAGCTTCTATTGAAATCACCCACAAATCACATGAACACGCCATAAGATGCATACGAGTAGATTGGTGACAGATACGGCTTACCGTATACGAACAACCCCACAGAAGGACGTGGCCTGGGGAGTATGCGGGAAGCAATTTGGAGAAAAGGAGGTTTGCTGGAGAACTCGTCCGCCCGTTGGAACCTTTTCTTCCCATCGTCCTCGGTTACTGCGAGATGAAGGGTCCGGCATCACGAAAAGAACCATCTTCCGTGAGTCGGCAACTCGGCTGTATAACACCACTCTTATACTCGCCGAGTACCGTGTTCTAGCCGAGGACAAAATCCACCGCTCATGGCGTTTTCTCCAATTCCCCCCAACCGGGAGCTAAACGTCGTTCCTTGCAGACTGATAACAGAATATATTGGGATTCTAGCGGATCAAACGACCGGTATGCAATATGTTTCCTTCTTATGCGACCCTGTGGAGCTCGGAAGGAGCACTAAACTGCACTCAAGCATCCACAACCAGGGCGGTGGCCATCTCCAAGCAAAACGCGTGTCTGTAGCTGAACGCCACATCTCATTACGGTACTGCCGGCTCTAGCAAATCGCTATCACTCTAACAGCACGTGCGTCGGAAGAACTGCTGAATACCACTCATCATCACTAAGCACAACTTGCTAAGCATAAGAGCAACGTATCAGACAGTGAGGTTACTTCCGGTGGTGGAGATGACAGCTACAGTTCATCGCGACGAAAGAGGAAGTTGCGCGTTATCTCGCCAGCTGAACCTGTGATCCGTTCACTCAACCCACACGGGCCCATGAGCAACCTCCTATTGCATCTCAGGCAATTATCTCCGCTGGCTTTTGCGGGTAGGATCGTCCTTCAGTCTCTTGTCACATGTGCCGCGCCAAATCCATACATGTCTGGACTTCATGACTTCGCTTATGATCACTGTTTAACATGGCCATGACCTGCCCTGACTGGACCCTCTCTCCTGACTTACAGCTCCACAGATAAGAAGGAGGTTCGGCGCAATCCGCTTATTTCATTCACAACAAGAGAAGTTGGGTTCCCGCAGTTCTCCGATCGCCAGAACCTGACAGGTTCATCGACATGTGGTTTGAGATCATATCACTTGATTTTCGAATCGCAGCGAGGATGATTCCTAAACATACCAAAATCTCTAGCACAACGTAATTACAACCGAGCATTCTCGGCCAGGTAGGTTGCTAGTCGATCATGGTCGGCTCCAACACTGTTTACAGTTTTTACACGACACAGACTCTTGCAATCTGCTAAAGTCTTCGTCGCTGTTCCAATTTCCTCTTTGACATGCATAAAGTAGCAGGGACGTTGTGCAAAGGTACAATACCACCCAAAACGGAGTAAGTCTCTTTGAGATCCATCACGCTATTAGCTGGTCTGGTTTGCGCATATTATACTGAGTATGTCGCTGCAACATGGAACAGTAAGTAAACTCAAGGAACCAGTAAGCACCTACACCGAGCATAATTGTCTCATAATACCTCTCAAATCAAACTCTCATGACAGCCATCCTATGTTTTCTGCTTCTGCGACTTGATGGTTTTCTGCATCCTTTCTCTTTGATACCCACTTGACCATCTGCAAATCAAGCTCGACAAGATGGCATCGATACCACCGACCAACTCCATGTTCACCGACGACCCCTGGGAGACAACAACCATCATCGAGGAAGGACACAGAGACAAACGCCTCCTTCAAAGATACATCTCTCGCGCACTCGAACCAAAAGATAAGGGGAAAGACCAACGTATCATGCAGAGCAGGCTACGAACCGATCAAGTCTTACGCCGCAGAATCATCATCGGGGCTTGTGTGGGTAGCTTCCTCTTCCTAGCGCTACTCGGCTTCAGCGTTAGTATGGTAGCAGCTTAGTGGATGATTCTCAATCAGCCTTGCAAAGTGTCATGGTTCTTGGGGAGTGTATTCGATGATGGGTTAGTGGGATTATTCAGCTATCGATTGGACCGCAATTGCGCCAGGGTCGCTAGTACAACTACCATTGATCCAAGCAGATACGACCTCTGGTGCCACACACGACATTTGGTGGCCTTGTCTTGGTATTTCGGGATCAGGAGATACTTCAAGCGTCTAGAGAAATATGTTTCGTTCCCGAAAATGTGGGAAGTTGCGTAGTTTTGCGCATTTATTCAGGGCAAAGCTTTGGTCATGGATTTCAGGTGAAAAGAACAACCGAAACAGCATACTTTCTAGTCAGTGCCCGAAAAAATTTACAGGAGAGTAAACAGTATCTCAGCATTCTATTATAAGTGCGCTCGCTATCGACAATCCACAAGTTAGTTTACTTTGTCGCACAGATCTCTTGAATGCATCCCAGACCTTTGGATGGCCAACGCAACAAAGACGGATTGTGATAGATTTTTACACCAGAACACAGAGGCACGGTTACGTTCGAGGTTCATTTTGTCCTGAGGACGATGAAACTGAAGAGTTATGTGTGACGAGACTTTGTTGACTTCGAGAACACTGTGTATCTCGACAGGCATCTTGCGCCATAAGGTTGGTGCAGTTTCGGTGGCATCTGTAACAACTCCTGTAGGCCTCTGATCATAGCCAGGGAAGGTTGGCAGAGCAAAAACCGTTTGAGCATTTGAGGCAGCGTCTTGTAAAGTCACTACTATCCTTTCTCAAGCTCTTATCTGTTCCATGTTTATGTTGCTTCGGCAATCGAATCATACACCTCAAGCATCTGTGTCTGATGATATGATTGTTCTGCTTGGGAGCATAGTTGAGGCTTTCTGGACTGGATCTCGTAGCATGTCGTAGCATCCTCCGTTTTGGTTTCCATCACATAAGTCGACTTTGTTGATGATTACTATTCTACTTTCATTGTTTGGGCGAGACACACTGTGGGTGGGTGCACGAAGAAGAGTGCTGAGATTGCCGTTAGTAAAGCCCCATTCTAGAATGTACGAGAAACATATTACCTTAGATCTTGGCCAGAAGGAGAATCCTGTTGAGCGAAATCCTGTTTCTTTGACGTGATCACTAGCAGGATCGATATGAGATTTGCCGCTGGTGTTTTCGAAAGGTGTAGGATCGTGCTCGAGAGTTAGGTCAATAGGCTCTTGTTGGCTTCCGTGCTCGATGGTCAGATCGATAGGCTCTTCATGGCTTCCGGATCTGAGTTGAGCCGTTGTTGTAAGTGTAGATCCTGAGACATCCTCGGCAGCTTCATCTCCTTCGATGACAATCAACTCTTCTGTCTTCTTGCTCTTGTATGCTTCTCTGATGATTTGGAGCTCAGCCTGCAGCTTAGATGGGACCTTGGCATGGATCTTCATGTGATTCTCCTCAGCCTCATGAAGAGAGTCTTGAGCACACGCAAGCGAGGCCAGTGCCATGTGAGCGCGGATGCCGTAAGATCGTGGCAGCCCTGTGAAGCTGACGAGACGTCTTGCAAGTTTGCGAGACAGCTTCCTCTCTGCCTTGCCACCAGACTTTGCGAACTTCTCCATCCGATCCCAATGGACCTCGAAGTCTTTTTCCTTTTTGGTGAGTGGCATTGTTGATAAGGCGAGTTGTTGCTCTAGTGGTGGCGGCAGAACCGAAAGTGGTAGGTTGAGATATTTAGGTGAAAGCGTGCCCCTGAGGGATATGTAAATGAGAGACACATGGCAAGGAAAGTATAGTGAGTAGGATGCGACACTTCTCTCATCGATTCACTTATGAAATCCGTCGTTTTTTTTTTTTTTTAAAAACAACTGACGAGCATTCTCACTTGTCCTATACTTTGGAGAAAGGAGTGATTCCCACGAGAAGTGGACGTTCTTTCAAGCAACCTCCATGGCCACGCTTCTTCAGAAAGAAACTATGCATTTTCAAATTACAGCCATCGGCACACAGAGAGAGTGTTGACAAAGTTCCGCACTGTTCCATATATCGATCGACATCTAGTCCAGGGGTAGAAAGATTCTGGACAACTTGCAACAGGTGGGCGTACGTTATCTGTTGCTTCAGGCGTACTGTCGTTACAAATATATTCTTGACCTTGGTCGGCAAGCTGTTAAGGCTAAATATCACCCCACTGGCTAAGGCCATCTCTGTCTCGATGTCGTCAACAAAGGATGGTACCATCGACCCTTTGACTTCTATGCTGCCCACAAGCCCATAAGACTTGACCTGTGCAAGACCAGAGAGGTGTATGTTCTTTGCTGTCTGTGTGGCATCTGCCCGGAAAAGCTCAACAGTGTCCTCATGCGGGCCAGGATAAGTACTCTCTCGAAAGATGAATATCAAATGGTCTTCGTCAGGTTGGGAAAACATCGCCTCAGGACCCCAGAAATCAGATGCATCCAGGAGCCTGTTCAGTCCAGCAGACACAGAACATTCGTCGAGCTGTAATAGATGGCCGGATGGCGGTGTCTCCTGTAGTTGAAAGTCTTCGTCGACTAGTGCAAAAACCTTCTTTGTTTTCACGATCCACGAGCCATCCCTCTTGGCAAGGATTCCAAATACTCTGTTGATTGCCCATCTCCAGGCTCGCTCAAGAACCCCCTCCACCCCTGGTGCATCTGCACTCTCTCTGCTAACGTCTCGAGGGCGCGGCTCGCCATTAGCGGTGTTGGTGTTGTGTTTGGTACCCTTGTAGTGACAGAACAAGGCGTCTTTAGTGCGGAATCCCAAGCGGCAGACATCGTCCTTGAATGGAACATTGGAATCGTGGTAAGCCTCGGCTCCATGTCTATCGACCCAGTACGTTCCTCCAGCATCGTTAGCCTTTTGAGGGTACCTGCAGCCTGTATATCCGCACATCTCCCCTCTGCAGTCAAGAGATCTGGCTCGAAGCATTGGTTGCCCTGGTAATGCTCCGTCCACCTTGCTAGCGCATCCATAAACACTTGCTGGCATCCAAACTGACATACGTTCAAGTCGAGTTTCCCGAAGTCAATGGCGTGTGACATCGTGTGTCTGACAAACTGACTGCGTGTCACCGACGATCCAAATACCTCGCCACACGATGGCAACGGGCACCTGTACCGGAATTGCTTGGTATGAGTACCTGAGACATACTGAACATGCAGTTTGTCTGTCTCCCTGCGTAGGTGTAGCTGTGGCTGGTAAATGGTTTCATCTGGCGAAGTCGCAGCCCGATGGTTTGCTCCGGCGTTAATGATGTTTCCTTGTGTAGCAGACTGGAACCCATCCCCGGCATCCTTTGGTTCTTGTCTAGGAGAATCATCAGCACTCTTGCCCTCCTGAGGCTTCGAGGTCGGCGTGGTTTCCTGACAAGAATGAGCGTTGAAGCGCTGTAGCTCAGTGGCATTCGATGTGGGTTTGTAGTCCCAGTTGAATGTCGGCATTGTCGGTCCACACACCGTGCTGTCAGGTTCGACGAGGCTCTGGAATGCAGTGTCCCAACCCTGTTCGATTTCTGGTTGGAAGTAGCCATGAGATTGGCCAGCGTGCTGCACGTCCCGATCAGAGAACGTGAAGGCATCTGCCTGGTTCTTCACGTTGCTCAATGCCCATGACGAAACACCATGCACTGTAGCACTTGCAAGAGTTGAGCCGTCAACCGAGTCTTGCCTGCCATTCAGGCCACGCCTCTTGAAGGCCGTTGAGAATTGGGGCAGTGTACTTTGAGACGTCGACCGGGCTTGTACTGCTGCTCTGCCATCCTCCTGTGACACTGGTGACGGCTGGGGCAGTGTATTCTGGGGCCCAAGTCGAGGAGTATGGGTCTCCGGCTAAGCCTGCTCTTGCCATGTCTGGAACCGAATGCCCATCCGCCTTTTGTCGTTTGGGGTTGCGGTTTGGATGATACTCGTCTGTCGAAGACCGTTGGTGTAGACCAGTAACGACACCCCTTTGCTGTTGTCCCTCTTTTTGCTTGTGTTCCTTGTCTTGCTGTTGCAGCATGTGAGTCGAGTAAGGATCCAACTGAGGGAAGCCATAGTGAGGAGTGCGAGCGATGCTTTGGTAGCCGTACTGAGGTAGGGTCTAAGTCGAGTAGTGGTCGAACTGAGCGAAGCCAGGGCGTGAGGCAGGAGCGCTGCTTGGTAGCGGTACTGAGGCTGTGTGAGACTCGAGTAGGGATCAAACTGAGCGAAGCCAGAGTATGGAGTGGGAAGGTTGCTTTAATAGCCGTACTGAGGCTGCGTGTGACTCGAGTACACATGCGGCTAAGGAGGGCCATGGTGTGAGGCAGGAGCGCCGTACTGAGGCTGCGTGTGACTAAAGTAGACATGCGGCTGAGGAGATTGCTGACTAGAAGTTGCAAGATTGCCTTGGTGGCTAAACGCAGTCTGCGAGTGACCGGTGTGTGCATTGTGCTGGGGAGATTGACAGCGTGAGAATGGTCGATCTGGACCCGATAGACGAGGTGTAGCAGAATGCGTACTGTGGATGATTCTGGTTATGCATGCAGACAAGAAAAGGTGAGACTGCACATACGCGGCATTCTGTGCTGCTTTGCAATCGTCATTCTCGTCCATTTGCAGGGGCTTTTGAAGCAGATCCAGATCCGGATCAGCTGTATACAGAAAGGTAGACAACTTGAGTGATGATTCTGGTGTTCGCAAGTCAAGCGACGAAGCAGGATCGAAAGAAAAACAACATACAGAGAAGGCAGCATCGGCCCAAAGAAAGAACGACGTATATGCACTTTCCTTGAAAGCCATTATGGCGATACAGCCCTCCATCTTTCAACGTGCCTTCCCAAATATGAAAAGAAGTTAGAATCATTTCAAGAGTCAGTCGTCCTCGAATATCATTCTGCTCAGTGTTGCAGAATAGTACTATGTTGTAGAGACAAAACGGGTGAAGTGGGACAGTATTTCCAGCTAGTATACCACAACTTCCCTACGGTCGCATCTCACGACGAGCGACTCAAATCGCTTAATATTGACGATATTAAGACCGCCAGCATCACAGAGTAATACTCTGCGACGGGGGTGGAGGTGACGGAGAAGCCGCGGTTCGAATCCGTGCGGAACCATCTTTTTGCACTTCTCACGGCACGTTGCTACAGTTTCTGAATCGCTCAAATCTGCAATAAGATACGAATTGACAAAAGTATAGTGCTTGCTCTGTTTGCTCAGCTATCGGCTGTCGGATAGGAAGGGGTCTAGCGTCTCAGCATCGATGTACAAGGGCTATTGCGGCTGAGGGCGTGCGATGATGTTGCTATAGCTCAGCTCTGCCATGGGAGCTCGCTGAGGGGCTTGAGTTGACCGAGTTGACGTAGCAGAGGTCGAATAACGAGGGGTTTGAGACGGTGTAGCGAGCTGAGTTGGAACTTGGCGCTGAGCTGCCAATTGAGCACCGAGTGTCGGTCGGAGGGACATAAAACGACGGGTACTGAGTGGCTGGCCATTGCTGATGATTCGCGTTGGTGCCCGACGTGGAGAAATATGGTGTGTTGTCCAGAGGATATCCAGAAGCCTTGCCCGTTGACTTGAAGAAAGCAACGCCTCTTTGAGGTTTCAAACTAGTGCTTCCGCTTACCCTGACAAGCAAATATATGGTGAAGAGTGCATGTTCAAGACGCTACCACTCACCAAAAAAAAAAGAAAAGTTTCCGTCGAGGAGCAGTTCCGGAGTAGATCAAAGCAAAACAAACATGTTTTAGAGAGATCCTGCCGTGTGATCCACCAATATTTGCCTATATCGTCAGATCCTATTGGTGAGTTGGTTGCAAAAAGGTACTTTGATCAGCTTTTAGCCAGAACTGCTGGTTTGCTGTTCGTGTATCAGGCGCAGAGCTCAAGTCAGACACGGTCTTGGAGAAATTAAGCTACAGGGTGTGTCTGCGTCCGTTGAATAGTGTGCAGCTTCCAGACTGCCTATTTTGATCTTGGTAATACCTGCGATTCGCTGTAATCCTTATTTTGTAGACGCCCTGATGTGCGCGCTATCCAACGGATGTGAAAACACCCTGTACATCGAGAATTCGCCTATTGCCAAGAGGCATCAATCAGTGTGTTGACTTTGGTACCACAACGAGTCCCCCGACGGGCCAAGTCTGTCGTGTTACATTGACTCTTACTCACACGGATCCATCGCATTGTTCAGCTGTAGGATCGCACAGCTTTGCTAGATCAGCGGGCAGTCATTCAGAAACAGTCTCCCATTCGTTACATCTTCTCTTGAAAGCACTGTGCATTTGACAACTGCACATGTGGCAGGGTTTTGCACCTTGGAAGGACAGAAAGCCTCATTGAATACTCAGGTCGAGACTTGAGCTTGGCCTGAGATCGTGCTCTGCATCTGACAGACTCGCCCATATGCCTGTAGCTTCTTCCACTAATGAATCTGACCAGTCTTAGGAAGAAAGATCGATTGGTTGCAGAATTCAACTATGAGGATCAGCCCTGGTCCAGGATAGCGGATTGGTGCTTGATTAAGTAGCACACGCATATGCATACCCCTCAAGAAAATATTGTCGGAGCCGACCACTCAAAACATAGTCCTCGGGATGAATTACTATCGAACGTGTCTGAAAGCGGTGCACATTTTACCCGAGCATCAGAGTTGAGCTGCCAGTTCCTAGAGCAATAGCGAGGAAGGTGCATGTGAGTTGATAAGGGTAGTGTGGAGACGACGGGGCAAGACCCGTGGCCGTTGGGTACCCTGCATGGTTCCAAACCTGTTGTGCGCAACACTGATGCTTCGACAACATGAAAATACATGGATATCCATCAGTCTCGAGCGTGACACAGGTTTCGAGAGCTGGCGCATGAACGAGTTTGTAGGTGCTTGCAACACGCATTCCGCTGTTGTAGGGCGTGACAGAGGCACATGACGTGTTGCTAGCATCAAGAAATGCAGCAGTCGCGGAAGATGGCGCGACGGCAACGCGCCATTTCAATCCAAAGCGACGGCTTCTCGTGGCCGCAGAAACTTCGACGCCATTCAGCACGCCCGTGAACCGGAGCGTGTGCGGAGGGAAAGTGCAGCTGCAGGAATTCTGTTAGTGGCGGTGTGGGAGGAAGGTGATTGGGTTGTGGTGAGCCCGACAGGTCGAGACGAGGTTGGGCGCAGCGGTCAAGGTGTGATCGATGCGTGATGGGCTCGATGAATCGTGTCACCACAGGAGCCCATGTGCTTAGAAGAGCCACCGTCCTTTCTCGTTTCGCTAGGTCGACACCTATTTCGTGCCTGCTGATTTGATTGTCGTTTAGATGGCTGCGGTTGCCATTCGCTCATTAGATATGTGCTGTTGCCATCGGCCTAGCATCACCTAGTCCTTGCCGTCCCCACTGCCACCACGTTACCTAGCATTTCTTCCCGTGATAATAAAGGTTACCTGCTCCTTCGCTGCAGTGCTTCCTCTCCCTGATCTACCACACCGCCTTCCTTGTACCATGCATCGCCACCACGCCGATTCTGAGAGCCTGCCGAGTCGCAACTCCAGCTTTTCGAACAGTGATTTTGGAAGCAGCAACCATTCTCGTCAGTCTCACAGTACACAAGGCACCCAGTATACCGGACCTTCATCAAGACCCCCGTTTGTGCACTACGAAACATGTGAGGGAAGGCTCGAGGGTCCCCGGCTCGAACACTATCGCCAAGTAGAGGATCCCCGGTCATCTACAGAAACATATGCCTCGACTGTGCCTTCAGAAGTCGATTATGATGATGACGAGCAGTCTTTGTCTGACGGACCTCGCCCTTTGCCCCGAACCGATATATATCGGAGCAGGGCGGTTCCATCAACTCCATCAGATTTTGCCGAACTGTTTCCATCAGAACGCCTTTTGTCGATTAGACATGATGACTCCACACCTGACGGCAACATGAACCTTCGAATTGACACAGTATATGAGAACTCGCGTTACAGCCCCATCGATGTCACTCTGTTTCACCTTCGCATGCACGACTTGAAATCCAGGCAATTCTCGTTGAGAAGATATTGCAGAGAATCTGGCCGCGAAGTCTGCCATTCTTCGCGTAAATGTCAAAAGAGTGCTGCCGAACGAAGGATGGGCATTCAGAGATCTCTCAGCAATGCATTTGCATCTCTTCGTACGATAGCAGAGCACAAAGCTTCTGGTCCATCTGCAGGACTCAAGAGATCGGATTCTGGATACGAGTCACTTCAGTCGCACAAAAGCATCGAGCCCAACCAGCAAGTCGTCGCACCAATCAGTTTCTCCAACAGGGGACATGTACCTGTCCCCACCAAGACTATCAAACTCGAATTCTCGAACTATGCTCAGGTGGACGTGAAACGTCGTGGTGCTAAGAGTAGTAAAAGGTATGAATTTGAGTATTGGGGGGTTCATTATGTGTGGAAACGTATCACAGATCGAATTGGATCCTCGAAGGAAGTATCCTTCTGCTTATTTCGCAATAATGAGGACTGTCCTCTTGCCCGGATACAGCCTACTCTCTTGAGTGGTGTGCAACAGCGCGAAGAGCTTTCGAAAGGAGGCTGGATTCCACCTTGCACTATGGGTATAACCGACGCAGAGATCATCGAGAACCACAATGAAATCTCAGAGTAGGTTCTGTTCCTGTTGATCTCACACTCACCGTCTTACTAACCATTTTCAGTGTTGTGGTTGCTGCTGGTCTGATAGCGTTGGTGGACGATTGCATCAAGCGTCGTTTCCATACCAGACCAGTCCGTGGGATTGCCCTTCCTGTCCCAAAATTTCGATTAGACATGGAGTACATGGGTACAGGCGCCAAACTTCCAGGTGATGCTGCAAGCCGCCGGCCCACACCGCTTCGCAAAGGAAGTTGCGACGTATAACACGACGCTTCGATGAGATGATGTGCAGGAGTGTTGCGCATTTGAGGTTGACTCGTCTTCTGCATCTCGAGCCTGTCCGATATTTTCTTTTCTGATTCATTCAAGTCAAAGCACAGAGACTGGAATCCTGTCAGTTGCCCGATACGCTTGCATGCCCCTTTAGTCTGCATCACACAAAGAATTTCGGATCTTTTCAGGATGTTTGCATCGCTTTGAAATGTGTCTCCCTGGTCGCTACAATGGGACGAACACCTGACTTTGCGTACGCTCGGATCATATAATGCCCTCTCATCAATGATGAACATAAATATACACATCAAAAAGTTTCAAGTAATCCTTGAACAATCATTACTCTGCTACGAATGGTCGTACAAATATGTGCTCTTCACCGCTCAATCCTTCTTAGAGATTTAGAGTGCTCGGGGAGGCGACACCGTCCGACTGCCCCTGTATCTGATCACGCAGGTACCCGAGGGCATCCGGCATTCTTGATGGACGATGATGTCGTCAAAGTGAGTTTTTCTCAGGGATCTGGAGCTGGGTTTCGAACTTACGGACAGGTGATATTTCTCTAATCTGTATTGTGTCTTGATGGAGGAATGACGTGGCTCAATGAAGAAGATAGTGTCCACATCACTCTATTCAATTTTGCCAGCATGCATTGTTACAACTACCGCATACTGTGCAGTGCCAGCTCTAGCGGGTCGCTGCCCGACCAGCTGGCGTTGCTTCACCGCGGCATTGATGCCGAATGCAAGCCAATTCGGATCCTCTTATGAATGATTGATCTATTGTGGAGTCTATATGACTGCTAGTTCATCGGGCCTTCTTCTCCAACAAAGCGGCTCGGGAGCCGGTATTATGATTACCCATCATCTTGCTGTTGGAAGTAGATCATACGCAAACAAACCTGGGTATTACTCCCGGGCGGGACGGCCCTGCAAAGAGCCTAGCCGATAGACAGAGTTGTTTCGAAGACCCTTTTTGACATCTCTGCTGCTACTTGCCTTGTTTGACAGCACACAGTACACATCGTACCTATCGATTCACCAGGGCTGAAGCCTGCCAAGTAGGACACGAAGCAACTGTCCGGTTTGCTGTCCAGGATGTCGGCGATTGCAAAGTGACATGTCGAAGGTCGAGACTGGAGCTGAAGGACTGGAGCACGGTATAAGAACTCATGCATCGAAGCTGTAGTTCGTCAAGTTACCCTCCAATCCACTCTGCGAACCTTTACCGCCAAAGCCTACCCAAATCTATCTCGCCTTCGCCGATCTTCTTCTCACCCACATCTAAGATGGCTTCCATGACTGCTTCGAGGGTTCACACCGCCACAACCCCAGTGCACTCCACTGTCTGGCAGAACAAGCTCATAAGTGAGTTCGTGTCAAGATGTGATGATTACCAGCAGACTGACTGAGTACGCAGACGAATGTAGAAGCCGCGGTCTTCGTGCTCCCAACTTCCAAGAATGCTCCGACAGACGTGGTATGTCTTTGAGCGGACGAATCAAGACAAGCAAAAACTGACATCTCCCAGGTGGTCGCACTGCTTGGTCCAGTGTGGTTGAGGTCAACGGATGCAAGCACCAGGCTCGCTACTGGTACGACGGAGACTGGGTCAACAACGCTCGCGAGGACGCTGCAGAAGTCGCTCTTCAGCGCATGGGCGTGGTTCCTGTACCTCGCGGCCCTCATGCCCGTCTCCTTGGCTCCATCAGCGTGTAAGAGAGTCATCACTCCTTACAACAGACATAGCGCATCTCGTCGTTCCTTGCCATCTCTTTTCGTTTGATCATCACATCTGGGTATTGCTTCGGGGTGTCAGGAAGGGGCTTATCATGGACAGTGTTTCTTGCTATCGGGTCATGTTTTCATAAAAGGCGCGCATCGGGGTCCGGACCAAAAGACAGCTCAGCTACATCAGCAGCATGGCGAAAAGGCGTTGTCTCTTGTAAAGGAAAAGCACCTAGATAGACACACTTGGGATTTCCTTTGTCGATTTGCATACTACACCGAATATGAGTATTTGTATACGTTACTCTTTGAAGTTAGAATTCAATCGAACTCCAAACCCTCCAGTGACTTTGTCCAGACACACCCTCCCCGCCTGCAGTATGTAACTCGTGTAGCTATTAGAATGCATAGTAGTACCGAGAAACAGGACTGTGTCCGCAGAGTCGACAAGTCCTTTGTTGCTTTTCAGTGGACACGCCTCTGCTTCCGAAAACAACTGTGCCTTTTTATAGTGTAAGGTTTGCTCTTTGCTAGAGTTGGAGTGCGATGGAAGTTACAGATTTTGGCACACGAGGAGGGCGGATGGTGCAAGGTGTCAAATGCCGGCAAGCTTGGCCGAAGGTGGAGAGAAGAAGGTGGAGGCGGAGGTGGAGAAAGCGGCCTGATTTTTCCCTTCTCAGAAT
Source organism: Aureobasidium sp. EXF-3400 (assembly GCA_024195585.1). NCBI lineage: Eukaryota > Fungi > Ascomycota > Dothideomycetes > Dothideales > Saccotheciaceae > Aureobasidium > Aureobasidium sp. EXF-3400. The sequence continues at coordinate 18,357 of SWBL01000069.1, forward strand.
CCTTTTCTTATCAGCGCCGCGAACCTCTAACGAAATCACATCGAGCAACAGGACGCATTTGGTATCTCTCGAAGGAATTCATCTTTTCGCACGGCTCCGGCCTTTCTAATAGCCATCAACAGCCTATCTCCTAGTGACCGTTCTGGCGACATAGCATGTTTTTCGACTTTGCCCGCGCCAATCGATCGAGTAATGGCTTGACGTAAATGGTCATCGCCGACGACCGAACGGTTGGTTCTGCCCTCCATGTACATCCACACGGTACAGTGAAATCTTCTCTTGACCTCGATCACATACCTTATCTTTTGTCGATCGCATATATTTATTCAATACTCCCGACTTCTGCAAACTCGCTTTCAGTATAATTCAGAGCAAAAGAAACTGCATTTCCATTCCTACTGTTCCTTCAGATAATTGTCTGCTTGTACCCTATGAGATTCTATTTCAATATTGCACACGACTGGAGAAACGATCAGCAGAAGTGTTAATTGACTACACTCTGAGCCCTTTATCTCTCCAAAACTGCCGTTCTCAATCCCGCTTGCAGAAACAACATCATTGACATAATGACCAACAACTTCAAGGACGACAGTCCAGATACAATCGGTCCGGAGACCACACCCAAGAGATCCTTGTCCGAGAAAGGCCGTCGCTTGGTTAAAGCCTTCACTACCAAAGAAGGACTCGTAGGCGACTACGACTATGGCTTCCTCTTCAAGCCTCAGCTTCCCTTTATGAAAAAGGCACGAAGGGCAGGCCCCTTCTTTGGCCTTAACGACAGGATGCCAGTGTTCCTTGCCTTACTACTGGGTTTCCAACATGCCCTTGCTATGCTTGCAGGCATCATCACGCCTCCTATCATCCTCTCGGGCAGTGCCAACCTTATCCAGGCAGATCAGCAGTATCTGGTTTCGGCATGTCTCATTATGAGCGGTATCTTGAGCATGATCCAGATTTCGCGATTCCATATCTGGAAGTCTCCTTATTACGTCGGCACTGGGTTGATCTCAGTCGTAGGAACCTCTTTTGCCACCATCCCGGTTGCTACAGGTGCTTTCTCACAAATGTATGCCACTGGTTTCTGTCCATCGGATGCAGATGGTAACCCTCTTCCGTGCCCTGATGGGTATGGCGCACTAATCGCCACTTCGTGTGTTTGCGCCCTGCTCGAGATCCTGATGAGCTTCACCCCACCAAAGATTTTGAAGAAAATTTTTCCACCCATCGTTACTGGACCTACTGTCATGCTGATTGGTGTATCATTGATCAGCTCTGGCTTCCAGGATTGGGCTGGAGGTAGTGGTAGCTGCTCATCTCGCCCTGAATCTGGTATCTATAGGTTGTGTCCCACCATCGACGCACCTCATGCCCTTCCTTGGGGAAGTGCAGAGTTCGTCGGACTTGGATTCCTTGTCTTTGTCAGCATCATCTTGACCGAGCGCTTTGGCAGCCCGATCATGAAGTCTTGTGCTGTTGTCATCGGTTTGCTCGTCGGATGTATCGTAGCTGCCGCATGCGGATACTTCGACCGCAGCGGTATTAATGCTGCACCTGTCGCCAACTTCATCTGGGTTCGCACTTTCAAGCTGAAGGTCTACGGTCCATTGGTCTTGCCGTTACTGACTGTATACATTGTTTTGGCTATGGAGGCCATGGGCGACATTACCGCGACTTGTGATGTATCTCGCCTCCAGGTCGACGGGGCTACATTCAACAGCCGCATCCAGGGTGGTGTGCTTGCAGACGGATTGAACGGACTCATTGCAGGTCTCTGCACATTAACGTAAGTGAAAAAAATCTCCTGCTGTCTCTGTCATACGTACGTGTCTATAACAATGCACGATATTTTCCAAATCAGCACCTTGGTCCAAAGAGAGTGGCTCGTCAACGCACTCTCACTGGATCCAAACCTGATCCGAAAACTATCCTGTGTTTTTATAGTGATGTACATGATGGGCCACTTCTCCTGAGAGCTTGGTTCTGGGTTTTCGATGACCCCCCCTCCCCCTCACTTCCCACTCTTCTTTATTCCTCCTACAACACCTTTATACTAACTATACCATTAGACCTATGTCTGTATTCGCACAGAACAACGGGGTGGTTGTAAGTCGACTATATATCTCGATTAGAAGACAAAAAAACTGATAGAAAAAGGCCCTGACTCGATGCGCCAACCGAAAAGCCGGATATGCAGCTTGTTTCTGGCTGCTCATCATGGGAATCTTCAGCAAGTTCGCAGCTGCTCTAGTATCTATCCCTTCTGCTGTACTCGGTGGCATGACAACATTCCTATTCGCCTCTGTCGCGACTAGTGGTCTGCGTATCATTTCAACGGTTCCTTTTACTCGCCGCAACCGATTCATCCTGGCGGCAGCATTCGCCCCTGGCTTTGGTGCTACTCTTGTCCCTACGTATGTATAGTGTTCTTCCTCTCGTCTTTACAATGGCTTATAGATCTGCAGTTGGTTCAGCTATGTCTTCACATACCACGGTAGCAACCAAGCTCTGGAAGGCTTCTTCAATGCCATTGTACTGGTCATGGAGCAGGGCTTCGCCGTTGGCGCCTTCGTCGCGCTGATTCTCAACTTGATCTTGCCGGAAGAGATCGAGGACGAGGAAATCCCTGAGTTGACTGCCAACACTATCGATGCTCCGGCAGATGAGGAGGAATGGCGACACATCAGAAGAGAAGATGAGAGTGAGAAGATTTCACCCGTCAAGAACTAAGCTGTCATTCAATTCTAGACCTACGAGACAACGATTGTGGTATACAGTACAACATTAGGAAGATAGATTGGGCATATGTAGTAAAAGCCTGGTTTATGAATTCGAGAATGTGTTTCATGAGGAACTAGCACCAGCAATTCACTACAAAGAGTTGATTACAAAAAAGATAGATTCGATGTGACCAAATCCACGACGCGACCCTGACCACCGGAGATTGCCGTCGATCCCCAGCCCTATGAGCATGGCTGACGACCGTGCACGGCCGTGTTCCTGCATACACAACGCCGTAGGTTTAACTCCTTACCTGCAGGTCAAGTGCACTCACTATATCGCCAACGCAATAACATCAGCATGAAATTGAGCACACGATCCGATACCTAAAATGGCATCTAATCACGGCGATGCTCCATCCACGAAGCAGGCGGCGAACACTGAGGATCTAATTGCACTTGCCAAGTCAGCGCTTGCGGAGACGGAGGAGAAGCAACTCGCCGCCCTAGATGGCGGTGCGCAACTACCTTTTGGCTATGGCACGCAGCCTGGTGATACACTCGATCTGAGTGACAAGGGTGTGCGCACATTGCCTATCGAGTTGATCAATTTGATAAGAGATCGGGTAGAACGGTAACAATTGGACCCCTTTCGTATAACTGAGATTACCATGCTAACTTTATGCAAGACTTTCGCTCGGACACAATCGACTTACTGAGATACCTGCCGATCTCATCTTTTGTTCAAACTTGCTGTACCTCAATCTTCGTCACAACAAACTCAATGCTTTTCCAGAACCGGTATGAGGAACCCTACAGCAATGTCATTGCATCAGCCTAACAATGCCAAGGTCTTCCATCTCAGGAAGCTTCAGATCCTGGATCTCAGTCACAACAACATTACTTCGGTCCCCGATGATGTTGGCCTCATGTATTCGCTCATGTTTCTGGCCATTGAGTCAAACCAGATCAAACGTTTGCCGATCTGCATGGGCGAAATGTCGCGTTTGCAGAAGCTGAAAGTCGGATCCAAATCGATGGAGTTTCCACCACCGGAAGTCTTTGTGCCCAACCCTCTCGGCGCTTCTCCAGGCGGGCCTCCAGTGGAAGAGGCTCGTCAGGTTTGCTCGCAGGTCAAATTATTTCTCCGCGAATACAAACAACGCGAAATTTTGGGAAGAGAGACTCCGGATCTTAGGTAATGGATATTACATATCAGGCTCCAAGCCATCAGACTGACAAGTGATATAGTGAGACCAGTCTGGAAACCCCACGTCCTCCAAAGAGGTCAATATCGGGCAGATTTCCTGTCAGACCGAGCATGAGTGGCATCGAAGGGCTTGACAACCTTAGATCAGGCGATGGACTAGGCCTTAAACCTCCACCACCAATACCGCAAAGATCTCGTGCTCGAGACTCTCTTGTGAACCCTCCCATAGGCCGTCGGTTCGAACGTCCGGGCATTGGAGTCCTCGTTGCTGAAGGCGAAACCGGCCGAACTCGAAGCGAAACTGTCACCTCTACTGGTGCGCGATCCAAACGACTGGGCTATGTCCCTCGCAAAATCTCTGGAAGCTCTCATACATCGGTAACCGACACTGGCACGCTCAAAGCACACCACTACAGAGGAGCTTCAAGCTTAAGTCTCGCTGCCCACAGCGGCAACGAGTCTTCTTCTGGGGCTGTCAGTCCCATGGAGTCTTCAAGCCGCATGCCAGTAGCTCGCCGCCGGTTGTCCAGTCTACCGGAAGACCGTCGAGTATCAAGACCAACGAGTATGACTGTCAAGCTTGCAAGTAGAATTGTCTTTGCTTTGTTTCAACTCAACGGTCCCATCGGTGATGCCGTGCGGATCATGAAGAGTGGTACGCCCAGAAAGACTACGATGGAGAGAATCTTCTTCGAATCAAGCGCAAGTCTCGAAGAACTTGATAGACGACTGAGCCAAATCTCTACTGGCATTGGCGAGAGCAGAGCATCAGAAAACGACCCCTGGATCCAAGCAATTCGCAGAAAGTGTGCTCACGTCCTCCAGAGCTATGCCGCTCTTGCTGCAGAACTCCGTCTCCATGCTCGCAAGATTGCATTGCGGGGTGAAGGCATGTACGTTAGAAGCCTCATGCTTCACATTTACGGCACTCTGATAGAGATTCGTAATACTTTGACGTTCCAGGCTACAGAAGTCAAGGCATCATCGAGAAGTGCTCGTGGATCATTGGCGACTATTAGTCGGGCTAGCACACCTACCCAGGCCAAACCAATTGCACCGAAGAAGAGATTACGAGGTGCCACTATTTTACAACCTTCACGACTGACGACTCCCGGAACTGCTCCTCCGCCAGTACCTCTCAGCACAAGCCGAAGCAATACCATGACAAGCATGAGTGCTGTGACACCACGATCTGGCGAGTCGTTCTCATCAGCCTCTGGCATCCCACGGTCCGTCGTACTGCAACAGCCGCCCGAAGAAAGCGAAGAACAACGTCAATTTGAGTCGATCTTCTTAAAGCTTCAACATGCGTGCGAACTTGCTGCGCAGACTCTTCCAAGTTGCAGGGTTGACTTCTACAGCCGAAACGAGTCAGCCAAACGATCAATGCAAGGATCGATGTCACGTCTCTGGTCGATGGCTCTCCAAAAGTGTGACGTTGCAATCAATGCTTTGGAGTCAATGAGGAATCGTTTGTCCAAAGTGAAACTCAAGGATCCTAATTTGCGCACTCAGCGGGACTTCTGGCTGTTGTGCGACAAGTTCGTGCGGGTAAGTTGCTCTGAGGCGTCTAACGATTAGTGGAAAAAGTGACTGACTGGAGAAACAGACATGGTTGGATCTCGCTCTTGAGATCAGAAACATTGGAAACCAAGGCTACGATACAGATTCCGTCAAGGTGGTCATGCGACCAGTGCAGAAGGCCGTCAAGGAGGTCAGTATTGCTGTCAATGGATCCCAGCTGTACCAGGCAGCACTTCGATCAAACTCGGTGTCAGGATACGTGACACCGGTGCCTGCGACCCCTTTGAGCGCAGCACTTGGACCAGCAGCACTTGCGACAGTCCCTTCGACGCCAAGCTCTGTAGTGGTTCCTTCCGAGTACATTGCTTCTGGTCTGCAGAGTGCGGCTGAGAGGCAGTCAGATGCCCCTAGTCTACGCAGCTATCCTCGCGGACGAGGAGTATAACGAATCAGCAAGGAAATGTATATGGAGGCAAAGCAAATGGGCGAATGATACCATGGAAGAACGGATTAAAAGGTGCATCTCAAGGCGAATATGGCGAAGGCGGGAAAGCATTCTTTTGACGTTGTTGTTTGAGATATACTGGGAGGAGGAGCATTGCATGGATGAGATCAAGGGAATATGAGAGATGGGACCCCAAGACATGCTCATTCACAGAAGCTCTTTAGACCCAGACAAGTAGAGCAAGACAGACAGACGAACAGATCAATGACTTTCAATCACAGTAAAGGCCAATCACTTGTTTGCGCAAACACAGACAGCACCCATGACTTTCGTGGAGATTTTTTTGCTTGAGCCGGTCCATTTTTGAATGGCGAACCTTCGGACTATAGAAAAGGCGAGCAGAAAAAAGCCGCGCGGGCGAACCGACGAGAAGCAGCAGAGAAGTGCATATATCCTCCGGAGCCGTAAACTGTTCCCAATAGCCTGAGCGATTCCACCACGCTTGAAGATACACCAGAACTGGAGAGGTTTTTTTGTTGAAGGTGAGCGAATAGAGGGGACGAGACGCTTAGTCGAAGAGACCGAAGCCCATGTCGTCGTCGGACTCCTCCTTCTCCTCAGCCTTCTCCTCGGCGGGGGCGGCCTCGTCGGCGGCACCACCGGCGGCAGCACCACCAGCAGCAGGGGCGGCGGCGGCACCAGAGCCAGAGCCGACGTTCAGGAGGAGCTCCTTAACATCCTTGCCCTCAAGAGCCTGTAGACACGCGACGAGTCAGACAAAAGTTCTTTATTTGCGGTTGTTGCGGTTGCTTCTTCAGCGCATCGTGTGCGCTTGGATTGCAAGATTTCGACAGCAGTAAATTCGTACCTTGGCGAAGAGCTGAGTCCAGATGGGCTCAACGTCAATCTTAGCGGCAGAGATGAGGGTCTGGAGCTTGTCGGCCTGGTATAGGTGGTCAGTACAGAGTCGCGAAATTGTCGAGAGGTTGGAGAGGGTCGCATACGGTGATCTCAATACCGTCATCGGCCAGGATGAGGGCAGCGTAGGAGGAAGCGAGCTCGGCGGTGGACATTTTGATGGATGGGTAAAGAGATGCCTTTCTGTTTTCTAAAAGGGTAACAGACGGACTTCTTCTCGTGGTTGACGACGGATTCAAGAGTCGGCCACGGCGGGAGAAAAGTGTGCGATGGAATTTGGCGAGTGGGCGCACGGGCCGCCTGCACTCTTGGCGGTGTCTTCCTGGGCTCTGTCAGGTGACTTGCACTCCTGGCACAAAGTGGACACCGCGCTGTGCCGAGGGACAAAGATGTGCAGACGGAATCGGAGCTCTCGCTGCCCGCTGCCAATACGTCAGCGCAGTCACCGAACCATCTACCGCCTCGCATTCGACATAACCAGATCCACACATCCGCATAACACGTATCAACGCCGTATCCTTGCAGACACACCGCCAAACCACTTTCAGAATACAGCATGACCGACTCGCCATTCGTGCGCTCTCCGCTCGACCCCAACGAACAACCCATCCTCGACCGTCTGCTCGGCCTGCGTGACCAGCTCTCGGTGCTCAAGAGCGACCGTTCATCATACATCCGCACTCAAGATGTCCTAGACCTTTACAAGAGATTGATTGGCGAGGTCGAGAAGCTCAACGACCTGCGTGCAGACAAGCGTGGCGAGCAAAACAGAGTCGACACGGTGCTCGACGACTGCTTCCAGCTCGTCTCCCTGTTCTTCCTTACCATCGGTCGTAACCAAGACGCCCCCGCCGTCTATTCTGCTGTCTCTACCGTCAAAGTAAGTGACCCTAATGTCTGGATTTGGCCCTCTATGTACTTATCGTCTTTGCACAGCGTCTCTTGGACCATCTCAAAGAAGCCGGTTTCTACCTACCCCAAGACCTCGAATCCATCGAACACAATCTCCGAAAATGGCGCTCATCTGTCGAACGCGGCAGAGACGTCCACAGCGACTCTTTGATGACACTACTTGAAGCACGCATCGACGTCTGCTACCAAACTCTCAAAGACCTACAGGCCTCGCTATCTCGGCTGGACCCCGAACTTATGAGCTACTACGAAAAGCTCGTCTCAATCCTGCGTTCGCTCTCAGCTTGCAACACACGATCAAAATTCCCCGTCAAGGAAGTTGAAGAACTAGGGGACCAGCTCAAGCAAATCCAGGCAGAGTTGAAAGATGCTGGTGTCCAACACAAGGGCAGGACGGCCGAGGAAGCATACGCCGAACGTTTGCAACATGTCCATATTGATGAGAAGCATATCGAAGAAGGCGACAAGGTTGTCTCCTTCTTGCTGAGCCGTTGTCTACTCTGGCTCGAAATCGTCCAGGAGAAGTAAGCCAAAACAAGCTACCTAGCAAATTGAACTTTCGACTAACAATAGTACAGGCAAGGCAAGATCGAAGATCGTTTCCGCGAGACCTATGACAAACTTGTAAAGCTGCGCAACACTCTCGACAACATGAACCTCACCCAGGCCTGGTCCCTGCGCGAGACAGACTTGTACAGCTACCAACGACAGCTCGACCGCATCGACGAATCCCGTGTTGATGGCAACTTCGTCGATTCCGAAGGCAAGCCTGCCGATCTACATGCCCAGAGGGTAATATCACCTGCTCCCCAATCCTTGTTGCTCCTGACTGACATCTGATCCCACAGACACTGCTCTACCTTCTTCGCAAGAGCTACTCATACATCTATCACTACATCATCTCGTCAGAGCCTGTCTCAGAAGCTCTGTTGCCCATTTACAACCAACTCCTCACTCTCAAACGCTGTTTGATCGAAGTCAAGCGCTCGGGTGGTGTCGATTCTCCTCGCGAGCTGTACCCATACAGCATGAAGGTCCGTCCATCTCACCTCTGTGTCTTCTTGCGTATTCATGCTGACTGAGATACAGCTTAACTCGATCGACAACATGAAGAAAGACGGCAAGTTTATGGTTGGCGATGACATCCCCGAAGGCCAGGGAAGTGTCACATCGCTACTCGCCGAATGTTTCGACATCGCCTACGATCTCAGGAACGAGGCAGAAGAGCGTCAAGACGCTGCCGAGCTGGCTGAAAGCTCTGAAAAGGAGTAGAAAGTCCGTGTGGCAAGATCACTACATCTCCTTCGTGTACAATTACAACCACGGACTTGACGGGACGTTTTGAAGGGATATTACCTCTTGTGCTTTTTATTTTCTTGCAAGGCGTCAGGGGCTTGGGGAGTCTGGGTCTTTGTCACTTACTTGGGAGAATCATAGCTCTAGGTGGACGGGAAGGATGGAATGATGGGATGGTAGGAGGCATATCTGAAACACGAATACAAGAATCTCATAACTTCCAAAATCAGTTCTATTCTTGAAAAGAGTGCTGACTGCGTCAAGGTCCTCCTTCGATGGAGATGGCGAGATCTGTGTCTAGAAAGAAGATGGCTTCCATACAGAGTATCTTCATGTTCGTTGAACAGTGCGTACATCCATACGTCTGCGTATACAAGGATAGTAGTGTGGCAATGGATACTATTCATCAAACGTAGAAGAAGACGCTTCGATGGCTGCTCTCGAGGAGTTGTCGCTCGTCGAGGGTAGTCCATCAATTTCTACTAATCCTTCCTGTCATTTCCCATTCACATTCATTGACTACTAACATTGATAGTCGGTACCGCGACACTCTAATCTTTCGGTGGAAGGAAAGGGGGTGAATGACGATACGGGCGCGAAACGGAGTGTGACTTGAAAGAGGCTATCCCAAGCGAGGTCCTGCCAGCCCCATAGGCACATATGGCCCATACCATAGTCCGAGGAGTACGCACACATAGACCAAAAGAGGAATGCGAAAGCTCCTTCGAGGGTAAAGAAGAGGAGCCGAGTTAACGGCACATCAGCTGGTTCGGGTTTTGGTGCAGAGCAAAGGACGCCAACATGAGTAATGGCATAGCCTTCCTCTATGAACTTCTTGACATATAATGACGCGGATTTGTGGGAGCGTCTCGAGTTAATTAGATAGACCTTTAGACGAGCAGGCACACTAAGCTGCTTGTCTGTGGCTGAACCGATCTGAATGCTGGGTCTGTAGCCAGGCTTTTCCATACAGACTGCGTACACGAGCTACTCGTTTCCAGTAGATGCACGTAATGACTTGAAGTACGAAACTTCGTCTGGTCGCTTGCCACTGATGAAAGTAGGAAGGGAAGAAGCCGGGTTTTCAATTTTTCACATCGTATGAAATCATCTCAAGGACAGAACGAGAGAGAGCTCAACTGTCTTTCGAGGAAGGAAGGGTAAAGGGGCGAGAATGGGAATTTCAAATTCTCACTGATAACTGGATCGACCAAATTCATTCTGCCCGAGACGGGATTTAGCACTTGAGTGTCTTTGGGGTGTCAAAATAGTATGCACCAATGATATGATACGTCGTTTCTCACACCTCAATGCTCCCCAATACCCCCAACCCATCACCCTCATCCTCTTCCTCTCCCACATCAGCATCTTTAAACCACAACCTACTCCCATAAGAAATACACAACTCTTCTCCTTCCTCCACTTCTCGTAAAGTCTTGTAGACGATAACTTTATTGGCAACATCTCTTTCCCAACCCACGTTTTGGTGTAATGTTGAGTGGTTGAACATACTACCCAGACCGAGAACCACGGCTTGAGTGGTGAGTTGTTTTTGTGTTGTTGGGCAGATGTAGGGCCAATTGCTGGTAGATGTGTTAGTGTCTTCTGTTTTCGGAGAGATGTAGGAATGGTTAATCTTGCAGGATCAGAGAGTAAAGGATAAAAATGAGGGAAAAAAAAGTGCCTTACTATGTATAATGGAACAAGTCTGTTTTCTCAATGTGTTCTTTGTTTTCTGTTGGGTCGAGGACTAGCACCGGACAGGTCTCTAGTATGGTATGTGCGGGTATGCGTGCTGCTGCGAAGACGCCTCTGCCTGAATTGCAATCATCGTCAGTTCATTCTCTAATGGTGTGACATCTAGACTTCTATATGGCATGCACTTTCAGAAAACATCTCCTCCATCTTTTGTTTTTCTGAATCATTATAGGAAAGAAACGATATCAAAACATACCTTTCGGCGTATCCAACACCAACTTGATATCAGAACACCGCGTCAACGAAACCGCATCCTCAGGAAGTCTTTCAAATTTGTTCAAACCCATGGCTCTCCAAGTCTTGTTTTTCTTGGTATAAAGAATCGACGTTTTGAAAAAGTTGTCCTGCGAAAAAGGAAAAAAAAAAAAAGAGTGTCAGGCGATTGTTAAAGAGATTGAAGTATGATATTTGCAAAACGTCAACAAGAAAGGTCTTTGGAAAGGAAAAGCGCTTTCTGCTCTCTCCGCTCGTCAGCCAGCTACAAAAATTAAAAAGAAAAATTATGGGTGCACGGGCCAGGGTCGCCTGTATAGCCATGCACTTTCGGAATATATGTTTATATATATTTTTTTCATCTCTCGATTCTCCTTTGCATGCTGCTGGTTGTGAACTGATTGTGAACTATTGAACATGACTTGAGGGCCAGCCAAGAACGATACATGGGTTAGCTGGATTCAGGCCTGCCATTGACTTCGGACTGGTCGACGTTGAAGTCTAGCACAACATGGGAAGAGCAAGCACTAAAACAGACACACAAAGCACCTCAGGATGGTCTGAACAAATGCTGTTAACAACAACGGGTTTTGGTGGGAGATTTGCTCTATCACGCTACTCAGATTCATACCATCCAGAAACCAACAAGACCCGACCCTCAGAATTAATCATCCTTTTGCCTCTTGCCAGCGCCAGCACTGGTCCCACTCCTCGCTCTATCCTTGAGCGTTGAAGCATATGCGAAAGAAGCACTACTGCTCATACCAGGGCGGCCAGTGCTCTCTGAGCCCTGCCGACCTCGGTGTTTTTCTTCGTCCTCTTCATCTTCGCCTATTTCGAAAGACTCGGCCATCTCGATCAGGTCACCAATTCCACTAGGGCCACCCCTGTTCGCGGCTCCTCGATCTTGTGGTGGTGGAATAGCCGTGCTGGCTTTTGCTGCCATCTTACGCATCCATCCCTCGACAGCTGCTCCTACGTTCTCGATGTTGATGGAAGGCGATTGTGCATGCGTGAGACCGGGTGTAAAGGGCGTAGGATCATCCGAGTATGTCGGAATATCAGGGAGATAAAGGTTCGACTGATTTGGTGGAGGAGCAACATTCGGAAGGTGACTTGCAAACATCTTGTTCAGACCATCTTGAGCAGGGCCCGGCGACTTGACGTTCTTAGCCATGGTTCCGACACCTCCTGGTCCGGCCAGATAGCTGGGGAAATAAGCGTTCTTTGCATTGGATGACCTTCTGATCCCGCGCGGTCGTTGAGGAATCTCTTGGTTAGGGGAGTCCAGAGGGTTCTCATGTATCACAGATCTGTTCAAGTCGAGAGAGGCAGTAGGTGTGTCAAGGTCAGAATAAGACTGAGATTTTCGTCTAGCAGGTGGGAAAAAGGCCAGATTCCGTCGAGACGACCGGGCAATCTCAGTAGGGTGTTTGCTGTTTGGCAGAAGTACCCATGAATCGTGTTCCCAGTCTGCCTCTGGATCGTGTGAAGAACGACATGACGAAGACGACGGACGATCACCGTTTGTGGATACAGACTCATTTCTCTTCCTGCCCGTAGGGATAAGTGTCTTAACCTCTTCTATAGACGTAGGAAAGGGATTGCTCTCTTGGGTCAGTTGATATAGGTCCTCACTACCATTTAGACGAGTGCCTTTGACGGCGCACTGATCTACAGGAAGTAGGATGGTCTTGCGAGCTTGTATGCGATCGTTGGGCCACATGCGGTTGGCGCGTCGCAAGGCTGAAGGATGGATGTTGTACTTAATAGTAATTCCGGCAAGGGTATCTTCAGGCTTAACATGGTGAACATAGACAAGAGCATCCCGGTCATGACCATGTTCGGGGGGAGCAGAAGCGGATGCGCCATCTTCGGAAGAACGACGCTTGAAGTGTCCGATTGTGTTGTGTTCGGGAGTAGCGTTCATGAGTTGCTTGCGCTTCTCAGCACGTATCAAGGATTCTCGCTCCTCATACGAGCCAAGACCAATAGCAGAAGAAGGGGTGGAAGTGGGTACACCCCATTGCTTTGGAGGGGCACTTGTATTCCGTGTGGAGGTCGAGGAGATGGAGGGTTTACGACGTCGCGGCGAGAGGGCAGCTTTAGAAGAGACTGGAGAAGGAGTAAGCAGGTCCGAGGCCATGCCTTGGATAGCAGACCACGAATCGCCAAAGAAGGCGGATAAGGTTGCGGGTGACTGAGCACGATTGGGGTTCAAGCGACTCATGCTCTTTACGGGGCGGACGGGCTGAGACGAGGCAGTGCGCGGCAAGCGTGTGGTGGGCATAGGCGAGGGCTCGCGAGAGTCAAAGGGCGAAGGTAGAGGTGAGGCATGGCGCGGTATTGGGGTCAGAGTAGCGGGAGCTTCATCGTCGAGACCAGAGATGAGACGGGGCGCTCGAGGCCGCAGGGTCGACGAGGGTGCTGTCGTCGAGCTGGTACGCGAGCTCATCGTCTAGCAATCATGTGGTCTGATATGGACACGACCCGCGCTCCTGATGGACTTGTAGAGAAACGTATGTAGGGAGCTTCTGCTCGATCTGGGGATGAGCTCGGCCTTGGTCTGTCTGGGCAGATTCGTCGACGATCTGGTTGCCTGAGGGAGCCGACGGCTGCTGCTATGTGCCGATAGCGAGATTTCTCAGAGCTTCAGATTACAGAGAGACAGATTGCTCGTTGCTCAGTAACATGATCAACTACCTCGCTATCGGCTCCGACATTCAACTCCAAGACTCACGGCGCTGCCCCCATGGCGCGTCATCGCGTCCGTGCCCACCGCCGGTCCCGCGCCAATCTCCATTTTCTCCATTCCCGAAATACGACTCCTCCCACCCTTAATCGATCCGAAACAACATCCTTGATAAAGAACAATAGTTCATGTTGACACTATCAAAGCTCCAGCAGTGCGAAAACTATGCTACACAGCAGTGACCTTTGCATCTGCATTATCCTCCTGCTCCTCGAAAGCCTACACCATGCTTGTTTCTCCTAGTCATGCATCCCATGAGAGCAGTTCCACACCAATTACCTGCTTCTCGACCTTTTCATCCTTCAACCTCTCATTCTCTCCATCGATCTGCACTGCGTCTCTCAAGTGTACTGCCAGGCACCTGATGTCATGTTCTGATCGTGAACGACGACGTACAGTCCGACGCACGAGCTAGAGAACTCAACTCCGGACAGACGTGCGAAGAGCTTCCACGCTGTTATGTTACTGCCTTCTGGCGTGACCGGGCAAGTGATCAGATCCTCGCCATTGGGTCCGAAGTAGCCACCGCCTTCGTAGGCAATTCCGCCGCCGTAGTAGCTCAAATTCCACTGGGATGCCGAGTGTGCTTGAGTAAACGTCATTGCTCCGTCCGTCTGCCAATAGATTTCTTGTCCGCCTGGAACTACAGTGGCCTGGCTTCTGGTCAGCATGCGCTTGAAGAGGAACGACGATAGATTTTGCTTACCATATAGCCGTTGCCGATGAGGGTAGTGTCATTGGGGAACGAGTTGCAGATACTGCCGACGCTTGTTGGACAGTAGGTGGCAGCATGTCCTCCGACCCAGAAGTGGTTACCAGCAGCTTGGATGGGTTGACCGTCGAAGGCCTGGTCCGGGTTGCTCGCAGTAAGGGTGAAAGTTCCGCTAGTCTTCCTTGGATTCTCAGCCAGGGCCGTTCCATTGCAGCTATTCATGGTCAGTAGTTGCACTGGCTGTTGATAGGGAAGATAGCAACAACCTGTAGCGTAGAGGCGTGTAGCAGGCACCATTACAATCATCCATGGCTTCGCCGTTAACGACCGGGCAGAGGGCGTTACTATCAGCTCCGACTCGGCAGGTATAGCTGCGTGGGCTGTACCATTGATCGCCGCACTCCTTGAGATTGGCGGAACTGATGTCGACAGGGACAGGTGTTGCCTTTGTGGAGGCTAGAAAGCCGGCGAGGATAGTCAGAGGGTAGACTGTTGACTTCATTACTGTGACTTTGATTGTGTTTGTGATAATTGATGTTGTTGGTGTTGTTGTTGTAGATGTTGAAGAAGAGAGGAAGACGGGGGCGTGTCAACCGAAGAAGCAAGGAGCCTGCCTCAGTCGTAGTGCCATGGCAGGAGGTACTTGTATCTCACTTGCCTTCGCGACTTGGTGAGAACGAGCTCCCAGCGACTCCCTGTAGTACCTGCCTTTGCCAGTAGAGCTACGTAGCACATGACCACAAAATGCAGATGGGTAGCTTGACACCTCGTATTGACGGGAGGCTGTGCTGAGTGCAGACACCTCCTCTGTACAACCCTTCTCTTCCATATTGCGATTGGAAAGAAGAAAAACAAAAGTTTGTCTTGACTCGATATAGATCGCCCAGCTTCGAGCAGTCGCCCTTTTGAACAGACGCATTCATGCTCTTTGGGAAAGCTCTAGTTGTAATGACAGCTGACCGATATGTTCAGCAGGTAGATGGGCAAGAGAAAAAAGCATCACGAAGATCATGTACTGCTGCAGTAGAATCTAACTCTATTCGTATAAGCTACACAGCCTCTCACGAATTGGACCCTCCAAATGACCAGTCGTAGATTTCCGTGCTCATGCGGGGGCGGTGAGCATGCATAACCGTGTGATCGACATGCATGCATTGCACCAGGCAAAACCTGGTTCAAACTTCTTAATCGAGAAGCAGAGCGAGTCAAACCTCCTCTACATACAGCCCTGGCGTGTGAACCAGGACAAGGTGATTCAGCGAAAAAGAGACACCAACGTTCTAATGAAGGTGGGATATCACAGAACTGTCGAGGTGTGCAGTAGGATAAAATGTGATACTTTTGGTTCTTATCATCTGATAGTGTACACTGACAGCTTTGGAGCTCACACCACTCGGATTTCATGCAGACCAATGTTTGGTCGGCCACTTTGTCCCCAGTCTGTGTCTGATAAGTCGTGGTGCTGCCTGCGCAGCGCAATTTCCCTGGGCGAGTTCCAACGTAGCCTATAGACTGCTGATCGTAGCCGAACAGTCACACTTTTATGGTGCGGAAAGGTCGTGAATCGTTGAGCCATGAGTTCATCATTTTTGGTTGTTCTTTAACTCGAGAACCTAATTGGCTTGTCAGTATGGCGAGAACAAGATTTCAGTATGTCGACTAACCATATCTACCCAGTTCCCTCCGCCGAATGTTGCCTTGCTGGGTCCCTTGTTCTCGAAGCCCAGCTTCTCGTAGAACTTTACAAGCTCACCATGTGCGAGCAAGGCGATCCTATCGGCGGCTTGGACATACTCCATTCGCTGAATGAAAGCCTTCAGCAGAGTCGAACCAAGCCCTTGATTTTGTAAAGATGGTAGAACGGCTAGACTGTGCACAGCAATGGTACGGCCTTCCTCTCTGTGGCCAATCTTGGCCGATGAAGCACCAGAAGTCCTCCAGTCATCAGGTACATCCATGTCCTCGTCCATGACAGTAGGATTGGTAGTCTTTGTTACAACACAGTGAGCAAGGAGAACGGACTTGCGTGCTGGTGCTCCACTGTAAACGAAATGGGCACTGGAGGCCGTCTCGACCGATGCAAGAGGGGCTGACGAATCGCTTGTGTCAACCGAAGTAAAAAGGCCAAGACATAGTCCACCACATTTAGTGAAGCGATATTCGAACTGTGCAATGTGTGTTAGCCACAGGACCAGACAAGTATGCTTGGTTTCATTGCGATCAGGCAGTGGTACGAGAAGAGATGCCGAACCGTGCAACGATTCAAAGAGGTAGACGCTGATCAGCGGTTTTTGGCAGGAGTTCGAGAAGCTGATATCAGGAGATGACCTTTGATCATCGAACATTGTGTCTCTGAGTAACGAGATTGTGAGATCCTGGTTTCCTTCCGTATGCTATAGTCTGTGTAGCACCCAGCAGTGAAAATACTCAAGTAAACCTCGAGTCGCATTTAGTAAGAGCTCATCAGCGGCCACCAATGACCAAGTCCACCCGTCCGTTGCACAGACAAGATTTATGCCTTTTCACAGCTCCTGTGTGTCTGAGTTGAGATTTGACGGGAGTCAAATCTGATAGACCTAGCATTTAGGGAGGCTTGAATCCCTTGTAACCTTGGAATGACCTGAGAAAGCTACCGAGTATGATTCGAGAAGAAATAGACAGAGGTGCAGATGGTGGCCCGGAGAGAGCACAGCAATGCTGGATGTGGTGAAAGGGAAACAAGATCACGTGTTGGGGGCTTGATAAGAGAGGTACGAAATGCATCGATGGTGGTACAAATACCTTTTCTCTGGTTGCGCGTTCCTCAGGGGGAAACGTGGCATCCTCCAGTTTGACGGCACTGTCAATGTCGGAGGTGGTGAGAGTCTGAACGTAAGGCTTGATCTCAGCTAGGTGGTCCTGCTTTTCCATGTCGCGAGAGATTTTGTCCTTCGGCTCATCGTCACCTCTCATCAGGGCGGCTAGATCGCGGGGCATGTTATTCGATGGCACGTGGTGGTTCGTAGTGTAAGTTATAGGCAAGGAAGCAAGTGGAAAGATAAGTCTGACCCCTGGCGTTGTAAGAGTTTCAGAACACAGAATGAAGACGAAGCGTTGGTAGGACAGGCAAAAACAGGTTACTCAAAATGCTT
This sequence comes from Aureobasidium sp. EXF-3400, assembly GCA_024195585.1. NCBI lineage: Eukaryota > Fungi > Ascomycota > Dothideomycetes > Dothideales > Saccotheciaceae > Aureobasidium > Aureobasidium sp. EXF-3400. Next base: position 35,945 of record SWBL01000069.1, read on the forward strand.
TGTTGAAAGGCAACACATGTGTAGAAGTGACGTGTGAAAGCAAGTGCATGGGCCACGCTTGGTGGGGTTGAACATGAACGGCGACCGCGGCGATGGCATCAGAGCAGCACGTCAAGTTGATGGCAAAGACGTCGTTGTCGCAAGACGAGTTGGCAGGTCTATGTCTAAGGAGTGCGCCGTTGGACTGCAGAACAATCAATGAGAAACCTCAGCGCCATGCGGACTCGGTGGCGGCACGACCAAAGGCAGACGACAGGTGGCAGTGGCAGACCGCCAATCTGCCAGTGACTTGTCGTGCGTGGCTGCATGGCGCATGGCGCAAGTTTGGCAGCTGGCAGCAGAAGGTAGAGCAGGAACAGCAGGGCTAGAACTTGGAAGTGATTAGACAATATAAATGCTTGTGCAGTCTATCCCACGTGTAGATACTCTAAACTCACGGGTTGGTCGTCTTTGCCTCCGCAAGCTTTCAAGGCGCTTCGACGGCCTTCTGTCCGTTACAAACCTACAGTGAGGCGTGTCAAGTTGCTCGTACCTTCCCTCTCTCACATTCATTACGCATCGCCCGTCCAAGTGCAACACGTCCAAGACACAAGAGCAACCTCTTTCGCGCCTGCTCGACCTCTTTCAGCGACGTGCATAACCCCATCCCACTGGCCTCTAGTCTCCACGCAAGGCAGCCTCCCCCATCTCAGCAACCATGTGAGTGTCGTGACACTCGTTCTGACTCCTCTTTTCGATCACACATGCTGATGCCCGTCCGAACAGGGTGCAAGTCACGATACAAATAAACGCTCCTGGCCATGCTCTCGACGAGGAATTCCTCCCGCTCGACGCCGACATCTCGTCCACTCTCGCCAACCTCAAGACCCAGGTTCACGACGGCACCGGCTTTCCTATCACCTCGATTCAGTTCTTCCTCAACGGTGCTCCCGTAGTTGGTGACGACAAAACTCTCGACCAGGCAGGAATAAAGAATGGAGAAATGCTCTACATGCTAGTCCGCGAACAGAACAACATGCCCCGTCAGCAGGCTCGTCCACAGCAATCCCAGCCGCCACAACAAGGCCGTTTCAGCAATGATCAGATCGAAACTCTGCGTCTGCAGTTATTGGGCAACCCTCAGGCCATGCAACAGGTCAGCCAGGAAAGACCCGAGCTCGCCGCCGCTGCCTCAGACCCTGTCCGTTTTCGCGAACTATACGTCAGCTCTGTCCAACAGGCCGAGGCGAGAGAGCGTGAGAGACGGGAACAGATGCAGTTGCTCAACGACGACCCCTTCAACATTGAGGCTCAACAGAAAATCGAAGAGATCATCCGTCAAGATCGTGTCATGGAGAACCTGGAGTATGCTTATGAACACAATCCCGAAGGTAGTTTGATCTCTTCCACACAAAAAGCCACACCTACTAACTCGTTCCAGTGTTTGGTCGTGTGACGATGCTGTACATCGACTGCGAAGTCAATGGCCACAAGCTCAAGGCCTTCGTGGACTCGGGTGCTCAGACTACCATCATGTCTCCCAGCTGCGCCGAAAATTGTGGTATCATGCGCTTGATCGACAAGCGATACTCTGGCATCGCCCGTGGTGTTGGTACCGCTCAGATTCTTGGTCGCGTGCATTCGGCCGATATCAAGATTGGTAAGGCTGTCATGCCATGTTCCTTTACTGTCATGGAGGGCAAGGATGTCGATCTTTTGCTTGGTTTGGACATGCTCAAGCGCTACCAAGGATGCATAGACCTTCGCCGCAACAAGCTGGTTTTCGAAGACAACGAAGTAGACTTCCTGCCCGAGTCTGAGATCCCTAGATCTTTCGAAGAAGCTTTGCAGAACGAGGAGCACATCAAGGGCCCTAACGGTACTGAGATTGGCACTAAAACTGGAACCGTCACCCAAGCTGGTTCTTCATCGCAACAGCCTAACGGCAACTTCCAAGGCCAAGGTCGTTCTCTCGGCGAGGCATCTACGAGCGGACCTGCAGTGCATCCTACACCTGCAGCTTCCGCTCCCGCCAGAGCTGCACCTACACAAGCTGCATCAGGCAGCAAGCATCCTGAAGCAGCCATTAAGCAGTTGATCGGTCTTGGCTTCTCTAGACAAGAAGCTATTGCCGCTTTGGACGCTACTGATGGCAACGTCGAATATGCCGCAGGTCTTCTTTTCCAAGGTTAGAAAAGCAGAGCCACATCACGATATATGACATTGGGGGTTCAAAGTTCGTCGAGCATTTCAAGGAGTTTTGATTTCTCTTTTCTCTCTACAAAAGAGAGGCATCGGGACGGATTCATGCAACGGGTTCAGAGGCTGGGTTCCTTCATTTCCTTTCTGTCTACGCTACTTTTTTTTTTCTGCTTTTCTTTCATAAGACCCAGACCTTAAAATTCATTCCCCCTTTTGTTCAGTCAAAGACCTTGTGCTTCTTGGTTCTCTGTCATCGTCGCCATGGAACCATCAAATCGTTTTCACCATTATCGTTGCCTGCCTTGAAGACGGCAATGAGAAAGGAAAAACAAGTCTTTCATTAGACTTCAGTCGACTCCAGTCAGCCAAAATCGGCAGAGGATTTCAGAGAAGTAATGTTGTTGTCTGCTTGCTGCGTCAGTAAAGCATCACAAACGAGAGATGGAACAAAACAAACCGGAGCGTCGGCATTAACAGATAACACTGTCGTCGCTGGCTCTGCTGTAGCCGCTGGAGTCATCAGGGAAGAGCACCTTGCTGCCGAGCTTCTTGAACTTCTTGATGCCACGAGCGATGCCACGAGCGATCTTCTCGGCACCGCGATCAACAAGCGATCTCTTCTTGTTGGAAAAAGCAGAAGATGACTCTGAACTTTCTTCCTCGCGGGTATGGTGAGGACCTGCAGCGAAGCACTTCAGAGTCTGGCCATCGAAGAGGCGATGGGAGAACTTCTGTCCCTTCGAACGTTCCTGGCGGTGAGCGAAGGCTTCCTCAGTAGGGACAGGAGGAGCGGCTGCCTGGCTCGAAGTCGAGATGCGAGGTGAAGTGGGAAAGTCCTCTCTGTCGCGGGTGTGTAGCCACTGGATGTCATTGCCCTTGTTCTTGATCTCCTGAGCCATTCTGAGCTTGCGCTCATCTTCGATTTCGAACATCTCACGCTCGGTGCGATCAAGCTGGTGAGTTCTGGCAAAGTACTCCACCTCTTCTTCGTCGGTCATCGAGGAAATTCTGACATGCTTGGGGTTGACGTCCATGTCGGGAGCCTCGACGATGAGTCGGATCTTCTTGGAGACGTTACGCAGCCAATCAGGCTTGTCCTCGGGATCGTCACTGTCGTCTTCGCCATTGTCGTCACTGGTGTCCTCGTCTTCCTCAGCCTGGTCGTCACCCGAGTTGTTGTGCTTGCTGGCATCGAGTCTCTCTTCGAGTCTGTTGAACAAAATCATCAGGCGGTCGTGCTCCTTCTTGTCCTTCTGAAGCTGATTCTTGTCCTTGCCATATCCGTCGGCGAGCTTGGCAAATCTGGCGACAATTTCCTCGGCAATGCGAACGTCTCTGATGTTGAAACAGCCCTGGACATTGTCGAGGTACTTCTCGTCAGCAGGAGACAAGAAAGGGTCGTTGTCGAAGTCGAGAAGGGTCAGCTTCATGTTCTCATCGAGCTTGATGTTCCAATTAGGCTCAGGCATCTCGGTGGTAGAAATGGAGCCAGCGTCAGACTCGTCGAACTCAACGATTTCATTGACTTCTTGTGCCTTCTCGAGCGCAGCCTTGAACTCAGGGTCAGATGGCTTGACACCACGCTTATACATGCCACGAAGAGTAGCGCAGAGCTTGTCGAGAACCTCTTCGGCTGTAGTGTCGTCGCCGTACTCCGAGTCGCTGTGGAAGGAGCTCTCGCTGACAAAGCTGCCAAAGTCGGAGAAGTCGTCGGGGTCTTGAGCTTTGATCTCGGCTCTCTTCAGGTCTCTGAGGCGTCTCTGTTCCTTCTTGTATGCAGCACATCTTTCATCCCACTCCCTGATTCTTCTGGCGTGACGGAAGGCCATCTCCTCATCGTAGGCTTTCTGAGAAGCAGGAGTGTGGAAAGGGTAGTGGATGGGAGCAGCACGACGCAGCCACTCCTCATCGCCGATCTCCTCATACATAGGGAAGATAAGATGAGCGCGTTCCTTAGCGGTCAAGTCCTCGGACTCGTACACAAAGCTCAAGCCAATGATACGCAACAGGAAGCGTGCAAATTTGGGAGTCTTCTTGACAGGGTTCTGTGGTTGAGAAAAGGGTCAGTAAACTCTTTTCAACTATTGAATTTCTCAAGCAAAGATAACGAATCAGTAGACTTACTCTCTCCATGTCCATTTCCTCGTTGCGCACAATCTCCCAAAACTTCTCCTCGAGGAAGCCATAGACGTCAGGGAAGGTCTTGTTGACAATGCAGGCAGCAGCAAGAGCGCCAGCAGGCTTCATGTGTCTAGGAAGCTGCCAATAGCTGGTGTTTTCGCCCAACTTGGGCGGAGGCATGTCGTACATGACTCTGGTGTAAGTCATGATGGAAGAGCTTGGTAAGCGTTGAAATGCAAGTTGTTGTCGGATGAGTGCCGAGAAAGAGGCGAAGTAGAGTTCGTGTAGAAGGTGATGCACAAGAAGAAAAGGGGTACAAAGGAAGAATAAGTGCTGCTGACGCAAGGCAGCGTAGACAGACTTGTTCAAGAAGATGGTTTGCGATGGCGGAAAGGAGAAAGAGAAGCGAGAAGGAGGCGCAATAGGAACAGTAACCAAAGCTCAGGCCGGCGTGACCCCTCGCTTTGTCAATGAAGTGAACCGAATGGCTTTATTCACACTGACTGAAGGCAACAATGAGCGATATACAGTGCAGAGGAGGTGGTGAAGGTGTGATAATTTATTATTTCTCAGTCACGTGCGATGCTCACTGGGGTTGCGACGGTCACCCGGACCTCACTTGAATTGTTCTCCTTTTTATTTACTTTTTTTACACCCTCATGTCTCACGTCTCATTGGCCGATTCTCGTCGAGACTCGCATCGGATGGCACTCACCTACTCAACTGAGTACAAGATAGTCCTCACTAACGTGAGACGGACCTCGATCACATGCAAATCTGCTCAGGCTCAGGGGCAAGAACATGGTGTTTCCTCCTCAAGTGTAAAGACAGTGTAGCTATGGAAATGCACAATACTTTCGTAGAAGATATGGTTCCCACTGAGATATCCCTATTCAAAGCTATCTCAATGGACAGACTTGTACCGGAGTCGCAACTGTGCATTTTGATAGCTGACAACAACCCTTACATGTCGATACGGAGAAGGGCTTAATTGAGAGAAATGATGAGTTTCTTAGCAGAAACGCCCTTCCTCAAGATATCCACTCCTTTCTGTAAAGATTCCAGTCCAGTTCCAACGACCTCAGCTTGAGGAGCAGGTTTGAATTTGCCTTCTGAGAGCGCTTGAGTCAGGAAGTCTGCAAAGATCGCTTCTCCAATTCCATTGTCCGTGATCGTGGTTGCGATGACACGATTGTGTTTGAAGTTGGCGGGCATATCTTCAGGAAGAAGCACAGTGGTCGTGAAAAACTTGTTGCCCTCGACTCTGGCGAAGAGGTCTGCACAGATAGAGATGGAACTACCGGCATCTCCAGCACAATGCAAGACTCCAGCAAGGGTCTTTTCCTTGAATGCATTTGTGAGCTGTTCGAGCAGAGTGGTGGAATCAGCGTTATAGTCGAAGGCTTCGCTGGCACCCAGGCCACGAACGAGTTCAAAGTTCTTGGGCGAGGCCGTGGTAATGACTTCGTAGCCAGCAGCAAGGCCTAGTTGAATGGCGTTGACACCAACACTAGAAGCGCCACTCCAGACCAGGATGGTTTGTCCAGTAGGCTTGGAAGAGAGCGAGGGGTATTGTAGAGCGAGTTGATCCTCCTGGAAGAGACCACAAGCGGCTGTGGCAAGACCCAGAGGCAACACAGAGGCGTCATTGTAGGAGAGGTTGTCCGGAATTTTGGTGACCAGTTTTGCGACGACAACAGTGTACTCTTGGAAAGCCGCGCGAGAAGGCTTGTTGGTAGATACACCTCCAGCCAGAGCCAAACCCCTGTCGCCCAGCTTGAGACTTGAAGAGACTTCACTGCCGACTTCAACCACCTCGCCAGCGATATCTAAGCCTAGGATTGTTGGATAGGAGAGTGTGGGAAAATAGGCTTTGTCTTGTAACAAGAAATCAATGGGGTTCAGAGCAACAGCATGGTTCTTGATGACAACACAGTCGGCTGGGGGAGGGGTATAGGGAGCGTCCTTGATTTCGTATGGCACACCTGGCTTAGGCTGCCAAGCTGCGGTATTGGAAGGCATGTTGATGTCGTGAGGATGTTTGCTCGACTTTGGCTTGTTTGTGTTAGTTTCTCTTTCATGGAAGTGGCATGTTATATACCTTCACATTGTCGGTGATGTTTATGTCCGTCGGAAGGATGCAAGGAGTTGCTTGTCCCAATTAGGCTACCGTTAACTCCGTCGGAGGATCTCGGTGGCCGGTCAGTGACTTGACTTTATGCTGATTCCACGTACTCGCACGCACTCGAACGCACTCGACCAGGGCTACTCTAGGGCTTGTGTCGGCGTGTCGAGGCCTCTGTCGATCCGACTTATGCTATTTGATGAGGTGCTTGTTCCTATATATCAGATATCGTAAGCTGATTACACAAAGCCTTGAAAGGATCAAGTCACTTTCCGTCTGCTAAGACAGGTTTTGGTTTTTTGGTCATGGTGATGGTAGGTGCGAGCGGTCGGATTTTGGAGAGTGCTCGGCCGAGCCATTGGATTTTCGTATCTTCTGGTCGAAGCGTCTTCTTCTCAATCTGAAGACCAGCGTGATTCTCGAAGGCAGCATGTTGGTGGACCTATATGGCAGATCTGTACCTGACAACTCACGGCACCTCGAAACTGGTCAGATAGCAAGCAAGGTCTGCGCAGAATCTTCGAGAAAATTCATAAGGGAGTTCTCAAGCCAGATTGTCCGGAGAGATGAGAGCACACTGAAGAGAAAGCAGCGAGAAGGCTCCAAGACCCTACCCTTTTCCCTCCTATGAACAACAACTCAATAGAAGCTGGACATATTTGATCTGTAAAAATGTTAGGATATAGCGCACTAGTAGGCTGATCAAAGGGAATATAGAATACGAACTGGGTATAAACTTGAAGTTATAGACAGCAAGAGCTTGCAGTATATGCGAAAGACACAAACGACGCGAAGACAGCAATACGGCGTCGGCGGAAGCAGGTCGGTAGAGGCCATCTCGAGACCATAGATGCAAAAGTCGAATCAGGATATGCGATAAAAGAAAAAGGCGATGGCATAAACAAGCAAGGAGATTATGATATAGTTGAAGAAACTACAAAAAAAAGTGTACTGCAAGGGGTAGGGGCCCCAAGGAGGAAATAAGTGAGTCGTCGTGGCAAGGGCAGGAATCGAACCCGACCTCTCCCAAGCTACCCTCCTTCCGGCGAACCGGCGGGGATTTACAAACAAGGGCGTGATATCCACTACACCACCAAGCCAAACCAGACTCTCAGATATCCCTAACTTACCTCTAACATATAGCTTAAGGACACGACAGTACCAGAAAGTTCTATGGCAACCAGACACTTACTTTGTGAAGATAAACATAAGAACATCTGATTCCTGAATCATTAGGAAACGTTACTCCATAGAGTAGTCGTCAGTGTCCTCCTCAGGCGTGTTGCGTTGGTCTCTTCGGGCGCCGCCACTCGGCACCGATTGCGCTTTCCAAAGCCTGGCAAGATCCCGGTGGCGAGATATCAGATGACAACAGCATCGCTCATTCCTCTCTCAAAGATGGCCCACAACCACCTGAAAACGAGTCGTAGTTCGGTGATCCAGCCAGTCCAGGTTTAGAGAAGATGATTCCACGCAGCATGATTGGCATGTGCTCGTTGCGCGAGCAGCGGCGCTACCATAGCGCAAACAAGGTATACTGCTTGACGGCCACCAGTATGCATGACTTTGCGTGTACTGAATACAATGACAGGAATATTTCCCTGTTTGTCGCAACCCCTTACGACTTGACGTCCCATAGCACTCTCGTTTTCTCCGTAGCAAAGCGCTCCTGACATCCCACACAACCCGGTTGTGCTGAAATACGACAGCAGTTGGCGATATCATTGACACCTTGCATATGCGAGCCTTTGCCGTAGATGTTGTTTGTCAAGGAGATCCCACAAGCAAGTCGATGACCAATAGATTCCAGAGACATCTTCGAGGGTAGAAATAGAAAGAGCTAGGACTCAAATTCTTCCACAAACGTGCCTCAAGATGCTGTACCAATCCTTTGACAGACGTTCTAGTCTGCACATTGTCCCAAGAGAGAGATGGCTGAGATCCAGTCGTAGGAAGAGACGTTGAGTGTGATCAGTGTGGCTCTACAGCGACACCAGACACTCGCATCTGGAGTGATCCTCCATCCATGGTCCCTCCAGATCGCCCAGCTCTAGAAAGGTCGTGAATGGATGCCTACGCCAATCCAGACTTGCTGTGCAGCTGCTGCTTTGACGTTCTCAATCCAAATCGATTAACTGAGTAGATGAGTCACATCAGCCACTACATACCTGCGGGCCGAGATGTCGAAGCATACCCAAGGCCCTTTCTTGATTCTCCTTAATCAAAATCATCATTCTTGATCAGACGAAATCTGCTGAAGAAGAGCTGAGGTTGGAAGAGTCTTGCATGAACGGCTGGTCAGTGCGCAGTTCTTCCCAAGACTCTTGCACATGAGAATCCCTCGTATCTCGTAATTCGGCCTGCTTCCTTTCTTCGACCGACCTCTGGCCTTGTCTGATATCCATCCACCTCAAGTGACGGAGTTCAACAGTTCAAGCACAATGGCTATCTCAATCTGGAACCGCAAGCTTGATCTGATCTACTTGATCTTCTTCCTCACGCATATCCCAATCATGTTTTGTAAGATAAACTCTTTTGTTGATGGCATAGCAAACTTTGACCAGCAGCTTGTATCTGTGCTGTGCAAAACTAACCTAGATGCCAGGCGTTGACCTCACACCGCTGTATCCAGCAGCCCTGAAGCCTTCATTCATGACCGATCTAAGGACATGGTACATCACCACTTACAGAGATCAATTCTTCTCTTCTCCACCGTAAGTGTGCCCTACTGCTTTGTCCGAACACAGACAACTGATTCTTCATCAGTGCCTGGTTCGACACCTACATCTGGCTTGAAGCTCTCTATCACGTTCCGCTGAGTTTCTGGGCTGTACCGGCTCTTCTGCGCGACGATCCTCAAGTACCACTACATCTTCTTGTCTTTGCTCTTGAGGCTGGACTCACCACATTGACTTGCATTGCCGACTACCTCAGCTGGAGTGGCTACTCACACAACGAGAAGATCGAACTTGGAAAGCTCTATGTACCCTACCTGGCACTGGCTATCTTTATGGGTCTTGACATGTTCTACCGTTTAAGTCGAGTCATCTCCATGTCCAGATCAGACAAGGCAATCAAGAGCCAATAGACAGGCTCTCAATGGAACAATCAGTACTTCGTGATTAGTCTGTGCCTTTTTACTGGTATAGAATCAGAGCTGTAGCTTCACTGAGATCTCGTTGATCGCGCCCGAACGTAGACTAGCCCCTCGACGACTAATCGCGGCTGCGCGCAGCTGCCTGGTATATGCGCTTTCCTGTTGTCTTCTCTCGCTTCCTTCCTTTTTCTTTCTCTTTTTTCGACAACCATCAAAATGTCTTTTTGCTCTGGTTTCCGCACTCTCTTCTCCTGCTTCGGCAGCAACAGCAACAACAGCAGCAACGAGGGCCTGGCCAGCCCCTTCAAGATCGTAAGTTCTCGTTCTCTCGCGCTGATCTTTTACAAACAACTGACACACATCACCAGAGCGGCCCCCGGTGCTTTACGCACAAGAAGACCGGGAACCCCAACATTCCCCTGCGTGCCTTTGTGAGCACCCCACCTCCCTACGTCCAGCCCGAGCGCCCCTAAAAAGGCCGGGTATCGGGTAAGTGTCGAAGATCTCTGCTCTCTTTTACAGTGTACATACTGACTGATTTTCGTGTGTATAGACAGGGATGGTTGGTCGTTTGCCTCCTCCTCCTCCTCCTCCTCCTCCTCCTCCTCCTCCTCCTCCTCCTCTGGCCCCGAGGCACCTCCCTCGCGGGTGTCCTCATCTCTTTTCCTTCGTGGGGCCCCCTTTCTGGCCAATAGGTCATTATATAGAGTGCAATCCAAACTCGCTCTGAAAACCTACTCTCTTGTTGTCGCGATGTGTGCCTGGTGATTAATGTCGTTTCTTCTTCGTGTGACTCTATGGTGATTTGATAGACTTGTAGCGGTGCAAAGTTTGTTCGGGGGTGGAAGCAATGACCAGAGAGAGCGTGGTATTCGAGTAGCTTCTCCGGTGCTCCTATGATTGACATTGATATCATGCATTTTAATAGCATACACTCTACTAATGCACAGGCTTGGGATATAGAAGCAATGTTATAACAGGCACATTTGTGTCATCTACTCTCACGTCTCTTCGGCGCCACCTGTTCTCAAAGAACAACTATCAAAATGCACAAGCATATCGAAGCAACAGGTAGTATCCAGAGAAGAGCATGTTCTAAAGGCTTCTCAGCCGAGTAAAATGTATTCGTTTCTTTCGTTCGACCATTCAAACAAAAGACTATATGCTATTCAAAACGCCAACCATGATTTCTATTCTGCTGCAGGCGTAGGTGGAATCTCCCGTGCATCGACAAATTCAACGCCTGGGCTTGGTTCGTCAAAGTCTGCCGCTCCGTCTGCAGTCGGTGGTTCTAGAGAGGTTGGAGCATCCGGTTTTGTGTTCTCATCTGCAGGGGCGGAGGGTGCCGGGTCTGTTTTGCCATCCTCGACAACTGCGGGTGTTTCCTCAGTGCTCTTCTCCGTGGTGCCTTCTGCTGAAGTTTCATTGCCTTCTGTACCGGTCTCCGCAGCAGTTTCAGTGGTCTCGGCGGCAGCCTCTGGTTCGGCGGCAGCTTCTGAATCGTCAGCAGCAGTCTCAGCAGCGGCCGCAGCTGCCTTTGCAGCAGCATCAGCAGCTCTCTTCGCAGCTCTATCTCTCTCCCTCTGCTGGAGAAGCTCGTAATTCTCCTTTCTGCTCCTTTCGTCTTTGAGCTTGCGCAAGCGCTCCGCCTCTTCCACGCCACCGCTCTTCTTGAGTTTTCCTTCCTCGACAAAACTGCTGAGCTCCTTTTGGAACTCACCGTCGCGACGTTCCTCCAGTTCTCGTTGTCGCGCTTTCTCGGCACGTTCGATGGCTTCGAGGCGAGATTCGTGGTTGGGTTGAAGGGCGCGTACTTCGCCCAAAACACCTGTGCGAGCTTTCTCGGGGTCGCCACCACGGTCGAGAGCAACAGGGTTGAGTGTACGAGAAGAAGAGCGAGGTGTGTTTTGCAAATTCTGTTGTCTTGTAGCTTGCTCGACGAGTGCAAATGTTTCGGCCGCCTTCTCGAGGTCATCTTCCAAGTCGATACAGAGCTCTTCCTGCATGGTGAGCAAATCTCTGTCTTCACAGACGACTTGCAGCTCCTTCTCCCAGATCTTGGTCCAGATGGGTTTCTCACGTTTGAGAAACTCTTGCAACTTTTTGAGACCCGAAGTCGCGGTGGAGATGTCTTTGCTGACAGCATCGAGTTGGCGAGGCAATGGCCGAACTCCGCGTTGCACGACGTCCTTGCGAAGATCCTCCACGGTGTCTTGCAAATCATCCACTTGAGTGACAAGCTTCTCGCTATCATCTGAAAGCGATTTCTTGCCACCATTGACATAGGATCGGCCAGAGCCAGCAGACATGGAAGGAACACGCGCCTTGTTCGCAGCAGACTTGACTGTGGCAGCCTTGGTTCGTATAGAAGACATGGAAGAGTTGATGTCGTCGACAAATGACGTGTAAGTTTGACGGACAACAGCAAGCTCGCGACGGAGAATTTGAACCTCAGTAAGCTGAGCAGGTGTGCCTTTAGAGGATGAAGTCTGGAGAGGTGACGGGGTTGCGTTGGGTGTTTGAGCGCGTGGGGGTGCTGCCACAATAGTGGCCATCTCTTTTGCAGCCTCTTGTTGTCTCTCGGAAACTCGATGAATGGCAGTTTGCTGATCATCCACAGCAGCTTTCAAGCTTTCGATCATGCTCTTGATACCTCCAATACTGTCGTCAAAGTGTTTCTTGACTTCGTCAAGTTGTTCGACGTTTAGAACAAGTACAGAACGATCCTTGATGTCGGCCAGATCTTCCAACTCGTGACGTACTCCTGAGACGGGGTCTTGCAAGTAGATCTCGGGAAGATCATTGCCGTTGTTGTGTGTATTCCAAGCAAATTTCTCGATGAACGCAAGCTGAAGCCTGGCTACAGACAAGTCACCACCATCAGGCAGAACAAATTTCTTGATCTTGCTCTTGTACTGAAGGAAGAGAGTCAGTTCCTTGCCAGGTTGTGGCGAAGACTCGGGTACAAATTGTTGCTGAGAAGAAGTCTTTTCAGTAGATGGAGGAGGGGTGGTTTGCCGCTGTATCCTAGACTTGCGGCGCTGCAACTCTCCCCCTGCTGTATCGTCAAAGGTCGGTTCAACGATAGTCTCGGGAACCGGCCCGTTGACTGTGGCGCTCATAGCAGTTTCTTCCGGTGTTGGTTGCGTAGGAAATGGGTAAGCTCGTCCAAGTTTATCATCGGGTGTCTTGGGCATGGGACTAGCACTCTCCAGACCCGCGGTTGATGGTAACTCTGCCACATCTGTGTCTATTGACTCTGTAGTCCTTTGCTCTTCTGGTCGCTCTCTCCTGCTGGGCGAGTCTTGTGCAGCCTTTTGGGCCGATTTCTGCCTGTTGTGAAGATAGCTTCGCGTGCGAACAGCTTTCATGGATTCGCGCGTGTCTTGACCCCGATTTGGAACTGGGCTGTTCTGAGCAGACGGTATCATTGGCACTCCATTGCTAGACCCCAAATGTTTCGAAATTTGGTAAGCGGAAAAACGTCTCGAGGCTCTCCTCTCCAGCTCTCCACCACGTTGCAAAGCAGCCAGTGCATCTTGTTGTTTCGGTGGCGGAGGTGGAGGCGGCAGAGGTAGATTGTGTTCGGTATAGGGTGGTTGTGGAGACTCTTGCTGGTAGGCTACGGGGGCGGGTTCGTTTCCGTACTGCGCTGGTGGCTGGGCAGGCATCGTGTCTTCCTGAGGATACGGGGCAATGACGGGGATAGTTTGCATGGCATTGCTCGACATGGATGATGAATCGGAGTTTGTAGTATCGCGGCTTTGATCGCGGGCGTGCTGTGTCGAGGCGGCAGGAATGAAGGATTCTTTCCTTGGTGACGACCTGCCTCCCTGTATAGAGGCCGAGCGTGGAGGGAGGTCATGGCCAGGAGGCTCGTTGGCAACTCGTTGCGACTGTGTTCGACTGGCAGACTGGCGAGCGAGGAGATCATCAGCAGCCGACTCTGCGGCGCTGGCTTGCCTAGAGCTCTGGCTGCCACTGCTGGTACGTTGTCGCAAACGCTGCTGCTTCTTCTTAAGGCCATGCAGTAGGTTGATAATGATATCGCGGATACGTGGGAGGAATCGGTCGAGGCTCTGTTGACTGGCTTCCTGGCTGAGGGTCTCCTCGAGGATGGCACGCAAAAGGTCGGGGACAGGGCCAAGGTCCTGGGTATCGACACCTATGCCGTTGAAGGCGCGACAGGCGATGTTGAACTCATAGCCCAGGCGAACATAGACATCCGAGACCTCGCTCTCGCTGGCAGCATTGCGAGACCATTGGGTCAAAGTTTCGAGCAGCTGCTTGGTAGCGACGAGCAGGTGGGTGACGCTCTTTTCGATGGTCGACAGCTGCTGCGGCTGCGACGACTGCCGTGTCGAAGAGCGAGCAGCCGATGATCGTGAGCCTGAGCTGCTCCTCAGACTCGGGTCTTCGTTGGCCATGACGGTTGACAATCTCTTAGTACCGTAGATAGACAGCGGGTGCTGCTTGGAAACGCAACGCGGCGCCTAAAGGGGCAGCTCAAACAAGGGGGATGGGCTCGCGTGGCGCCTGAAAACCAAGGACAAGCAGAAAAGCAATGCGACGACGCTAGATAAAACAAGACGAATAGACAAAGAGAGCTGCCACCAAGTCACCCAGCACAGAACAGATTACAAGCTGGTTTGCCTGAAGCCATGTCTGCTTTCTACCTGACTAACGTTCCTGATGCTGGCCTCGGTGCATGCTTTGGCTCTCTCTCCACCTGAAGCTTCGCTTCTTGGCCGACTCGACGCCTCGACCTGCGACGTGTGTTTCGACTGCCTACGTGACTTCCTTGCAAACATTCTCAAGGTCTGTCAAAAGCTGGAGGTCAACTGGCTGCCTTCTCGTCCTCCTGCAAATCAACACATTCGTACCGACGAGTACTTGTTGTTGCTTGCTCAGCGGTCCAGACCAGGGTACTTGTATTGCTCGTCGATCAAGGCGCGCGGCTCCCTCAGTAGCTGGCCCATCTTCTTCTTCACGTGCCAGCCGACGCCCAACATTCGGCGACACAAGCCGCCTTTATTCCTGTCTCTCCCATCAAGGCACAATTGCTGCCATTTCGACTTTGTACCGTCTGCACTGTCGCTGCCTCAGCTTGCGACAGCCCTGCCCTCTCGACATTGCGACTACTCGTAGTGATAGTCTCTCGGGCCAAACGCCTACACGTACCGGTCAGCCCTACCCTCTGGTCGGATCGGCTTCCGAAGCGGCCGCCAAGCTCCCCATCCCAGTTGAGTGAAACACGACATCTACCCAGCTGTAGTCTGTCCTCAATCAACTGATCAGTTGTCGGGCTGCTCGCCGACCTGTTACTTGACTTTGTTCCGCTGCTGCACAAGACCAGCACGCGACATTACGAGTCCCGACTACGTTATCAGGCATTTGGTTGTTCTGGTTGCGCGTGCGAGCTCCAACATCCAGTTCCAGATCCCCCCAGTCTCCTGTCCGTCCCCTGACTGAACTAATCATGTCCGCTCAACCCTCCACCATGAACGGTGCTTCCACATCTTCTGCTTCCCAGCCCATCTCGAATTCTTCGAAACAGCAGCTGAAAACCAATTCCTTCGCAAAGTCCCTGGACGGTGCTCGTAAGCAGGCTGCAAGCCCCGTGGATGCCGCCTCGAGGTAGGTCGACCATGCGACGTTATACCAATCCTCCGCACTCTCTAACCCTATCTAACCAGAAAATCTCCCGCTCCGAAGGCCTGGTCTCAAGGCACCAACCCCATCACACAACGCTCCAATGCTTCCACCCCCGCAACCAATGGCCTGGCGAATGGCATCCCCAAACCTACGCAATCCAAGCCCCAGCAAGAGAATGGCACATCAAACAAGCATGCTACGGACAGACTTTTGTTCCTGATTGCAAACTTCACCGTACGAACCAACCACTGTCTCGTGTCAAACATGTCCGGCTAACCTCGATATATGTTGCAGGGTATGGAAGTTGCTGTCTTCCTCAAGAATGGAGAGAATTTCACTGGTGTCTTCTCTTCTGCTTCCACCGAACCTGCCGATCCTCGTCTGACTCTGAAGTTTACCAAGAAGCTCAGTCAGCAAACTAACGGCACAACCGATCAGTCCGACGCATACATTGGTGAGGGTGAAGATCACGCCATGTCCTTCAGTCTACCCGACGTCGTGGATCTCTCAGTCACCAATCTTTTCCTGGCTGCTTCCGAAGCAAGAGCCCAACAATCGAACGCTCCTGCCTTCCGTACCGATGTCGAGATCTCAGGAAACCTCAACATCCGTGAGCGCGAGCTCCAGCCCTGGCAGCCTAGCGCAGATACCGCCATCAACATGTCGCTCGAAGACAATTCGCGTCCGGGAGAATGGGATCAATTCGCTGCCAACGAAGCCCTCTACAATGTCAGAAGTGACTACGACGAGAATCTTTACACTACCGCCATCAATAGATCCGACCCAGACTACAAACGCAAGGCAGCGGAAGCCGAGAGAATTGCTCGGGAGATCGAACGCAGCGCTCCTGTGAACGCCCACGTCGCCGAGGAACGTCGCATGAATGCTGAGAAAGATGGCGGCCTTGACGAGGAAGAAAAGTAAGTTGAGTAAATCGACAACTTCATGACGTGTTGCTAACACCTCTCAGATACAGTGGTGTCCGTCGCGAGACTAACATCACATCGCTTCTTAAGCAGGGTGCACCCAATGCTTACGTTCCTCCATCGCGAAGACCGATCACTAGTCAGCCTACTGTACCAGGTGCTCCGTTCGACCCAGCTATCGTCTCGGTTGCACGTCCCAGCCCAGCTACCGCCACAAACTCGGACAGTCAAGCTGCCTTGTCCAAACAACAGGAGCAGGAATCGCAGGGCTCAAAGGAAGCCCCAACTCCGGGAACAGCAACAGCTCCTTCTTTGCCAACCGTGACAGCTCCTTCCGGAGAAGGTCCAGCTACCGCTGCTCAACCCGCCGTGGTTACTGCTGCGCCTGTGTCGAAGCCAATTCCTTCAATCAACGCTGGTAAAGGTGCTACTGAGGGTGTCGAGCGCAGGGTTTTGGACTCGTTCAAACAATTCTCCAACACTGAGAAGCTTCGCGTTCAGCAACATCAACGTAATGCGCAGGAGCGTCAACGTGCCAGTGCCCGTCAGGAGAAATCAGTCAAGCTAAATGACCTCAAGAAGTTCGCCGAGAACTTCAAGCTCTACTCTCGCGTTCCCGAAGACCTCGTACCCATTCTGGCTAAGACAAAGGAGAAGCAAAATATGATCGTCACAAAGGCCGAACTGCAGGCGCGTGAGAAGGAGTCAAAGGTCACATCGGCTGAAGCGAGCCCAGCTCGCATCGCGCCTGCCAAACTTGAAGTTGCTTCTACTGAAGTCAACCAAGCACAGCCAGCAAGCCAGCCCGCGAAGCGTCCCGAAGCCGCAAACGAGCCTAGCTCTCCATTAAGCCAAAGACAGCGCATGGCTCAGAACTTGAGACAGAACCAAGCCATCCCTCCTCGTGGACCTGGCATGTCGCATGGCGTTCCACCCAGACCAGCTCAGCAGTACAGAGCTCCTATGGCTAACATGCAAGTCTCCACTCCTATTCCTCCTCCCGAGATCCGTTCACCCCCTACCGGGCCTGCCTCTCGCGAACTTACCAGCCCTTCGACTGCTTCCGCCAGGCTCAATGTCAAGGCAATGGAGTTCAGACCTAATCCATCAGCAAGCACTTTCACTCCCACCTCACCTACCAAGACAAGCCCACAGCCTGCTAAGCGTCCCAGCATCTCTGCTGCTTCGCCGGCCAAGTTCTTCTCCCGTAAACCAGAGAAGCCCTTGTCTGAACGCACTCCCCTCAAGGACGCCTTCAATCCTGTCAAGTACATGCTCGAGACCACCGCGGCTGAGGGCAAGACTGAGACTTTTGCATCGAACGGAGGAATTCCGCAAGCGTATCGCACTCCGCCAACGTGGGAGGTCGCTGAAGCCAACAAAGACAAGACATACCGTGACATGTTTACTCATAGTCCAGTCGCTGCTATCCCACCTATGCACACCCCTACCAACAGTGTTATGGCACACTCTCATCAACTTCCGCCTCATCTGCAAAACGGTCCTCCCAACAATCAAACTCCTCGCTTCTACCCTCCTCAGCCCCATCACCCTGGCCAACACTATGACGAACATCGCATGCAGTACGGATCAAACACTCCCTCCGTCCAGCCATCTCCTCGTCTACCTCCTGCAATGGCCTATGGCCCACAGATGCACCCACAAATGCAGCACTTCCCTGCAGGCATGCCTCCGTATGGTATGATGCGTCCTCAGCAATTCGGTAGCCCGCAGGGTCCTCCCATGGGCGGTCACATGATGGTGCAGCAGTCGTCTAACGGACCCTTCATGAACGGCGCCATGGCACAGCAGGTACCAATGTATGCTTCACCTGTGCCCGGTCATGTACAGCCCCACTTCCCAGGCCATCCCACTCCCCAGCCTGGTCCAGGTTTTGGACGCGGACATCCCATGAGCCACCAAGGATCGCAACAAGGACACCCTGGACAAATGTATATGCAAATGCCGCCCGCTGCGCCCATGATGATGCAGCAGCACCCCGGACAGAGTAAGTTCTTCTCAAAGAAATCCGTCGTATGGACATCATCATCTAACATGTTTACAGTGCAGCAAATGAGAAACTTCCCTCAGGGTCAGTATCCAGGTGGCCCTCAAGGCCAACACGGCTACCCCATGCAGCACCGTGCCATGTCGAACCAGGGATACAACCACAACCAGATGACTCCCCGCCAACACCACGCAGCCCCTCAACAAGGGCCTAGCCCCGGCATGCCACCAATGCAACCCGCTGGTCCAGGAGACGAGGGCAAATGAGTCAGCACTTCAGCTGCCATGTCACGATGGCACAGGCTATTTGTTATAACGTGACCACGCCTCAGGAGAGACGAGATTTCGATATCTTCCGAATATTTCTCCTACAGCGCCAGGAACCAGATAGATTGCAAGGACGACGAACCATTGGTATGACCATACCGTCCAGCATCAGAAGCAGGACAATGTTTTCCGACAAGGTCGAACAAGGCTGTATAGTTTACGCAGACCAAGGAAGGAAAAATTGGTAGGACGAAGAGGATTGTCGATATGGAAGCGAGCTTGTTGAGATGTGCTCCAGCTTCGGTATTGGCAGATAGGAAGAGAAATGAGGAGATTATTAGGGTGGATAGCTAGTGAAGACTCAGCACGAATGTAAAATGCAAAAACATGAGAATCTTGTGTACTCGTGCTCTATCTGCACCTAGTGATATGCTCTAAATTAAGGTGTGATGATCTCCAGGCCCTGAACAGTCGATCACAAGCCACCTGCCTCCACACGAATCCGGACCTCGGCCTTTGGCGGCTTTTGACTCCTGCCAATCTATAACCTGGACTCCTGGATGGATGACCATCACCAGTCCGTACGGTCTGTCCCTTCCGATTATATCGCAGAAGAATTAGAACTCGAGAACATGCGTGTTGGCGATGAGTCTCAACAACCACTGATAGTCGACGAGAGCGACAACGACGCCACTGCACTTCCCCAAGTCACCCAAAAGCAAGCGAATCGTCTGATCTGGCTGCTGACTCTCAGTGCGGGTCTGAGTGGGTTGTTATTCGGTTATGAGTGAGTCTGGATGAGATTCTGATAGGTTACAAAATTTTTACTTACCATCTGAAAGCACTGGTGTCATAAGTTCTACCCTTGTTTCGATACATGAGGATCTGGGACGTCCATTAACCACATTCGACCTGTCTGCTATCACGAGCAGTACTTCGTTACTGGCTTTACTGGCATCGCCTCTGGCAGGACACTTTGCGGATGTTGTCGGTCGTCGCCCTGTGATTGCAGCTGCTTGTGGGCTGTTCATCTTTGGTGCCCTGTTCCAATCTGCTGCGACCAATGTGTGGACTATGGTACTCGGACGATCTGTTGTCGGTGCTGCTGTAGGTGCAGCGAGTGCTGTGGTCCCGTTGTATATCGCAGAAATCGCACCAGCAGATCGAAGAGGACAACTCGTGTCTGTCCAGAGTCTGTTCATCACAGGAGGCCAAGTTGTAGCCTACGTTGCCGGCTGGGCAGTCATGGGACGCTGGCGCTGGTCTGTTGGCTTCGGTAGTGTTCCCGCTCTGATACAGGCTGCTCTGCTCCTTGGTATGCCCGAGTCGCCTCGCTGGTTGGTTTTGAAAGGTAGAGACGATGAAGCCGCTGCAGTTTTTACCCGACTCGGCCATGATGACTGCGGACAAATCGTTTCCCAGGTCAAGCACGAAGTCAAAGAAGAACAACTCAGTGCCAGTGGAAGTATGTTCAAGGAGCTCGTCACCGTACCGGCTAATCGACGTGCCTTGACTATTGCTGCAGGACTTCAAGCTCTGCAACAATTATCTGGGTTCAATTCTCTCATGTACTTCAGCGCTACCATTTTCGCCTTGGTTGGATTTACTTCGCCCATCGGAACATCGCTATCTATTTCCGTCTCGAACTTTGTCTTTACTCTTCTGGCATTCGCGATCATAGACAGACTAGGTCGCCGCCGCATTCTATTCTACTCGATCCCATTCATGATCCTTGGACTTGCCAGTTGCGCTCTTGCATTCATGCATATCGACGCTTCACCATCAGACTCGGTGTCGCCTTCAGATACATCAGCTGAAGCCTCAGGTCCTTGGTCACTAGTCCTTCTCTTCTCGCTCATTTTCTATGTTGCTGCGTATGCAAGTGGCTTAGGCTGTGTCCCATGGCAACAAAGCGAATTGTTCAGTCTGTCTGTAAGAAGCATGGGCTCTGGTCTCGCAACTGCAACAAACTGGACCAGCAACTTTGTTGTCGGAGCCACTTTTCTGCCTATGATGCATGTGCTGGGGCCTAGTGTCACTTTCCTTGTGTATGTCCTTATATGCTTGGTTGGATATATCTGGGTATGGCGATGTTATCCAGAGACAAAAAACCTCGAGCTCGAACAAGTCAAGAAGTTGTTGGAGAACGGGTGGGGTGCTAGAGCAAGTGAACGTCCGAGCGATCTGGACGGATAGTCGTAGATGTACACCTGAAGAATATATTCGAGTGCTATCTACAGGTGATTTCGACCTAACAAAGTCTCAGCAAAGATGACCTACAGAACCATGCTTTATGCCAACTAGCAAGAGTTACATGTTTGATATATGGCTTTTCTCTTGTAGAGAAAAAAGACGATGCAATGATGACGATGTCTGTACAGGGTCATATCTTCTGACTGTTGTAAGATTGCTCTTGCTCGGAGCATGATGGCATGCGGCAACCGAGGTTGTTCTACCTCGGAAGAGCACTAGATGGCACCCGGAAGAGCACTAGACAGCATCCCGGCTTGCGCAATGATCACTGTCATCTCGACGTTGCTAGTGGTGCGACAATGTCTTTAATTTGTTTTCGTGCATGTCTCAGGGGGATAACGTAGAAGCCGCAATGCGAATAATGCACTTACCCTTCTCGGAGTTGCTGCATTACCGTCTCGAAGGTCTGCTGACCCCAAGCCACAGCTGAACAACCCAGCTGTCAAGGACCAGACCCATGCAACTTTTACATGGGTATGAGTGGTTCGTAGTCGTAAAAAATTGCAAACGCGTATGATTCTCTCATCTCTATGTATATACATTATGTCGTAAAAATTTTCAATCCCGAGTAACACCAAGTGGATGATTATGTACAATTGACAACAAGCCAACAGAGCCAAAACATCTCTGCCGTCAAGTGTCTACCTTCTTATGTCTCTTTTTGCTTCAATACGTCTTTCTTGCGTCATACGCCTTGTTGACCATGGACCCCCGCATAGCGGTCCATGAGGTCAAAGATCATGGCATTGTCGACGCGACAGTCGTTACCGCCGGCACGGCAGCCCAGCGATAACTCGACCTCATCGCCTGCTTCAGGGTGCAAGCCGCGGATGGCACCTGCCGCTGTGAGGCACGATGAGGTGTTGTCTTGACCATTGTAGGCGGCAGTAGCTGAATGGGTGGGTGACGTGTATGATGCTGAAGCTGGGAAGCCAGGCGGGGGTGATGTGAAGTGGTTTCCAGGCGGGTAGCTTCCAGGTTGTGACACGGAGTCGGCGGCGGCCATGTCCCAGTCCAGCAATTGAGATTGGGGTACAGGGTAACCGAAGGGTTGTGGTGCATATATAGGATAGTCTTGGGCAAATGCTCCGGGAGAGGTGTGTACGTTCTGGTGAGGTGCCAGTGGTGCAGAGGCGTGGGAAGCGGGTGACATGAAGAATTGCTGTTGAGGTTGCAGCTGCGGATGCTGAGGATGAGCTTGGAATTGCATGTGCTGCTGGCCCTGCTGTTGGAAGTGTTGTTGTTGATGCTGAGGCAGTTGTTGGTTGTGGGCGACGGGGTCGTGAGATTGAGTCCTAGAGACTGTAGTAGGTGCAGCAGCAGAGGCAGGAGCAGGGGCAAGGGCGAGGGGCCGCAGCTGTTTCTGTTGCGGTTTTGCGGTCGCTGATACTGGAGCAGCAGGGGCTGAGATGACGCTTTGCCGCCTCGAGTCGGCGTCGTCGTCGTCGTCCTCGGTCTTGCACATCTGACTGTCGCCACAGCCCGAACCCGACGATGGCCTGCATGGCTTCCTGGTGACCAGCATGACCTCTAGCATCTCAGTAGCCGACGGCGACGATGCAAACTCATCGTGCTCGGGGCCATCAATGTCAGCGTCGCTAAAGCCCTGGTTCCGCAGCAGGCGGCGCAAACGCTTGTTTTCTTCGAGAACTTTTCTGGCGGCGGTCTGTATCTCCTGCGAAGCCTCTGCTCCAACGGCCTCACAAGACCTGTACTTGGTCTCAAGCTCTTGCAGATACTCCTTGCGACGAGCGCGCGATCTTCTTTGGTTGTCACTGAGGGCACACAAAATTAGCCTTTTGCTAGCATCTGTGCTCATTCGGGTGCTGTGTACCGGATACGCGCCAGGTTGGCCTTCTGCTGTGGCGTGGGCTCGCTCATGGTGAATGTCACTGGTCGTCAAGCCGTGTTATTCTTTTGATGCAGAGATACGACGACGAGTGGGAAGGCGCATCTTGTTGATAAAGTGAAGGAAGGTTGCGAGGGTCCTGCGCTTGTGAAAGATCCAGCCTCTGCAAAAGCAAAGACCCTCTCTTCCCCGAACTGTACGGGGACGGATTCAAACCTTCGTTCGTCCATGTCTTGGTCGACTACCTCTTGCTACACGCTCCTTTTTCGACAGTGCTCAAAACAGCTCTCGTCATTGTCTACAAAAATATAACCTATAAGCCAGCAATATATGCTAATCTAACAACCTTTTGCGTGCCACCGCCTAAGATAAGAGGCCATCGAGATAAGAAATGCCAAGTTTCCATGTGACCATTACCATTACCTCGGGTCTGATTGGACATGTCCCAAGACATGCGTCAAATACTGCCTTTTCTTAAGTCCGTCGGACGTCCAAGGAGACATACATACGTCCCTTAAGTCCGTCGGACGTTCAAGGAGACATACATACGTCCTTCGTCCACGCGTCTGCTTGTTCAAGGTTCGCAGCGGATCGCACCTGCATTCCCGAGGTCTCTATTGAAGTCGAAACAGGCAGCTCGCAAGTGCATCGTACGTGGCTATTCAATGACAGCGGAAGCACCCTGTCACCGCTGCGATTCGAGATGCACCGCCGCCTCAACTCTCCACAGGACATCTTCACGTGACAGGCTGTCTAGGCGTTTCTGTCAAACCCCTGGTCTTGTTCAACATCCCCTCCTCCTTGGCTCTACCAAATCCTCGAACACCACCTCAGACTCTGCCGTGGTTACATCCATCTTCATCTTAATGCTATGAGAATGAGCGCTTAAACTGTCAATGACTATCACGAAGATCTGCAGACGCAGTGATGAAGTCTTTCTTAACCCTTCTGGCTGTGGTTGAGCAACTCCGCTAGAGCCGCATCAACCGCTCGGCGGGAACACCGTACAACCAAGTCGCTCATACCCGGACTTAAGATTCCGAGAGATCGGCCTCAGCGTGCATCGAAACAAATCTCACGACAAGATTTGATCTGGGCAAACGACAACTTTCCGGCTGTTCATCTGCCATGTTGACGCCTTTTCAATACTCAAGGTACACTCCGAGAGGCCAAGTTCTTGGTTTCGTTTGTTTTGCCTTTGAATACACCACGCCTGGCTTTCCCTTCTCACCGTAGGTCTCAGTCTTCCAACGACATCTTGTCTTGACCACCATGCATCTCGACTTTGTGCCGTCTATGCCTACCTTTGCCATCACCTTGGCTGGCTTGGTTCTCCTTGACATCGGAATCATACGGACGATCTTGCAACACCCCCGGCATGTGTGGAGCAATAGTATGGGGACCGTGAACAGCATGGGGAAGTCTGGGGTTGGCGACCAGGCTAGAGGTAAGATCCTGGCCAAGGACTGTGCTCTTACTGAGCTCCTCGAGATATATAAACCCTGTCCTAGAGTCTGTCTTCTCGTTAGATCAGTCCAAGTTCAATACGACCTTCTTCTTATTTTCCTCAAGCCAGTCTCCCATTGTCGGCGCCGTTGTCATGAACACTGGTGTCAAGTACTTTGCCATGGTCGTTTTCACAATCGGTACCTACGCCGTCAACTCCCACATCCTCGGCTGGGTTGGGTCTACCTGCGGCCAGAAAACAGAGACGAAGGCAGCAGCCATCTCAATCGTTAATCCAGTGATGAACGCTTCCTTTATCTGGACGCCCTATCTCTGAGATCCTAAAGACGCGCCGCAGTATCGACCTGCCATGTTCTCGAGTGCTGCCTTCTCCGCTGGTACCGCTCTTGTTGCATGGATTGTCAAGATTATTATGAAGCGCTGTAACGAGAAGCTTAGACAGTCTGAAGATTAGATCGAGACTTTCTATGTCTACTAGATAGACTTAGGTCTGATGGTGACGAACTGTTTTCACAACCGGTGTGAGATACAGGTACAGGTGGAAAGATGTATACACTGGAACAATATTGCTTGATTTAACATGGAATACGAACGCACAGCCAATTCAAGACTCCCAGATTTCGTTGTTTATGGTATACATGCGGAACTTCTCGCTTTCACATCGTCTGCCTCGCTCTGAGTGAGCTCGCTGTTGACAAACCCACATCCATGATGAAGTCGGAAAACGCTAGTGGAAGATGGAGGGAATGTTTGACTTACTCCTACTTTCTGAGATATCTAGGTTGCCACCTCCCTAAGTACAGAAGGCAAGGTCGGCTGCGCTTTAGGTGCTGAAGTAGTTGTTGGCCTCCTGATATTCTGGTACTGATCTCCAATCGGACACCAGAGCATGGCTCGGCATGCTAACGATGTCCATCAGGCTGCGACCCAAAAAGCGCAAGAACAAGGCGATGGTACACCCAGATGTCCACGAGAACGACGCTTTCAAGGACAAGATAACACCTATAGTTGGAACATTAGAGACTGGGGGCAGCAAGACAGATTGAGCTGGTTCATGGTGCCGAGATATTAAACGGATACTCTTGCTTGTTCATGCACCCAAGCAAAGCTTCTTGTCCTGCTCACTACAACCGGACACTAAAAGTTGCATCGGTTGCCATAACAAAGAAATGATCACTTCAAACATGGACAGATCAGTACAGATAATGACTTTTTTTATTGGGATCGAAAGAACACCAGTTCCCACCCAACTAGAATTACAGCCCAGACTTGTGACTAATCTATCAATGCCCTGAAATCTAGTCACCAAATGGCGACAAACTCCCTGTAGCATGTTCTGTTGTGTATTCATGGACACAGAATATAATCAGCGACAGAGCTCAGCAGATCGACTCTTCCGCATCAAGCGACGAAGAGCTTCGCGACCTGAACGGCTCGCTCATCAATGTGGGCCGTGGCCTGGAACGAAAATAAGATCATTGAGCGTCGTGGCAACGTGGCAATCTCGAGGAATGTGGTGGCAGATTTACCTTGGCTTGATAGGAACACCTTCAACAAGCTCCGGCATGGCATTGGCAAAGGCAGGGCCAATCGACCAATTGCTGAGATTGCGCATGTGAGACTCGAAAACGGGATTGATCATGAACTCTTCGTCGTCGTCCAAAACCGCAGCCGATGTAGCTTCAGCGCCATGGACACTGTTCGCGCGTGGTAAGAGACATTGTTGGGGGTCGTATGGCCAGTTCAGCGATAGATCTTGGCAGTAAAGAGGACCGTAACGCTCATTAGGATAAGCAGAAGCATTCTTGATCATACGGTCGCGCATCCAAGGCCTGGCAAGTGAGTCAGCATAAAGAATTGGAATGACATAACAAATGGCTTACCATGGCACGTTGTCAAACCAAATAGGGTGGCTGACTTCAAGCTGCGACCGGGTAGGGCGAATCCATTCGGGTAGGCGTTCGAAATTTTCCTGGGTAGGGGCAATGCGCCAGCGCATGACAAGGAACATTATGTACAAGCAGGCAACCTGCTCTGGAATCTGGTCAATTTCAGGAAGGTTGGCCAAGACATCGGTAAAGAGCTTGCTCAGAGGATGCGACTTGGGCGCGCGAGCTGGATTTAGGAGAGACGATATAGAAGGGTAGGCGGGGCCGACCAGCGAGGAAGAAGGCGTGCCCTGGGCTGCAGCTTTGCGACGCTCTGTTGTAAAATCCAACATGACGCTGTCCAACGGGCAAGTAGCCGCCTCTAGATTGCGAGGTAGACGCACATGCACCGGCATATCAGCCGTTGGGGTGGGCATGAGATCGCGTACTGATGGTGACTGCGGAAGCACTTTGCGATCCTCAGCCAGAAAATTGCCGAAACCCTGGTTGGGCATTTCTGGTACGAGTTGATGTTGTGGTAGGGGAGCAGGAGCGAGTGTAGGCTGGAAGTGCTGGTGCGGAGAGAAACGTTGTTGTTGCTGGGGCTGCTGTTGTTGCTGTTGTTGCAGTTGGGCGGCTTGAGCGGCTTGAGCATACTGTCTGGCAGCACTGGCCGGAGACTGGTTCGGACGAGGCGGTTGAGGCTGCTGGGTGGGTTGGATATTGCGAAGATCGGGATGGAGGTGGTGTTGAGCAAAGGGGGGCTGGTCGTAAAGATTGGGAGGTTGTGAGGGATACATGAGAGCCTGAGGAGGCGGTGCAGGAGCTTGTTGTGGGTGATGTTGGGGCATTGGCAAAGGACTCTGTTGGGCGGTAGCAGCAGCAAGGTCTAGGTGGTTTTGTCAGCTTGCGGCAGACTAGTGGGGGACGACAGAGCTACTGCTACCATTCAGACCCTGTGAGGCAGCGACGGGCTGCAGCAACGAGAAGATGGTCTGCATGCGGCGTTTGAGGTCGTCGTTCTCAGCCTGGACCTGTTCGCGTTGGCGAAGGGCATTCTGCAGCTCCTGGAAAGGTTGTTGGCTCTCGAGTTCCTTGATGCGACGTTCCAGCGTCTCGATCTGGTTGCGGGTGCGTTCGCGGATGGCGCGCTGGGCCTCGCGGTCGTTGGCTCTTTTCTTTGCCAGCTGCTCCGGGGTCAGGTTGGCGACACCGCGCGAAGAGGTGCCATCGGCCTTGCGTTTCCTACCATTGGTGACGGCGGGGTATGCTCCCGGCGGAGCAGATGCGTCGGGGGTCGAGTGCGACATGGGGGTGCCATTGGCGGGTGGGATTGACATGGTGCCGTCACGCTGCGGCGTGCCGTAGCCCGATGAGCCATTCGTCGTCGCCATCATGGGCAAAATCTTGTGTTGCGCTGGTGAGCAGGTGATGGGCGAGTCATGCAGGACGTGATGTAGGGTTGATGCACGGTCGGTGGGCGCTGTCGGGCACGTCGCGGATCTGGCGAGTGCGTGCTGAACCAAGAGGCAGCCACGTGAGGGGTGGACAAGAGTGCAGACACAAGGCGAGCTGGCGTGGGATTGGGCGCGACGCGAGTGAAAAAAATGGGCGAAGGGAGAGGGAGGACTTTGAGGATAACAGAATAGAGACAAAAGAGCATCGGGCTTCTTGGTCAAAGTCTAAGTTGGTGACGAGTCAGGGCGTCGAATCATGCGCCCGCCGTCTCATGCCTCCCAAGATTCGCACTGTCGTGCTTGGCAACTTCTCCGTTGGCCTGCGCTGAGCCCCGTCGACAAGACATGCAGTGGCCATCCTCGAACTCGTCGGCCTGTGCTCTACAATATGCCCATAACAGCTGTGCAGATCGTAGCCGTAGATCGTGTTTCTGATCCGACTGATATGCACTGTCTGCCGCCAATTGTCCCTTGATGCCAGCTTAACTCACAACCCTATCCTGCTAAGGTTACGACTCAGTCGCATCTTATTCCCCTAGACGAGCTACCTTATTTCCTCCTGCCTCTGCTCGTGCTCTGCTCCCTGCCAGACGCCGAAGTCGCTGTCAACCCAAATTCAAATCTTGATCGACATGGCGCTCGGTTTTTGTTCCTTCGCTGTTACAAACGACGCTCCCCACACTGAGCCTCTGCCATACCTACATGACCGTTTGTTTGGCTATTGTACCGCACATGCCTGTTCACTGACCATTCAATAAATGTGCGTGGGTAATAGTCTTTCCGAGAGTCGAGATGCGTCGCATAATAATCACGGTCTTTCCACGGTTCAAACTTCGAACATCCTCAGGGAAAAGAATCACATGCCCCACCTTCACACTTGCAACCCCACCAGATCATCAGCTCCTGGTTGCTGCGCCCATCTCTCACTGTCGGCAATACCACTCTCTCTACAGCACAACTTGCTTCTCATCATGATTCGCCATGACCACTTCTGGCCATACCTCTGCTTGCCACTCTCGAGTCTTTGGCCATCGTTTGAAACGCTCTTTCAGGTCTTGTCTAATAACGTGTACGTCCCGTCTTCCGCTCGTACAAGCACTCTCGCCGCCCGGCATTCCTGAGACTCCACAACGGCATTCTCGTTCCCCCTGATGCCGCTACCTACGCCGCTTGTCCCATTGCTACACTAGTCAACCCTTCGTCCCCGATGAGTCCCCTTGCTAGGATTCGTCCGTTACCCAACATGATTCATAGCCATGCTCTTATACATGGCTGACACTTGTAGTCCGTCGCTTCTTTTTACCTATCTGTTCTTACTCCGTCGCTCGTATACAGAAAGCTCGTTTTCTAGCCGAGCGTGCTGCACTTGGTTGACAGCCAAGTGCCAATCTGCTTTGCCGTTCACCCTGCAGATAGACTCTGTCCGGATGTGTGTCTACAAACATCCATCGTTTGATCCTTCCGGGATCCTCAGAGTTCGACAGTTGAGTCATGTCCGCAAGATTCAGCCATGACTCGAGCTGTACCTCTAGTCTACGACAGTAATCAATCCTGCCTCGGCTATGAATGGCGTGCTGTATAGCTGTTTTCAGTACTTGTATGGCCATACCATGGGTGCTATGCATACTTTTGAGTCAGCACTACGATACTTGACTCGTCCAAACAGATCTCAGCCACGTGTGTTAAAACATTCTCAACGAACCACGGTTTCACTCCGCTATGGATGTTTGCCACATCTCAAGGATGAAGACGATGGGATCACTAGTTGTCGATCCAGGAAGCTACTGCATGCAGCTTATGGGAAACCGTCAAATACTTGCATGCGTACCAGACGCTCCCGATGGGATGTGACGTGCTACCTCGTTGCTATCACTTTTGAAGGCAAACTGTTAGACTGTGCCTTCCGATAAGGATGCAGAGAGGGCGCCAGATCCGATGGTCAGATCGAGCCTCTCCCGTGGGACTTTTTAAGGATTACAGCAAATCGGAGGCATCACCAAGGTCGACATGAAGGTTAGTCTAACCACCGGATGTGCCACCACCCTGTATCTCTATGCCACTCAGAAGTGAGGGTCGCCTGGATCACTTTCTTTGGCAACTATCTGGAGAAAGTTGATGTTCTCCTTTCGTCCGCTTCTGCCGCGGTTACTACCTACTGGAACGTTCGCTTCCAACAACATCAATCTCCTGGCCCATTGAACGACACATCAGATGGCTGACGCTCGCTTCTTCTGACGACAGACTGCACTCCAGAAAACAATTGCTGCATTTCTATGTTCGTGGAGCCAATCGAGACAACAAGAGCCCTTGCTCATGAGCCCGTCGTCTCCACGACTAAAATTTGCATGCTTCATCGCTATTACTCCCGAAAGGGAAAGTTCCGACATTAGCCTTTCTGACGTCTGCGACGCCCCTTTGTACGTACGAAGCATGGATGTCCTAAGTTACCTTACAATAATAGCAGCAACAAATAATACCGTTACCTGATCATTGGACACGCACAAGCTCTAGATCAGATCTCTTCAAGTGTCTTAAGTCACGCCTCACTTCGCCAACCGATAGTTGCCGCTGTTAGCCACTGCTTATAGCGAAGTTCACACGCAGACGTGCCAAAAATCTGTTTCTAGCCCTTCAACGATGCTTTCGGAACCTTATCTGCGCTTACACGGAACATCAAGGAGAACATTCACCAACGTCAGAGACTCGTTTCTCACCGACATATTGGTTAACACTGATGTGTCCTCCTCAGTGGGGTTCCCCTGGTTTGTCTAAAACTAGATCGTGAACAAATATGCCTACTGAGTCATGGCTCAAAAAAACGTCTTGCTCCTATTTGATATGCATCAGCATGTTTTGTGCCTTGCGACGCACGGCTAGACCTTGCAGGCCCGGTGCATTCGAGCCGAATTAACTCATCACTAAACTGTAATGTGTCTTTACATACATGGAAGGAACAACCGGATGCTTGTCAGTGGCTCAAGAACAAACTTGCTTCGAGTCAACAGCACCTCAATGCGCGAAAGAGCAGCTCGCACTATGTTCAACAGAACATGG
Organism: Aureobasidium sp. EXF-3400; assembly: GCA_024195585.1. NCBI lineage: Eukaryota > Fungi > Ascomycota > Dothideomycetes > Dothideales > Saccotheciaceae > Aureobasidium > Aureobasidium sp. EXF-3400. The sequence goes on from SWBL01000069.1 coordinate 66,272, forward strand.
CCGAGTTTGACTCTCTTGTGTGGTTGAACAACCTCTACTGACGACTATCCCCCAGTCTCTTTCTTCAACAAGCATGTCGGGTATTGACCAAATAAGTTTCCACTCAGCTTTTGGTGCCATCGATCGATGAGCAGTGCAGTCGCTTCGAACAGAACCTCTGCAATTTCCTTGATACTGACTGTAGCTATTCCTGCAACTTTCTTACCGCCTGTGCTGCTGGACCTGTTTCTCAGATGCTGGTCAGTGAATAAAAAAAACTTGTCCACACCCCGCAAGTGAGAAACATGCAATTAGACCTGGCCGCAAACTGACCGTAAACTGACCGTAACTAACAGTCATATCTGCAGCACTCTCTACAAGCTAATGTATGAGATGTGTCGACGTCTGAATACTCGCCCATACTCGCCCGATTCTCTGTACAAGGCACGAGATATGCCTTTCAGGAAAAGCGACCTGCTCCATGAAATTGCATCATTCTAATGTGAATTCTCGAAACTTTTGAACTGTCGCAAACGGGATTTTCCATCATCTTACAACGTTCCGAAGCATAGCGTGCAAGTGGTCTACTAAGAAGTTAACCCGTGCCTCTCCTTACTCGTTGCGTTCGCTGTTTATGTCTCCATTGCACCGGTAGTCTGGGTCGTGCTTGCTGCCAAAGATTTAGTTGCCGTCCCCACGTCAAACCCGCTGCTTTTGCACGTGGCATACATGAGTCTTTGGGCACTAGCTCGTAGGACCGAGCGTGGAAGTTTCTGCGTCAGCTTCCAGAAGCAACGATGTCGGACAGGTCGGCCGCGACTGGCGAGGGCAGGACCCTGTCCCTCACAATCCAGACACCTGCCTTGCCGAGGACGTCCGCTCGCTCCACAAGCGACCGTCACTCCTTGAGAATCTCGTATCGTACAAGGATAATAATTCAGAAAGCCACAATCCTGTGAAGTACCTGAATAATGCGAACGCGCGTGCATAGGTATAAACTTCAAAATCTACCGGAGAAGATTATCAAATGCCGCAACTGACAACGAACTTTATATAGCCCAAACTTTAGATGATCGCACACCCTTGAAAGAGAACCGTGCCAAATTCACTCTACAGGCAACTTACCAAAGAACTAAACATAGAGCTTCGCAGATTGTTTCCTTTTTCGTGTTTCGTATATCGCGTTGCAATGAAAACAAAAACTGCGACTACATGGTCATCCCGACTCGTACTCCGAGAAACTTTTAGTCCGGCCCCAACAATACATAGATATAGATGCATACAACTTAGCGATACATACCCCATACAATCTCCAGACTTGCTACATACTCAGCATCTCCGGACTTGCTACATACCGAGCATCTTATATTGGGCGATTTCGCCGACCGAGTCTGTCAAAGTGTGCAATAGGTCAGCCGGTAGAGCTTGTAGTCTTCACCGATGACAAAGTCTTCATGCCCTAACGATATCTCGTTTTAACCTGACTATCCCTGACGACAAGGCCGAACTCAATACAACGATATCGGAGACAGGAGTAAAAGATAGCATGTTTGGGAGATGAGCCCGATTTCACCAATTCTCACCAAGACGCAAAGCCACGATCATTGAGCTATATATACTAACCGAGCCCAGCATCTTCCATCGTCAACAGCCAGTTCACTCAGTAAACTTGATCATCAGACCTGCCGGGGTAGCTCAATCGGTAGAGCGTGTGGCTCTTATCATTAGAGAAAGTACAACCTCAAGGTCGCGGGTTCGAGCCCCGCCTTCGGCTATTCCTACAAACAGTTGACTCTCTTTTTTGCTTTTGTTTGCCTTGTCTACGTTGCGAAAAGCAACACCAAGTGTGGTGTGGTGTTGAATCTTGTAGTCTTTTTTTCTCACTTTTTTTTTTTGGTGGTGGAGCCTGGCTTGGCGGTCAGGGTCTGTGTTTGGAATGAGAACCAATCTTTTTGTTTCTTTCTTTCTTTTTTCTTCTAATTCAAGAAAAGGATATCTAGTATATCCCGACTGTAAACAGGCAATGCGAAAGTCATCCTTGGGAACATTGCAGCCTTTAGCAGTCGACACAATAATGCAACGTTCATTTCACAGCCAAAGTCAAGAACAGACACAGCAAGCTTGTTCCTCTTGAGAAAAGGCAAGAGTACACGAGAACGAGAATCTCGAAAAGGCGGGAAGAAATCCTGCGCTCTCGAGTCTCGACCGCTACCAGAGAGGCCAAGCAAAGAGTCCAAGAAATACCCAAGGCCATGGACTAACAGTATAGGAACGGCCAAGTCGATGGAATAGAGCAAAGACTGTCACTGCTTACAAAAACCGAGAGAGCAACTCAGAGTCCAAAGTTTAAGCTATTAGGCGAAGAAGAAGAGATGGTATGCTAGGTCATAACGACTTAGGGATATCCACGAAGCATCTTTGATAAAATGGTCATCAAGATGGCAAGTGCATTGTATGTCTACACCGCTTCTACCCAAAGACCAGACGGAGGTTTAAAGCTCCTACTAAAGCATATGCCCTATGTTTGTTTGAATCATGGAAGAAGTCCCTTTACTCCTAGCTAAATCCTTCCCAACAGACCTGCTCCAGTGAACCCGCTCAGAAATCTAAAGACCTATATCTCACAAACAAAGCCCTATAGCGGTGAATGACTGATTCATTAGGAAGACATTTGTCAACAAGTTTGAGGCCCCATAATGCTGGAAAAGATGATGACATGTCAGTGAAGGGAAAGTGAAGACCGTGAGGGAAAGTGAAGACCGTGAGGGAAAGTGAAGGCCGTGAGGGAAAGTGAAGACCGACACGTGGAAGAGTCGAGACCCGATGCCGGAAAAAAAAAAGAAAAAGGCATGACATAGACGCAAGAGGCAGTGAATGGCGTAATGACCACAGACACCCAAGCATTCGGTCTTTTGAGACGAAAGAGAGTCATGGAGAGAAAACGGTTAGGTTTTGGATAATCGTACCATCGGCTTTCTTGTACACTTCGGAGTTGCTCGGAGAATAGCCCTTCAGTCGAGTCAAACACACCCGGACCGACACTCCGGTTTGGTCGCGTGAGGGCTGCTGGCCATGAGATGCAACTTGATACGCCGAGTCTTCAGGAGACTGGACTGTTATGAGAAGCGGAGCCAAGAGCTGAAGCCATCACACGGCTCTGCCACGATCATGTTCACGCTTATGACAGTCCGTCTGAACTGTCACTGACTTACTGGACATTTTGACCTGTCTGGCCCATCGAGGCAGGGACTGACTCAAGCAAATACCAGATGCAGCTGTGATGTGCAGCCTGGCCGTTATTTTCAGCCCACGGTAGAGGAGGCGTTGGTATGGTGCCATCTGTAAGTTGGAGGATGAGACCTCAATGCAGTAGGGTTGCTCAAGCATGTTGGGAAACAACGAGTCAGAAAGCTAGAGTAGTAACTTCGGAGGTGGTGCCTTTTCGACTGCTCTTACGAAGCAAGCCAGCGTTGTGGAGATATTGGCCGATCAAACAGAAAGAAGAAGGAACAAGATGGCAGGGGCTCGGAACTCGGCATCTAATTAATGACGAATCAGCAGCAACGGAAGGAACGCGCAATTGAAAGAGAAAGCATCACCATCTGAACGATCGTGGTAGGAATGATGTCGCGAAAAACAAGAGTTGTATTGAGTAAAGCAAGAATAAAGGAGGTAAAACTAGCAGATCCTCGACGGTCAACACCAAATCTCTGATCAGCATGAAACATCCTCCTCCATTCTCAAGAGAAGGAAAAGTGAATAGTCGATGTTGGGTAGATACACCACGCTGCTCTCAGCGACGACCCAAAGCCTACAGGTAAAGAGACTTTACTGAACGGAGACTGAGCAGCAAGCAAGACGCACAGGAAGCGCCTCCATTTCTATTTGGCAAGCAGCAAGTGGGATTTACTGCTTTTTGTTGTGCCCAAAGGATGGACATTGTGGTCACACGTGCAGAGCGATTTCTCAACCGCATGTCGGAACAAGCCCTCGGATTGGTGACTTGCCGAATTCCTGAATGTCCTTCCTGGACCAAACATTCGCAGCTCGTCCAGCAGGGTACGGCAGGGAGCAACACTGGTGTCGGCCATGATTTGGTCGAACAGCAAGCGAGCGAGACGTGAAGATAGGCATGGCTCTTTCTGAAGAAAGAAGAAGTGTCCATGAGATGATCATCCTTGCCTCAATCAATCGTATCCTCCAAGACCGACCTGGCTGGCGAAAGCGGTGCTAACGCTGCGCACGTCGTCATCATCAAGTCTGCTGGTGCCACGAAGACCGACAGAAGGTTGCATGGTACCGCCCTCAACATAACGCTTGAGACGGTCGGATTGAGACAAGCTAGCCTGCTTGCCAATGTCGTTGATGCTCAAGCCAGCAAGGCTGACACCGCCTTGTCCGACTCCGGCTCCGTTCTTGCCAGGCACACCGTTGGTGGTAGTGGTGATATCTGTGATCTCGCTAGCAGCAACACTTTCGCCGGCAACACTTTCGGCAACATTGTCCTTCTTCATAGGTGCCGATGGTCCATTACGTCCAGGAAGAGAAGGCCAAGCCTCGGTGAAGTTCTTGAACATGGGAGGGTAGTTCGATGGCAGAGTGGCGCCTCCGAGGGCCGAAGAGTGAACAGAAGAAACATCATCAGGGATGTAACCGACAACAGATCCATTGTCGTTGTAGCCATTCTTGCGACCAGTGGCACGACCATCACCATTACCACCAGAGGCGGCCATGTTGGTGGCATGCTGGTAAGCCATCTGGTAACGCTGAGGTCCACGGTAAGTGGTCTTGGGTCTGCTGAATTGGAGAAGAGACACCTGCAAGTTGGTGAGGGGACCTTCAACCAGGCAGTTACGCTCCTTGAAATGGAGAAGAAGGTAGTGCCACAGGGGATGCTTGCTGAGGACCTTGGGGTTACCCAGAACGACCAGACCGTACTTAGCACGAGTCAGAGCAACGTTCAGACGGCGAGGGTCAGAAAGGAAACCGATGCCTTGATGGTCATTGGAACGAACACAAGACAAGATGATGAAGTCCTTCTCACGACCCTGGAAAGCATCAACGGAAGCGACTTCGATCTCCTTGTAGTATTCCTTCTTGAAAGTACCAGTAGCCTGCATGGAAGAAACAACATACGAGCGTTGACCTTCGTACGGGGTGATGATACCAATGTCCTGAGGCTGAACACCAGCCTTGAAAAAGCGGGTGACAAGCTTCTCGACATTCTGAGCCTCGGTGCGGTTAAGGTAGGAGGTACCAGAGGCGGAGATTTCTTCATTGCCCAAGTTGGACCAGAACATCATGGGCGAGTCAGCGACAGGCCAAGGGAAGTCGACATCGCGGCGCAAACGCTGGTGCATAGTGACACCATTCTGAAGGGAACCCTCATAGAACATGTTGGAGGGGAACTCGGAGAGACAAGGGTGCATACGATATTGCACCTGCAGACGGATGGGAGCACATCCGAGGATGACCAGACGTTCAAACAGGGACTGGTTGAGACCAGCCTTGGCAGCTTGCTTGTTCATGATGACGGGTCCCAGCTGCTGGTGGTCACCAACCAGGACGACCTGCTTGCATCCCAAAACCAAAGGAATCATACACTCTGGCTCAGCAGATTGAGTAGATTCATCGATAAGAACGGTGCGGAACTTGAGCTTAGCAAGACGAGGATCACCAGCACCAACACAAGTGCAGCAGATAACGTCAGCGTTGGACAGGATTTCACGCTCAGCATTGCGAACAAGCTGCTTGTACTTCTTCTCATCCTGGCTAGACAACTCACCCAGCTCAGCCTTGAGCTGATTAAGCTTGTTGAGTTCAACGTTGGTGTCGTTCATGCGGACCTGCTCGTGGAGAGACAAAAAGCCTACTGGAGACTCGACATCTTCTCTCGACTTGGCAGTGACACGAACGGTCTTGAGGCCGGTACGGTGAATGCGTTCGCACAATTGGTCGACAGCGACGTTAGAAGGAGCACAAACAAGGACCTGGCCACCATTGAGCTTGGCCAAATGATAGATGATGGTTGCCGAGGTGACAGTTTTACCAGTTCCAGGAGGACCTTGAATCAAGCTGAGCGGCTTCTGAAGAACGCTCTTGACAGCATTGATCTGACTGCTGTTGAGCTCGGGCAAACCGGGGACGCTGAACTTGCGCGGAAGCTGAGTCTTCATGGGAGCAGCAGCAACCTCGTGTCCGAGCAGACGATGGAAAATGTAACCAGAAACACTCATCTCGTCAATAGCGAATGTCTTCATGGCGTGCTGCATGCGATCAAACGAAGTAGCCTTCCAGACGTAGTCGGCGCTGAAGTTGTGGGTGCACTCGGTCGGCACAGACTTGTGGTCTCCCTTCGAGCGCAACTCGATCGTGACCTCGTCAGACTGGTTGTTGGGAATCTTAATAACATATCCGACACCCTCCCAGTGTGGTCTCAATTCTCCAGTATAGCGCAGGCGCATTTCATCTCCAACAGCCAATTTCACATCGCCCATCTCGAGCTTAGGCAGGACAAAGCTGGCGAGATGCTTGTTGTTCAGCGCAAAGTCCCAGCGTACAATCAAACCATCCTGCGATTGCGATTCCTTGAGTTTGCGATCGTAGTCGGCTTCAATCTTGACCAAAGGACCGAAGACATTTTGGTACTGGTAGGCATCGTCGTAGCGCAAGAGTACAGGAGCAGGTTCATCATCAACACCGGCACCCTTTTCGAGATCAGCAATTGTGGCCTGCTGGTTGTCCTTCCACAGCTCTTCCAACTTCGCAATCATCTGGGGCGGCAGGTGACGAGCGCGCATCTGCTCCTGATCCGTGGGAGGACCGACGAGCCAAGGGAGGAAAGAACGGTCTTCAATCAAGGGCTGCCAGCGTGAGGTGTCCCAGTTCATGTCCTTGGACGAAGGCATGGCGGCGCATGGCTGACGGCAGAGAAGGACGACGACAGTGTCGGACTTTGCAGGGATGAAACCTAGGAGGAAGACATTCTTGGTTCCGCAGTTGTAACATTCAAGGACGGTGTCGCCAAGAGCGGAAGCAGGATGGAGTTGGACTTCCTTGTGACGGGCGCGCACGAGATGGTTGATGATGTGGGAGGATGAGGTGTTACCACGGGCACTGCAAAACCACTTGTTGCAAGATAGACATTTGGCGACACTGCTCTCATTGTGGATGCCGCAGTAGCTGGCGGGATTGGTCAGTTCAATTCAAGCAGAGGGATGGTCTTGAGCGACGTACGCGCAGGCGTGTGTGGGAAGCTCGATCTCGTGTTCGTCGTCCTGGTGGTGGTGACCGTTCTGGCCATTGATCTGATGGCTGACTAGGCTGTCGGCATCATGGTCTTCATCGGGAAAGATGTCGGACTCATCGTCGTTGTCGCGAGCTCTGCGTCGGCGAGGGCGAGCCTGGGGAGGCTGGTTTAGGTTCCTGTTCTGGTATTCGCGGTCCAGGGCAGCCTCATCGGCGTCGATGGTGGATAGGTCATCGCCGGCATTAATGGCCGAGGCGGAATCGGAAATCAAATGGTTCCCGAGATGAGTAAAGGCGCCTTCCATGGCGATGGGTGATTATCAGGAAGCCGAAAGACGGCAATCTTGAAATGTGCCCCGAAGCAACAGTGGCGGGGCTGTATTTGACGGCCTTGGCAACAACTGGTACTGGTGATGTGTTCAAGAAGCTGAATGCAAGTTTGCAGAGAAGAAAGGGATGACTTGTGGGAGCATGTGAAAGAAGAAGAAGAATGAGCCAGCAAGAACGAAGCACAACGAAGTCCTGTTGGAATGTGCTCGGTCAGGAAAGCGCAATTGTCTTTTGGAAAGTGCTCGAGGGAGTGGTAGCAGGCGTCTGCGCGGCAAGAGCAGCAGGTCGCTCGTCAGAAAATCCATCCACCTCCGCAGTTTCCAGAATAAATTATTTCCACCTCCGACACGACATTTTTCTGCATTCAGCGGCCACTTTCTGTCTCACTCTTTGATTCGCACCAGTCAAAGAACAAGACAGAACCTACACAAAATGCTTGTATGATTAAGAAAGTGACAAACTCGCCCTCCCAAAGACTAACAAACCTCAGCGCCGTCAAGCCCGCGAACGCCGCGACTATCTATACCGCCGTGCGCTGACACTGCGCGATGCCGAAATCGCTGAGAAGAGAGCAAAGCTCAAGTCCTCGCTGGCTTCCGGCAAGCCTCTTGATCCCTCGATTGCCAACGACAAATCTCTGCGTGCAGACTTCCGCTACGATGAATCCCGCCCGGATCGCTCTACCCAGGAAGAACTCGAAATGGACGACGAATACTCGCATCTGTCAGGCGTTGTAGACCCTCGCATCCTGGTCACTACCTCTCGCGATCCCAGCAGTCGACTTGGTACTTTTGCAAAGGAAATTCGCCTGCTTCTGCCCACAGCCGTCCGTCTCAACCGTGGTAACCTGATCTTGAACAACTTGGTTGGCTCAGCCAAAGGCTCCGGTCTCAGCGATATGATTCTGGTCCACGAGCACCGTGGTACTCCTACTGCTATGACCATCAGCCACTTCCCTCACGGCCCTACTGCCAGTTTCTCCCTGCACAACGTTGTCCTGCGTGCCGATATCCCTAATGCCGAGCGCGGCACCGTCAGCGAAAGCTACCCTCATCTCATCTTCGAGGGCTTCACAACTCCCCTCGGTCGCCGTGTCGTCAAGATCCTACAACATCTCTTCCCTCCTCGCGAACCCTCAGCCAAACTTGGTTCCCGTGTCGTCACATTCAAGAACATTGACGATAGCATCGAGGTCCGCCACCACGTCTTCGTCAAGACCGGATATCAGAGCGTCGAATTGGCAGAAGTTGGTCCTCGCATGACGATGCGTTTGTTCGAGATCAGAGCCGGCACTCTCGAGAACAAGGATGGTGACGTCGAGTGGCACATGAACCAATACACCCGCACTGCTCGCAAGAAGGACTACCTGTGAGGATAACGATAACTCTAGCCGAACCACGGCGTTCGCATGGGCTTCTGCAGCACAGCGCCGGGCTCGCTTCTTGGCCACCATCATCATTCGGCCAGGAAAGGCGATTCAGTCGCAAAATCTTTAAATTACCGACAAAGGGCGCTTCTGGTAACAACAGTCAAAAGACCACGACTACCGAGGCACAGAACAGCTACATATTCAGACTGCCTCGGACCAAGGTTCAATCAAGCACCAACGAGATGAGACCTCTGTCCCGTCTTGTGAGCAATAGAAAGCAGTAATAGTTGCGCAGGACATCGGACCATGTCGGAGGAGCAATCAGCTTGTCAGCTCACACACGTCATTTAGGGGGAGCGTCGATGGGCTCACGAAGCAGCGATACACAAGAAAGAAAGCAATGTAACAGCTGATTCAAGAAGAGAAGAGATATTACATTCTCTGTATTTGATATACATGATAGAAAAAGAACCATTTTGTACACATGTCCCGCATGCCCCATTTGTTCCATCCCACCCCATGAGCGTGAGCCCCAAACGTCTGAAATATCCCATAAACCAAAAACTCCTTCGCTTTTTCTGACAAACAAAAAGACAAGAGTGATAAGGAGAAGTGAGATTTTTACCAATGGCAAATACCTCCATCAGAATCGTCGACACTCCACACACCAGCGAGTCCAAGCACGGCAGTCTCGCCAGAAGCGTGTTCACCAAGCTTGCCCATCCTGGCACCGCCCAGCTCAGCAGCGCCGGGTCCGTTGTTCAACAATCTTCTTGCCCAAGCATCAATAGCAGGCTCGCCAGTCTCATCTCTACATTGCTTCAAGAACGGAATCAGTGCTGTGCCACCAGTACCTCTAAGATTCTTCTTGTCTTTGCTGTCAGAGCTTGCAGCTGCAATGTTGAGTTGCTGCGGTGATGCCGAGTCCTTTCTGCGTGTGGGTGAGAGAGAGCGAGCATTGCTGTGGCGAGATTCGCGAGATGGGACGATGATGTAGCGAGACACCATTTGGATGTGCTTGTCGCGGAAATTTCTCAGCATGGCTAGACAGGCGTCAAAAGCGCCAGCAAGGGCACGATCGTGACGGTTTGTGGTAACGAAGGCACGGATGTTGGAGACGGTGCCTACGTGCTCTAGGAAGCGGGCGTGTGGACCAGGCATGTATGTGCGCATGTCGTGGATAAAGTTTGCCGAAGGTCCTTGTTGAACTGTTGCTACGGGTGTATCGTTGGGTTTGCTGCCGGTGGGGCGGTGCTCGACTCCGAGGACTAGGTCGAAGAATTGGATAATGGAGGATTGAGCATTGCTGCCACCACTGTATTGGACGTACGAATCGTCTTCACTGCCCGTATCGAAAATGACACCGTTGGGTAGACCAGCTTCGTGCATGTTCTTGCTACCGGCCAGGAAAGGACGAATGCGATGGTAAAAGACATAGGGGTCGCAGTTCTCGTACATGCGAACTAGCATGGATGCAAGCTCGTCAAGGCGCTCGGCAAACGAGCGCAAGCATTCTGTCACTCGTAACTTGTCACCTCGACGAGCGGCTTCCATAGCATGCAGCATTAGAGGGATTATGGGGGCGCCGCGAGCTTCAATGGCCACTGAAACGAGATAGAACCACGACTCGTCCAGCGAGCCAGTGAAGGTCATAAGAGTAGCCAGGTTGTCCAGAGAATCAATACTCTCATCGTCGAAGAGTGGTCGGTAATTCCATAGCACGACTCCGGCGTATGTGGCGACAGTGGGGAGTTCTAGATGCTTGCAAGCGGCTTTGAACGGGATCGAAATGCTGGGAGGAATACGCTCCTTCGGTCGGTCTCCGTTCCAGATATAAGCGTGTGAGATGAATCCAAGTATTACATATGCACGACGCCATTCAGCGTCTGAGCGAAGATAATCAGTAGACAAGACGGGAAGGCTGTCGACGACTCCTCGCAATCTCTTGCCCAGAATCAGACCTTGAAGGTTTCTGATGATGGCCTCCCATGGTCTGTAATAAGTGTCGGGAAGTACCTCAAGAGGATATTCTGAGGGAAGAAAGCCATAATTCTCAGAGACATCATAGTCTTGAAGCTGAGGGATGGAAGGAATCATGGTGATTGTCTGGCGAGTGTATCGGCACAAAGGGCCGTACAGCAAAGGACTCTGTTCTTTTCGCTGCTGGGTGGGTGAGGTGACCTGCTTTATGCTATGACTGCTCCGGACTTTTGTCGCGTGCCCAGAAGTTCTGGAAGTGATCGGGTAGGCGGGGTTGGCGGGGTATAGGAACTCGATGGCAAGGACGGACAGACGGGAGGCGTCGAAGAGTGTCGTAAAGGTCAATTGGCTTGTGTTCCGTGGGAGAGGCGGAGAGAGAAAAGGTTCAAGTCAAGATGGAAAGCGGCGCGAAAGGGTTTATTTGTTCTTGGAAGAAAAGTGGTTGGGAGTGCGAATGCTGCCAAAGCGGTAGTGGGGCAAACCGAGAGTATTTCGTGTATTTGACAAGGCGCCGTTTGTAATTCGAAGGGTCTCGGAATTCTTCACGCGCGACTGCGGCAGCACTTTCTTTGTCTTTAATATCACTTTCTCTGTAGGGAAAGACCGGAGACGGAGGCAACGGAGATTGTCATGATGAGCAAGCAAACGAGCGGGAGTCGCGGCTTGCTTATGGAAAAGTGGTGATACTCGCAAGTCGTTTGCTCCGGTCCCGGACGTGTCTGCGATCGCGCCTCTGTTCGGCAGTCTTTTTCAGCCGTTCGAGACCCGGAAGTTTGCGCTGAAACCCAGCAGTTCCGAAGACATCAGGAGAGATGTCACTCATGACGACGGTTAATATCGTGCACATCTCGACCTGCCAAATCTACCGACGAATCCATGTCATCTTTTTTTATATGAACAGGGCAGGACGACTCGCCGAACAAGCATTTCATGCAGCATCAGACATGCGCCGATTTGCCTGCGTTCGCAGTCGCCCGTTGCCTGTCATTCGCTGCCCCACGATTCTCTGTCTTCCATCAGATCTCTAGAAGCGTCGATCAATTGCTTCGTTGTAACAACGATCCGCCGCAATGATGCACACGACTGTGAAATGCCATCGTTCCAATAATGTTCTTTTCGCAAGAGGCGGAGATGTTGATATGTAGACGTGCCTTTGAGGCTTCAATTGGTGATCTAGAGTAATATGGAGATCGTCTGGAGAAATTGTTTATGATATAGTAATGCCAAGTCGATGGTTCATGCGAGACATGGTATCGATATTAGTCGACTGGCGGGACCTTTTTGATCTTTTGTGGTTTCTTTAGTCCGCGAAGCCCCTCTCGCGAAATCTTTTGTTTGACAGCCTGAGCATCGCCTCGTAGCTAGGAGTAGCCGAGATCAAGGTCGCCATGCTTCCTTAACCATCTCTTCGTTCTTGAGGTTGGTTGGCGCTTCGCCCTTGTCTGTCTCGCCTGTGTGCCAGACAAGTGGTCGTAAGCAGGTCTTGTATGCCGTGGTGGGTTATAAATGTTGATCGATGCCACCCATTCCCTCATGCAATCTTGATCTTTGAGCCTTTGAGAAGCGAACCACCCACAACCTTGCCGACCGCATATCCTATGTAAGCACCAGCCAAGATGGTGACAGGCCATTTCTGCCACTCACGGTCCCAGTCCAAAGGAATGGGAATAGCACCCACCCAAGCACCAATCAGTGTTCCGACGGTAGCACCAAAGACCTCATCGATGGGGGCAGCCAATGCGCCCACCTCGGTCCACTTGGCAGCGTCAACGCCGTGGACATAGAAGAGAGGGTATGCTGCGAGCAGCGAGATGTGGAGACCGCAGTAGAGGGTATGGGCTTGGTGGGTGGTGAGCGGAGCACCAAAAAGGATAAGGACGATGGCGATGAGAGGAGCACCGAGCGTGACGGCGAGGATGAGAGAGAGGATGCCAGGCTATGTGTAACGGTCAATGCAAAAGCTCTTGAGTCTGAGCGCATTGCGCGATACTCACAACCAGCTTGGCTCCAATGCCAGTGTCTCCTTGGTGGTTTTGGGTCATCTTCCCCTTCTTCTTCCCGCGCTGAGGCAACTGGGCTTGGTTGCTTCCAGGGATACAGATGCAGAGGTATGCTAGCTGCAGAGCAGCAACACCCAGAGCGGTCTGGGGAAGTGTGTCGACAGGCTTTTCGACCAGCAAAGGGAATTGGTAGTAGAAGAGACCGAGCAGGAGCAATGGGTGCAAGTGTGTGTAGATGGGCGACATGCCGTCGTCCCAGCTTTCGATGGGATGCGACTTGAATGTCTTTGTTTTCGTCTCTGTCGTCGCCATGGTGTGTTTGCGAATGACCAGGTTACTCCTAAACAAAGTGTTGCTGCTTGGACATTTGTTTGGAGATTGAAGCCTCGGCCGCTCAAGGAGCTTCAGCCTCTCTCCGAACAAAGCCCGATATACATATCAGAGACATTACTCGCATCCTCCATACATGTAAAAAGGCTTCATAAATACGATACTTGAATGACTGAATTATGATGGCCTACATGCCTGATCGTAGAGCTCCTTCAAGCCATGTCACGCCGGCTACAACGCCATCGACAATGCGCACCTTCGATCCTTGACCATGACCCAGTGTCTCGATAGCTGCTTCTCTGACCATGTCATCAAATCCTGCCATACCTGCGCATCCAAGGCATACCGCTCCGACCGGGCCTCCAGCATCGTCCATCAACAGTCTCGCCACTGCCTTCTTCATACGGCTACGAACCTCAACTGGCGATGTATCATGCAGCTCTGTGGCATTGAGCCCCGTTGTTTGCACTCCAGCAAATGCCGCACTGCCCTCGGTGTTGTCCTCGACACCTAGATAGTTGTCCACAGCTTCGCGTAACGTCGCTTCCCATACCTTACCCGTGCTCACGATGCCAAATCGCTCACCAGGTCCAATGGCCTGCAAGCTGCTACTGATGGATGCTTCGAAAATACCAGTCACTGGCTTGCGACGACCAGCAACCTCCGGTCTCGCCTTGAGTTGTCCGACCAGAGGATGTGCCGAGTAACAGCAGACGAGGAAGGCGTCATGCGTTTCGAGTAGCGGAAGCAGGGGTTCTAGACAGTGTCTTGCCGACTCTGCCGCGTCGTCTTCATTGTTGATGGATGCTGGTCCTGAAGGTGCCGTGAAATATGTGTGTTGTGTCTGCTCGAATGTCCAAACTCAGACGTTGCTCTTGTTTCTCAGTGGGCTTGTAGCGATGTAATAAATACCGATGAATAGCCCAGAGAGTCAACCAGCGGCTTGAGCGCATTTGTCATGGATCTCGTCGAATTTGGGTTGATGATGAGGATCTTTCTCAGTGCAGGAACCATTTTGTCGTTTGTTACTACGGCTTTGGAAAAGAAGTGTAGAGTCAGAGGTAGGGCTTGGATTGGAAATTTCTGCGTGATCCTCTACTATCAGGTCTTCATGCGCGTGTTTGCGTTACTCGATATAAATGACCAAGAGGCTGCGAAGACCGAACGCTTCGGCCTCAAGTCGGACGTCTCCGCTGTTGCGACAGCCAGACTTTCGAGAAGTGCTCTTCAACAATGGATGCGAACGACTGGAGGCTTCTGTGCTTAGGATGTTCTCTTGTACAGATACAAGACCCCGCTCAGGTAGAGAGAGCTGTGGCTCCGAGGTCTGATGGTCACCCGCCGTCAGCCAACGCTCGGCGCCTTGAGGCTCAAAAGTTAAATGGTGCACACTTTTTCTCAGTATCTCACCCATTCTTTTCTTCTCGTAGCATCACACACAACCACAATATTGTATCTTGTGCCATCACCAGCCCCGACGTGCCATGTCATGAAGCCGCTTAGACATGCCACCTCTGACAATTGGGATGAATGCAATTGTGTTTCCTCCTGCATCCGCATCAGTTCTGCTACATGTCCAACTTCGGCTGTTACTGACCTGACGTTCTTTGGATTGCCAACAATGTCTGTAGGTTGAGCATTCCCGTTATACGGCTCCTAGACCGCTACAAAATCGGATATGCTCATGTTCTCAAACATCTTGACATCTCCAAGGCCGGTTCCTTTGTAGGCGAGGTACATGCCAATGGGTGAGATGCGCGTGTTGCGGACGGCTCGGAACAATCGAATGTAGATGATGCGCTTGAAGGTTGCGATGACCATGGCAGGAAATTCAGGTTCGTAGGTGAAGGTGTGGGTGCAGATGTCGCTCATACATCAGGTGCAAATTCCGGGCTTAGTGGCTAATCAGGGCGTGAAGAGGTAGTGGTGTCGTGATGAATATTGGAAGGACTGCGAACCTTCGAAACGTAGAAGTCGCAAGTTAAGTCACTGAGATGGGTAGGACTAAAGTGGTCGCGACTGCCTCATGCTGAACCAGGTATGTGAACAGACTTTTGGTACGAGATTCATGTTTTCAGATGGGCATGACTGCAAGTCGATAAGGTAGATAGAATACTCTCTTCTTATACCAGAAACACAAACATTACGCTCTGAAGCGTCTAGATGCCCCTGGAACCAATTTCCCGCTATGCTAAATGGTAAAGTACAAAACGTTAAGGAGAGTCGTGATCGTAGAGTCGAATAGAAACAGAAAGGAAATCTCAACCTCGCAGCAACATATTTACAAGACATCAAGTGCCTCTATATCCTTTTTCGCATATTGCTTGTCTCGTCAATTTGGGCAGATTGTACCCTAGAGCATGTAAGCAAAGCCGAGGGCACCACCAATGACAGCAATTGCACCCTTCATGTGGGCGCGAGATGCGCTAGCAGCACCAGACTGCAGGCTAGGAGCAGCTGTGTTGGTAGAGCTGGGGCGTTCCGAAGAGGCAGTTGCGGCTTGTGCACCACCAACAACTGCCAACGAGGTCACCGTGAGGGGTGCGCCGTCGGGCAAGGTAGTAGTCATCAAGACAAGAGAGCTGACTCTGCCGCCACCAGGAGTGTAGGTAGTGATGAAGGTAGAACCTTTAGCATCCGTAGCAGTGATGACTGCTCCACGGGAAACACCAGAGAGGACTACGCTGGCGCCATACTGATCGGTAGTAGTCACAACATCGGAAGCGCTTGTAACACGAGTGCTGCCACTTGGCTCAGGTGCATCGACGGAACTGACAATGTCTCCGTTCTGATTGACAGCAATGCTAGCGACGGCCGATGTTGTTGAGATGGTTGAACCACGCGAGTTGGTGGTAACGACCACAACGCCAGGGAAACGAGCAGAAGTGGTCACAGCACGACCTTGTGAGTTAGTAGTGGTGTAAGTCTGCTCGACACTGACAGATGCAGATGGCTGGAAAGCTGAAGTAGTCTGGACCACAGTGCTTCCATCGTTGTTGGTGCTGGACAGGACAACAGGGACAAGGACACCAGAAGCAGTCGAAGCAGTCGAAGCAGCGGTTGCACTGCTAGAAGCAGCAATCTCACGGGAAGCGGTAACGGAGGACTCGATGGTACTTCCGGCCGAATTAGTGGTGGTGATGGCGACAACGGTAGGTGCAATAGAACTGGCGGCAGAGCTCTGAGAGGATGCGGCGGAAGAGCCATCAGCAGAAGAGGCGGCGGAAGAGCTATCGGCAGAAGAAGCGGCTGCGGAGCTTCCGGAAGAAGCAGAGGATGAGGCCTCAGTGGAGGATGCTGTAACGGATGAGCTACGTCCAGACGAAATTGCACCAGAAGAAGGGGATGAGGACGATGAAACAGAAGAAGCATCAGAGGTCTGGGAAGTCTGGGAAGTCTCGGTAGAGGACGGAGCAGAAGACTGTGCCACGGAGGAGGACGCAGCAGCAGAAGAACCAGAGCTCTGTTGGGAGGAAGCAGAACTCTGGGCGACAGAGGAAGTCTCGGAGGTCGAGGCCTGGGAGGAAGAGACAACAGACGAGCCGGAAGAGAGAGCAACAACAGTATCCGAGCGCGACGTGGGGGAAGCAGAACTTGATGCAGAAGAAGCGGATGACAAATCAGCACTGCTCTCACCTCCTGTGGTGCTCGAAGGAGCTACAGACGATCCAGTAGTTGATGCGGGAGCACTCGTTGTCGATGGAGCTGAAGTCTCTGTGCTCAAGGAAACAGATGTCGTGCTTGAGTCGGTGACGAGAATGGCCTCAGTGCTGGACGAAGATGGCTCATTTGAAGAGGTAGTCAAAGGGACGGCGATGACGGTCGCGTTATCGGCGGTATTGGCCTGTCTCTTGCGTAGTTCTGCTCGAACAGCGACATCATGCTTTGCAATCTCGATGAGACGCTGAGCCAGCGACGGGTTGTCGTTGTGGATGTGCTCCATGGCCCTGTGGTCCTTCTCGAATACGCCAGCCTGATACTTTCCTTCTAGATGTCCAGACAAAGCGGCATGGATTGACTCCTCCGTTAAACGACCCAGCGCCTGTCTAAACCCGCTAACATCCGGTGCGTCCTCATGGTTATCGGTAAAGTCGGCCAGCGCAAAGCCAGTGACCTGAAGTCCAGCGAAGAGGAGTGACCGAATCGAAGGCATGGCGTTGCAGTGAATGGCGAAGGTGTCGTAGACAAAAGGTGCACAACCTTTGAAGAGGAAGACGCGTTAGAAGAGGAGTAGAAGGAGTGAGACAAAAAGTACGGATACGTACAGGATCAGCTATTGTGTATAAGCGAACGTGTGGCTGATTATAGCTCCACGATACGATATAGGGCTTATCCAATGGTAAAGCTGGCTTGAGGTCTTGAGATTTGCTTCTGCAACGACTTTTGCAACGACGGTTTCAAAAGACGGTTCGATAAGATGACTCTCAGAAGCGAATGATAGGGAGAGATGGCAAGGAAGAGCAGTGCTGCAGGTGCTGCAGGATATGAAGGGCAAAGCTGGAAGACTTCGTGGGACGGCACACGCTGGCAGCCGTCGAACCTTGAAAGCTGCTCGGATCGACTGGCCGACGAAGCCTCGATGAGCTTGGCACCATGACGGCCACGATCTCTGGCACCACGCGAACTCAAGTCTCATCGACACTGCGCCCAGCCCGGCCATTGGGCAGTGCAGTCCAAAAATAAAGCCATTCTCTCAGACACTACTTCATCCTGCCGCCCGCCACCCAGCTATACCATTCCCTGACAGCACATTCAGACAAACAACGACTTCTGTAGAAATCACAGAAGCCCGCGCATTCCACCATTGCGTACGCCACGCGCCTTTGGGCTTCTGACGCACGGCTTCCCGCCTGTCCGTCGCTCAACGGACATGACGTTAAGCCGCGCTTCGTTTTCTTGCCGTTCGTGCAGCAAAGACTTGGTCCACATCCACTGACTCCCCCAATTGTAAGCACTTGCTTAGAGGCCGTCTGATCCTCCACTGATCCTCCTCTTGAAACACGAGGCGAGTGCTCCTTGCTAGCGATTCAAGCTTTCGATCACGTACATCAGTTGGGGATTCTTATGCCTTGGCCTGGCTCATCGGTCACCAAATACTCCACTTCGACGCGATACTTTTGCTCTCTGGGTGGGGACACTTCTTGGTAGACTGCTCAGGTGGCATGCTGACGCGAGTTTCAGCGAGCTTACCTCGTGAATATCGTAAGAGACGTCTCTAGACAAGGTTGTCGATCCTGCACCTTCTGCTTCTGATTTGTACACAATTCCTTGTTCCTGAAAGACTGCATCTGTACTCCGAAAACGTTCCCCGAGGCCCGCGGGAACCTGCTCACACCTACAAGGGGGTATGACTTCCGTTGGATAGTGCGTGACTTACAAAATCATTGTTTCGAGCTTTGTAAAACCTCCGATTTGTTGCAATCCTTGTGAACTCAGACGGAAGCATGTACACGCTATCTAACGGAGCCGCTACCCCCCTGTAGTGCCTTGATGTACTTCTGTACCGCTATGAATAGTGCATTCTGCATGCATAACCTGCGAACTGAGAAAGCAAATAATACCTTGCACGCATGTGGCCCTTACCGTGTGTTCGGGAAAATCGCGCTCAGAATGGGTTTCCCATAACAATGCTTTTCCCCTAAATGGAAGGGACCCTAAGAAGTTCAAATTGAGAAGTGAAAAGTGGCCGTTGGATATAACAATTTTTGCCCAGTTGCACAAAACCCAAAGTTTTCTGCCGTGCCTCCTTTTTCCTTGTCCAACTGAGGGACGACCATCACTTCATAATCCCATTTCTGTCTGTGTGTTTTATACCTGATGTCCAAGAGCTTCCAGCGACTAGGTTTCCATCCTCCCCACACCAAACAACCTAAGTTTGAGCATTCGGGGTAGACTCGAAGGGCTGGATTTGCTTTGGCAGAGTATTGTCGGTAGACTCGAGTTGTGCCATTCCTGAGCCTTGAGCAGCGACCTGTACTTGACTCTCGCTACTTGTGACAGGAGCAGTGCTGCTGTCAGTCTGTCCAGGAAGCTGTGGGTCTAGTGTCGCCAATGGTGAGGCACCATGGACATTGGCGGTGCTTGTCTCTGGTGCAGCTCGCTGCGCTGCAGGAGACCGTTGTCTTGATAGTTCAAAACTCTTTCCTCCGTCTGTCGGCAGGTTGAGACTCTGCCTGGAATCATTGTGCTCCTCTTTCAAAACCTTGATCGGCGATCGCGCCCTTCGTTCTGCTTCACGCTCTTTGCGCTCACTCAGCTTGCTCCTGATCCAGCTCATTGGCCCTTTCTTGTTGTCACTGTCAGACAAGACAGACTCAGGATCAGACATTACATGACTGTCCTGGAAGCTGCGCCGGTTTTGCCCAACGCTCGAACTGCTGATAGTAGACTTGCTCTGGTCTGCGCTGTTCATGTTACCAAGATTTGAGTTTGTGCGAGCATGGTCATGGCTTTCCCGGTTCTCCGCCTGCCTTGAGAATCGCCAGCGGCGTTTCTTTTCGGGTTTCTCGGCCGATGATGGGAATTGGTCAGTGTGATCTACATCAGAAGCATCAGTCACATCGGTGGAATGAAACGAATGTGCTGGCGACACCGTGGGTCTAAGGGTGGCATCAGTCTCCGTCCACTGCGGAGTCATGAACTTGGGGGATGTCTGAGCTGTGGCATATGCAGAACGGTCGTTGCCATACTCGTTGACATAATCCTGGGCGCGTGATTCGAAACTTGGAGTTGTTGGAGAAGCGAAATAATCGTTCAGAGAATCAGGTTCATGTTGAAGAGAATGAGCAGAGCTGTGAGCACTAGAGAGTGTACTTCCAGGAATACGCTTCTTCTGTAGCTTGTTAGGCTTGCGACCTTCCCTTCTCTCGCTGTCACTGCCTCCTCCAGGAGAGGGTTTCAAAAAATCCAGGATAGCGCGAGAAGGGGTGCCAGAAGGAGAGCGGTCAGCAGGGTTCATTCTTCGATCGCTAGTAGGTGAAGCGATGTGCAAAGGTGTAGTGCTAGATTGAGTGTGTTCTCTTTGCAGCAATCCCATGGTTTCTGTGCCGTGAGTAGCAAGAGGAGTGGTTGCTTCGCTAGATGATGCGGATATAACTTCAGGTGCAAGAGGTACAGGATGAGAAGGTTGAACGGCTGGAGAGGGCGCAACGA
Source organism: Aureobasidium sp. EXF-3400 (assembly GCA_024195585.1). Lineage (NCBI taxonomy): Eukaryota > Fungi > Ascomycota > Dothideomycetes > Dothideales > Saccotheciaceae > Aureobasidium > Aureobasidium sp. EXF-3400. The sequence goes on from SWBL01000069.1 coordinate 86,660, forward strand.
CTGATGCCGGTGTGGTTGTTGGGAAAGCCAAAGCAGGTGTAGCAGCAACAGGAGTACGTTCTTCAGAAATGCTGTTCTTTGCGAATGATGTAGTATCAATGACGATAGGAAGAGGACTTGGTCCAGAACCAGGACTAGGAGTAGGCGGCTCTGAGCTTTTCTCGCGACGGAAGTGTGGTGATGCGGCATGCTTTGAAGGCACGGTGTTGCTGCGATGGATACCTCCAGAATTGGCAGGGCTGCCGAGGGTAGGCGTGACATGCCCCTGAAGATGTCCAGAGCGCTTGGAAGCTCTGGAGGACACCGAAACATTTCTGCGAAGATTGCCGAACAGGCGGACACTCTCGGCACCGGCACTAGCGTTGGAAGATGAGCGGCCAAGGAGAGTTCTTGATCTTGCTGGGGTCAGCGGTGACCCCGGAGTCTTGGGAGTAGGCGCGCCGCTCTGAACTTCCTTGACCGTCTTCTCGTCAGCAGCCGTCCCGTGCATGCCGATCAAGAATGAGTCCTGGTTCTCGATAAGGAAAATCAAGACATCTTGGCTGAGTCGATACTCGGGAGGAGCCATGTCGTGCTGAGGATGCGACAAAAGACCAGGCTGGAAGATGGCAGCAAGGTTGGGAGTAGTCATTTTGTTGAGGTCCGACTTGGAGGCGAAGACTGCAAGGAGATCGAGAATGTACAGGAGTAGCTGACGGTTCAGAGGCGGCAGCTCGGTAATGAGGTTCTGATAGACACGGATAGCCTTGCCAGCGTCGAAATGGCCGATGTTGGGAGCTTGCATGTCCATCGAGCCAACAGCTTGTGCTTGATGGTTTCTGAGCGGGTCGCGGAAGCGCTCGTAGAACTCGAGAGGGATGATGGGTTCAGGCAGCTGGTTGAAGTATCTGCGCAGGATGTTGGCGGCATCGTGAACCGTGTAGCCACTCCAATCGAGGCCCTTGCCGTAGCGATCAGGAGAGTCAAATGCGATGCGCAGTTCTTTGATGCGCTTTTCGGATCCACTCAAGCGAAAGATGCCCTCGACATCGGTAGCTATGGTCTGGGTTAGCGTGTGGTATGGGTGGGTTTCGGACATGTTGTTGGCGCACCCTTCTCTTTCAGATAGACGCCGCATTTGGCGACGACTATAGGGACATAACCATAGATATAGCTCTGGCCCTGTTCGTTGAACAGCGAAATGGCGACATTTGCGTAGCGGATGCTGGTTTGGAGTGGGACGCCGAAGATGCCTTGGGGAGCTGCGCGACGAAGCATCGGATTAGCATGTGAAGGCGGCGACAACAGGGCGCTCTGCGCAAACTGTACGAGACAGCAGGGCACGGCGACGGGGATATTTACGCTTCTCTTCTTGGACTCTCTGAGGCGTGGCACGCTTGAAGTTCTTCCACCACGAGGTCAGGTCGCGCTTCGACTGGACGGCCTCGGCGGACGAAGCGGTCGTGGTCGGCGCAGGAGGTGCCAGGGTCGCGCCTGGATGCCCGCCGGACGGCATGGGCATGCTCGGCGCTGGTGTAAATTATGCAGGCCCGCCGTCTTGCTGCGTGGTAGCTCTGGCTGGGCCAAAATCAATAACAAACGACGTGGATGTTCGCAGAGGTTATGTATGCACGGGAGAGCGAGGATGAATCAAGAGACCAACGAAGTCCACAGCGAGGACGGACTTGGCGGCTGACTTTCCGCTGTTTGAGATGAGAGAGCTTGCTTGGGTTGCCTGCCTTTCCTGCTTTGTCGCGGCTACATGGACAAAACATCCGACCGTCGCCAAATCACTGCACCCAACACAGCAATGACGCGCCCTACAGAGTCAAAGCAGGTTTGCGCTGGTTGAATGTCTTCCTCGTTGTATTTCTGTTGCGACGGCCATTATATTGATATACTCTTGGCACCAGCCACCCAAACATCACAGAACAATGCCAGTCGCTCTACCGCAGGCACTTGGAGAGATCTGGAGATGGTGCCCAAGATTGTGGAGTAGGTGCGGAGCAGATGAGGACACGAGCTTGGGGCCATCCACGCTATATACAAGCCAATCTCACTGCTGATGACGACCTGTGATGATTTGCACGAGAGCATTTGTTTATTTATAGCCCGCCTAAAGGAGCGAGCCAACGGCCATGGCACTGCATGCTGTGACGCCGTCCGTCGTGGCTGCACGGCATGGCTTCAGACTGCTGGACAGACGAGCACCGAGGTCGTCACACACAGTTCTTCAACCATATGAGAAAACAAGCATGTTCGAGAAGGGTACCTTCTTTTTCAATGTGGAGTTGAACGCCGCAGATCACATTTGGGGGTTGAGAGCGGTCAGAGAGGCAGGCTTGGAGATGCTCTTGAGGCGTGACGCTCGGAAAGGCCCGCACGTGAGTGTGGATTGAGCTTCCGTCGTCAGTCCTGCAGCTTCGTGGTTGCGACGGAAAGATTCATTCGAGCCTTGTATACAGACCACATCTCTGTTCTTCTACATTTCTTCGACCCCTTTCACACTCACAAAATGGACGGGTATGCTGTCAAATTGCACTTCCATAGAGCAGCCTCTGACCACGGCATAGTCTCAACGCCAACGAGCAGCGCGAACTCGCCATGCGCATGGAGAAGAAGCAGATGTCGCAGTTCATGAACGTATGATCTCCTTCAGCCATACTTCATTGTGGTTACTTGCTGAAACTGTCACTGCAGATGTACAGCAACCTTGTCCAGCGCTGCTTCGAGCACTGCGTCGATGACTTCACCTCATCCAAGCTCTCGTCCAAGGAGGAGGGTTGCACCATGCGCTGCGTCGACAAGTTCATCAAGGGATCTGAGCGCCTCGGCCAGAGATTCCAGGAGCAGAATGCTGCTATGGCTCAATCAGGTGGCCTCATGCGATAGATCGCCTCCTCTCTCTTCGACCTTTTCACCACCTCGATACCACTCTCTACTCGGTCACCCAATTGCTGCATGTAGCAGCCTGTATCAAAAGAGAACGAAAGATATGAATTTTGAGCCACAATAGGCTTCGGAAATATTGAGGAGGTCCACTCTGTTCGATCCTGTAAGGATCAGAGTGGAGGGCATGAAATAATGCATGCTTCATGCCGTATATCCCTACCAGAGCATCTTGCCTGTCTAAATGGTACGACGAGCAACCAAAATACTACAAGTTTCCACTCATGCTTAAGGTGTACACATCTCACCACCATTTTTTTCCGACGCTGAGTATGTCTGACACTGTGATGCACCGAGGTCGTATGCGAGATTCAAGTACTGTACATCAATAAAATTCATGTTCACTCATACAAACAATCCTAATTGGCTCTACATCGAGATTCTGTTCGTGATTTTTGCTGCGCGTGTTACCGTGATGATGTAGTCGAAGCTTTTGCTCTCCACAACATTTGCCCACCGAAGCAACAAATCGACACTTCTCAAACATCATTATACAACATCGCACGACCAAAATGTCTGGAAACACTCAAGGACTGTTGCAGCCTCAAATTTTTGAGAGCTTACAGAAGAAGATTGACGAAGAGACTGAAGTCAGAGAAGTAAACACTCCCAAACAAATTTCATGTCTCGATGTGCTCTATACTAACCAATGCTCAAGTCCATCCGCGAGATTGTGCAAACACTTGAAAAGCAAGGTCAATCTCCTATTACCTGATTGCAGACCGCTCTATGTTGACGAATGGCAGATCGATCAACACAGGCGATTCTCTCCCGCGCACACTCTTCAAGCAAAAACGAGCGTCAGTAACACTTACTTGGTCACGAAAACATTTCTTCTAACCTTACAGTAGTTCCTGCTGTCGTCTCTTCCGCTCAAGAATCCATCAGCAAGGAAGTTGAATCCATCGTCAAACTTTCAGATGCTGCATCAAAGTATCCTTACTACAAGTACAATGGCATGTGGACAAGACATGTGCAGGACGCTGTAAGTTCTTGATCTTCGTATCATCCGAAAGTCTTGTCCATTGTCAACTGATTGATTCTTTCAAACTCCAGTCCTTCTCAATTCTTTTCTGTGGTTACCTCGGCGGATTCTCTGATATTGGAGCTGGATCCCAGGATGGCCGTCTTCTGACAATCGAGGAGGTTGGCCAGATCATGAACAGTAAGGAGACTAGGGTTTCCCGTTCAACAACAAAATCTGACTTTCTATAGTTCCCGTCAACGTCAAGGACAGGGACGTTTTCCACTTGACTATCGAGGAGTATCTTCAATCGTTGATTTCTCTGGTCGATGAATTGGTAAGTTGGCTCAATTAACTTGCATGTATGTGTGTTCTGACGTTCCTGATAGGCACGTCTCGCTCGCAACAGTGTGACTCAGGGCGACTACTCTCGTCCTGTTCATATTGCAAAGTTCATCAAGCATCTTCATGCTGGATTCCAGATCTTGAACCTCAAGAATGATTCTCTTCGCAAGAGATCTGATGGTATCAAGTACCGCGTCAAGGAAGTCGAAGATGTTGTGTATGATCTCAGCCTCAGAGGTCTCGTGCCTAAGGAGTAGAAGATGTGGCATGTAATAGTGCTATGTATCGCTCTAGAGCTTATTTACTCTGTATAGAGCCAAGGTTACGAGATGCGCAAGAGATAGCGATGTATCCCATGGTAGAGTTCTTCTGGCGGAAAAGTATAACAGGCTCATTGTCATGGCGGGCATAACACCAAGAGTCACTCGTCATGGTCTCCCATACACTGTCTCAACCAGATTGCCTCGAAAGTAACGAGTTATTGGGTGTTAATCATGCTATGTTCCAGTGTTTCAGCATTTCTCGGTCAAATGTAAGGACTCCCATCACTTTTGTGATTGGCCAAATCTCTGCCCTTTCGCTAGCCAAGCTTTTCTATTTATTCCCAGACCTCCCGTATTCGGCTGAACCGAAAGGGTCGCTATGACGAAGCCAAGCAACGATCTTTGCTCGTCCGTTGTTCGTGCATGTTCGTGGTTCTGCGAACGCATGAGACGAGCAACGGATCGTGTCCTTGAGAACGAGTCAATGATGTCTGACAGGTAGGATACCTGCAAGGTACTGTACTTCATTCCCTAAGCGAGGAATACTTCTTCCGCTCTGTCCCCCTTAACAACCACCCAAGCACACCGACCACGATCGGCTGTCAGGGCATCCGTTACGAGGGCCAGAGCGTAAAAGAATCCGGGGCCGCCGTTCTTTTCAAACAGAGTTTCGTTGCCTTTTCACTGAGCGACGTAGAAGCTCAGAGTCAAGTGGTGTGGCTCGCCGGTACTGCCTATTAGGGGCGAGAAAGAGAGAGAGAGAGGCAGAGCAGCTCGTGTTTCTTCCCTTCTTTCTGTTTCATGTTTCTTGCGATCCCTGCTCATGGCCTCATCTCTCATTTTCACATAAGCAAATTTTAATGGTCTATCGTTCCTGTATTCTTTTCTGTCGACGTCCGTGACATCTCATACACGAAACACACATCGTTTGCGCCCGAAAGACTGTCACGCGCTCCTCCGGTCATGCGCTTCCATGCCGCAGCGCTCAGCGCTCTCCTTCTAGAGTCGGCCGCATCCTACGAGTTCTCTGATATGGCGAAATCGATACTTCCTGCAAAAACACTAGCGAAACGCGCAAATACGACGGACATTCCTCTGCCCATCAATGTGGAAGCATCGCAATACTGGGACGGGGCTGATGGACCTTGGTACGATCACGAGTCTTGCGACGAGGTAGTCAACAGACGGAGCAGAGGCTGATGTTGTGGCAGGTCTTCATTCCCTCTCCAGGTCGGTACAGCAGCGCAAGATATTCGAGTCTTTATCTCGACAAATGGATACACAACTTGGACCGTAAGGCCATTAGGATGTGGAGGTGAGGCATCGTCAATATCTGGATGCGAAGAATCACGCGGTGAATTCTTCTTGACCAATGAGTCTTTGACATGGGTACCAAACTCCATCTTTCAATTGGGATTGCCGAACGAGATGGCTTTGGGTCTGGATGATGAGGCAAATTATGGATTCGACACTGTAACCTTGGGATGGCAAGGCTCTGGCGGACCCTCAGTACAACACAGTACTATCGCAAATATGGCGTATTACGAATTCTGGCTTGGAACCTTTGGATTAAACCCACAGCCAGCCAACTTCACGACCTATACAGACCCTCAGCCAAGTTTCATGACACAACTGAAGAAGAACAACACTATTCCGAGTTTGAGCTGGGGTTATACTGCTGGCAACCAATACCGTGAGTAGTTCGCAACAACAATTCTGTCATATGTACTGATGAGTGACAGGCTACTCCGGGGTCTATGGAAGTCTTGTACTTGGTGGTTATGACCAATCCAAATTTGAGCCAACTAACTTGACAATACCCTTCGGTCCTGATGTCTCAAGAGATCTCCTCGTTGGAGTACAGGCCATCACAACGTCGGATGACATCGAATTATCAGAATCTTCTCAATCTTTCTATGCCTTGATTGACTCGACTGTTGCTTATCTCTACCTGCCGGAGGTCATTTGTACAGCCTTTGAGGAAAATTTCGGCCTTGTCTGGAACGACTATTACCAATACTACTTGGTCGACGACGACTTGCACAAGAAATTGTTAGCAGATAACACAGAAGTCACATTCACCCTTGGCCAGTCAACATCAGGAGGACAAACGATCAACATTACACTACCCTATTCAGCCTTCGATCTGGAACTCGCTTTTCCCTATGTGGCCAACTCGACTCGCTACTTCCCCCTAAAGCGCGCTGCTAACGACACTCAATACACCCTGGGACGAACCTTCTTGCAAGAGGCGTACGTTGTCGCAGATTACGAACGCCGTAACTTCACAGTCGCTCCTTGTGTTTGGCAGCAAAACGCAGCATCTGAGATCCGCACGATCTTCTCTCCGGACAGTAAATTCTCATTCGATGGAAATGGCAAGAGCAGTGGTATTAGTGGCGGTGCTATTGCTGGTATTGTGATCGGTGTGATCGCAGTCATCGCCATCCTCGCAGCAGCACTCTGGTTCCTCCGCCGCAAGAAGCAGCAGAAGAAGTATGCAGCTGTGGAGTTGGAAGCAAAATCCTTCGCCGCAGCACAAACACCATCTGGACCCTCATCACCCATTAAGGAAGATCCTCACGCGGGCGTCAACACACCTACTGGAGGCGAGCTCGATAGCTCGAGGCAGATTCATGAAATCGCCGGAGCGAGCAAACCCAATGCAGCTGAGATGGATGCACCATGGCGTGGCGAGCTGGACCCTGCCGGTGACCATGACGAGTTCTATGGCAAGCTGCCACAGAACACCTTTGAAATGGAAGGAAACAACGAGCCTATATTTGAGATGGATGCTACAGCGACACAATTACATGAGTTGGAGCCTGATACCAGGCGCCAGAGTTGGGACTCGGGTGATGATAGAGGAGATGAGAAGAGGTATCTGCAGATGCAAGGATACTGAGTGAAGGCTTTTTTTTTTTTTTGAATTCCTTGTACATGGTTCTAGACTTGGGGCAATATGGCGTATATTTGGGAGAGGGTCTTGTGTTCGTTCAAGCGGTGATATCAAGGGAGGATCTTATGGACGGAACTTTGTGGACAATATATCGAATGCATGTGGTTATGACAATATCTCTTTCTAGCTCGCTCTTGAGTTCTTCGTAGATGGCTTACAAGTCACTATCAAGTGTCGAAGGTAAATGAGGATGCGCAAGACTATGGAGAGCACAGAGCACGATTGTCACATCACAATGAAAAGAAGTAACAGGGTTTGCGGGAAGAGATAAATTGTGGGAGTATCTAATACGATATCAATCCATCCATAGGCATTCCCTCGAAGACGAAAACTTTTCTTTTCAGCAACCCAAAGATTTTACAAATTGAGGTGAAAAAGTTTACTCGTCATCCTCCTCCTCGTTCTCGCCAACGACGTTGTAGAAGCGGAGCTCGTAGACACCCTTGGAGGTGGAGACGACGCGGAGCCAGTCACGGAGCTGCTGCTTCTTGAGGAACTTCTTTGTCAGGTACTTGAGGTAGCGACCGGAGAACTCCTGGTGGGCGACGACCTCGATCTTGCCGTCGTTGAGGTTGGTGACGGTGATGCGCTCGCCGAGGTTGCCGGTAAGACCGTCAACCTTGATGCGGGACTGGAGGAAGGTGGTGAAGGCAGAAGGGTCGAAGATCTTGTCGTTGGTGGGCTGGGAAGCGTTGATGATGAACTGTTTTTCGCAGTGTCAGTCGGCGATTGCGCTACTTGATTAGACGTCCTCGAGAGATATACACACCTTCTTGGTGACCTTCTGGTTCTTCTTAGCACCCTTGGCGGCGGTGGGCTTCTACATTGAAACTAATCTCAGCCTACTGCAAGAGCAGCAAAGCGGTTTGGATTCTCAATCACATACGGTAGCAGCAACCATTTTGACGGTGTTGATTTGTCGTTGGGGGGTGGAGAGGACGAGGAGTTGTAGTGGGCGCAAAGAGATGAATATCCTACGCTTGAGAGAAGGAAGAAAAAAGGGAGCCAGTCGTCGGTGCGTTGGATGCGACTTTTCGCGGTCCCGGCTGCCATTCTTGGCGTCTGTGCGTCTGGGATTGAGATTCGCTTAGTCGGCTGAATCCGTCCGACTTGACCTCGACTTGGACTTCAATCAGCGAGCAAGAGTGTGGTAAACACAATGTTCTTGTCATATCCCGATGTTGTCCTTCAGTTGATAGTATATCATTGCTGGCTGTCACGAGATTTCACCTTCGCTTGGATTCAGCAACAAACAAGTCCATTGGTATCACCCGTTTAGTGGCATCTCGTACGATCGCAGACCGATGTACAAGCCATTGACATGCACAGTTGTTTCTAGATCAGAGAGGCCTCCAGAGAGATATTTACTCCTTCGATCCTTGATTGTAGCCCTGGTTGAGAGATGCAACCACGTTCTGATACCCCCACGCATCGACAAAGCGCAACTTGTCACCCATCAAAATGCATGAATGTATCAAGACTCTGGCCGAGTCCAGAGAGAGCTGATGGCATTGTGGCTCTCGTTGGATATAGCCCCGCTTTAGGAAAGTATTATGCATCTTGATATGAAAAAAAAAACCTCTTGTTCGAAACGAGAAACGACTGTCGCCCTCCCGCCACGGGTTTATGTCGCTCAGGTAGGCTATAGAAATGCACAGTTGAATTCAGACTCGAAACGATGTCCAGAGAGAGCAGACAAGATGACGTCTCTCACTGGACGTGTGCTATGGTACTATGCATTTTTACAGGTTCAGTCATATGGTTGAGATCAAGGGAGAGCTCTACGGAATCAAAAAACGTCACCGACCTGATTGCACGGTAAGAGTTGTTTCACTTTTTGCTGTTCTGTCACTTCCGCGCGTCTGTTGCTTTGCTTCACTCACGTCGCTTCACATATTCCATAAACAACGCTCCCACCTTGCTTGCTTTCTCTCTCTCCTTTCTCTTTTCTTCCTCAAGACAACAACATATTCATCTGGTGCGTGACCTTTACATCGTCAATTACAACATACACTCACACACTGTTTATTCACAGCACCGTTATTAACAACACTGCAGCATCAATGTCTCAAGTGCGCACTCTGGTCTAGATGTAGGAGATCTTTAGACTGATTTCTTTGATGAAAACAGAACAACCAGTCCAACCGGTCCAACACGGACGTCGACGAGGGTGCTGGCGCTGGCGCTGGTACTGTTACTGGTGCCTCTCAAGACACCAGTACCGCTCCTCCTCCTTCTCCTCCCCTCACCACCGCTCCTGTCGTTGCTGCCTCTGGCCGCACATGCGCCCCTCGCGCCGATTCCTCAGATCGTTTCGATGCCCGTGGTCGTGCTTGGTGTTAGTCGAACTTTCTGCAATATGTGACTACATACTGAACCTTGATGCAGGCGAGTATCATGGGCGCTTCGCCCCATCCCACAGTACCAGGTACTGCGCTGCGCGCTATGCGCACGAGCGTAGGGAGCTTGCCTCCCGGCGAACGGATGAGAGAATCCAGGCCACAGCCCTGCGAATGCTCGAGAATATTGCTTCTGGTCGCTCCTCCTCCTCAGGAGGCATTCAAAAGCCCCGAGCCCAGGGCAAAGGCAAGCGCAAGAACCAGGACAAGAACAGCCGTCTCGCTGCTGTGGTCGACAAGATCGCTAAGCTCAAGGCCGAGAAAGGTTCAAGCAAGAACTTGCCTGCCCGAGGTCCTCTCAAGAAGGACCCCAACGATGACGAAGGTGGCCCAGACTCTGGTGCCGCGAAGCAAATCACTGTCTAGGTGAATGCGAGGTTTTTAACCTCCTCCAGACCTTCGCGGTCTCGGCTTTTCTTCAGGCTTTTGCAGTCTCGGTTCTTTCAGTTCTTTACGAGCTCGGTCTCTCCAGCCTCTTCAGACTCGGTTCTTCCAGTCCTGAATGGACTCGGTCTTCCAGATCTCCTTTGATCTCGGTCAATCCAGGCTTTACGGCCTCGGTCCCCCATTGTGTCATCTGGCTTTAGGCTGGAACATGAAGGGAGCATTCAACGATCAGAAAGCATGCATCCGATAGTAAGTCTGAATAGATATGGAAAGCACCCTTCACGTGAGTTCCTAGGCTAATAATTTCCTTAAGCACAACAACTCACTCGTACTGTGCTTTGCCTGTCATCGGGATATACTTTACTGGTTTCGCTCATCAACCAATTGAACAACTCGGAACATCATTATCCTCTTGCATGTGAGTATCAGAATGTTTGCTCAAAATACCACCGCCTTCTCACTGCCTCCGGCTTTCCGGCTTTGAGGCTTCAGTAGAATCCAGCCATTCATTCCCAGCCTCCTCTCACACCTCCACTCACCTCTCACCTTTCTCTCACCTTCTCTCATCTTCTTTGACTCACTCACCTCTCTGCCAAGGACAGCTGAGTAAGCAGCGAAGCGAGCAAGCTCGTCAAAACCACTTTGGACTCCCTGCACCCTCCTTCTCTCCTAATATACTTACCTTGTTTGGACGCTGGCGATCATGAAGGCCGGGTGTCTAGAGGAACTTCGTGCATTGCACAGCGCGCAGAAGTACCTCTACCGATCTCCTGCGGGGGCTCGGCGAGCGGAATTTTTCATTTCACCATACATCTCGTGTGTACCTACTTTTCATTGAATGATCTGGCTTTTGCAGCTGGTCTTTGAAGAAGAGCTTTTGTGTTTGTGTCTTGGGGATGGTGTGTGATGTGGAGAAGTGCTCTCAGGATGCTGCTGGGTGTTGTTGTTAGAGCTGAGTGTGTGTCAACCAGTGTCTGCGTAGCCATCGAGCATTGAGCATTGAGCTGTCCAATCTGTTATCCACTCGTGTAAGGAGCTCATGTCTTTGCGCGCAGAGTCTGTTGCTGAAGACAGCTGTATAGCCATGTACTCGTATTGAGCTCAGGCGGGTCCAGGACAGAGGTCATTTGCACACAATCATAACCGATCTCTCTATCAACAAACCTTGTGTAGCGACCAGTACTTACCGTTCATTCATCTGATGTGAAGTGACTACCTCAAGCATCCATTACTGTGTCGTAGTGTTCGTCATCGCAGTCGTCGCGAGGGAGCTGCCTGCCAAAGCAACCCCACCTGCCACCTTCCATCGCAACTTCCTTCACACGCCAGCCATGCCGTCGTCAGAATACACATCCGCAGGCGGCGGCCTCAAACTCAAAGGCGCCAAAAACGCCGGCATAGAAAAGAAGCGCAAGAAGAAGTCATCGTCGTCCAGGTCCTCCGCCGTCGCTGCTGCGACTTCAAGCTCCAAAGACGCAACACCCGCCAAAGAGACGACCGATCCCGAGAACACTACAGATCTAGAACAGAGGGAGAAGAACAAGCAAGAGAGTCTTATACCCGATGATGGCAAGACGGAATATGAACGCCGCCATGAAGAAACCAGACGCAAGCGCGTAAGTTTTGGCTTTTGAGTACTGCTACAAGAACTGCATGGATGCTGATGACGAGATCATAGCTTGAAGAGAAACTGATGCGCGAGGGCGTCAAGACTCATAAAGAACGCGTCGAGGAATTGAACAAGTACCTGTCGACTCTGAGCGAGCACCACGACATGCCTCGCATCGGTCCTGGATAACACCTTTTCTCTGCGACTGCTGGCGCACTCTGCCAGCTCTTCAATTCCGGTCTCGTTGACCACGGCACGATCCCTCTGAGCGAATTACTCGTATACTTGTCGTCAACCTTCCGCCTCTTCATAACCATCCGATACCGCAACTGCACTACTGCGACGCGAAAATGCGACCGCCCGCATACATACAGTACTCTGAGTCGAACAATGCTGTAGTAGCATGCCCAGATCCGAACCACATACCATAGCAAAGACATCATAAGAGGTGGAACTTCTTTTCCTCTGAGCAACAAGGATCAAACAATATCCTCTTCGAGGACATCAGTCTACATTCTGTATACACATCAACTCTGGTCGTTCCTCCATCATCCATATCATCTCTACTTGTTTTTAGGCAATCTAAGTAGCTGTATGGGTCAGTTGTGATCTCAATTTCTCGTGTGTCCAGGACCAAACGGCCACGATGTATTGAGCAGACGTTCTTGGGTTATATTAAGACATTCAATTAAAGATCACAATACTGTTTGTCTATGCCTCCCGGAAGCAAGGGATATAGAAGGTTCGTTGGAAATTGCTGTTTACTTAGTGACCCTGTCCTTTTGGAAGTTGTAGGCACTAGGTCAGAAAGTCACAACCAAGCATCGAGGGCATTGTTGCTAGTCCTCAAACATGACGAGTGTATAGAGTTGGCTTTCAGGTGGATAGATTACAACATGTAGAAATACTGGAAACAACTCAGGGAGATCAGATTCTCAAAACATACAGACCCCAAACCGTACCCTTCAGGAACCAACTGCAAGACCAGCACGACTCTTCGCCTGCTCGTAGAGGCAATCCACAAACGTCTTGGGCTCTTTGGCAATCACCATTGCCGAAGCTCCTGCCGTGACTTGAGGAGTTAGGTTGCGTAACTCGATCGTTGACTTGGACACGCCCTCGATAACCGTATCTGTTGTCGCGAGGATACCGCCCCATGAATGGGGATGGCCAACGATTGAGTCGATTGAGCCTCTTCTTGCATCCGCATGCCTGCCTTCCAGCCAATAGTCTTCCTTAAGAACACCGCTGTCATCCGAGCACGGCGAACGTGTTCGGTCAAGTTTGTGAGACTTGACTCGCTGTCCTTCTGAACGAATGGCTTCCTCATGCTTTGCGAGCAGGGGTCCAAATTCTTCCTGAACTTCTCTTCGCATCCTTCCCTGATCGTTGCATCCGCGATAGTAGTGTTGTCGCATCCTGACAAGATCCCAACTGGCGAGCGTAAGGCCGGCAGGGAGTTTGCGAGCCGGCTGGTGTATGTCCATCAACCTAGTAAAGCCAAACACCATCGTCATACCATCTCTCTGGGCCTTGTTTGCACCGTAGCGTATGGTTATAGGTTCCGCACAGAACACGAGATCCATGAACCAGCGTTCTCCAATCTTCGTAACGAGTGAGCCCAAAGCGGTTCGAAGCATGATCAGGAATGCCTTTTCTTCGTCATCCTCCAACGTGCTCCAGTTTTGCTCCTTCAGTTTGATGTGCCAAATAAATCTCTCCGCTGGCCAGTTGTTGTAACGCTTGAGCCAATTCAGCTGTTGTGAATTCATGTGGTACGGAGAAACCTGCACGTCCGGCAGTTCGTCTTGTCTGTCCATTGGTACAAGCACGCGGAAGCTATCGCGGACTCGAGCGAGAGCGGCGAGACAGACAAAAAAGGTGCCTTGTTTCGGTGGACAAGGAACACTCGTTCTGTATGCGAAGTCTTGGACGCGCTGCATCTGTATCGCGAGGAGACCGATGGGGATCTGCATTGTGTTTGCGATGGCACCTTCCACACGATTTAATGGAGCGAACCTGAATCCAGCTGCAGTATAATGATCGATCTCATGAGGGGATAACCTGCGGGTGTAGAACAATAGCTGGCCTTTCTCGAAAATTGTTAGTTGTTGAGTAGCGCCGTTATCGAGGGCCTTGAGACCGTGTTGATACGCCGTCAAAAGACCCGTACCCAATACCTGATCGTAGAGAGGACCCAGACCATCTACAAGAGGCACTTGTAGTTGTGCGGCGAGATCGGCGGCGGCCACGCAATATCCTTCTCGAAATAAAACTGTCGAGTCGTGATAGCTCTCTTCGTCGTAGATACTACTCCTACTTGACGCTGCCGTGTTGTAGCCAGTATTGACGTTCGTCCTCTGAAGGTGGACTCGCATTCTGGGGATCAGATCTGCAACGCTGTTCCAATCGCTGCTCACTTTCCAAATCCAAAACCAGACAGCATGGTGTATTCCAAAGTGGTCATCAAATTTCTGGAGCGGTCAGTGTCGTGAGACAATAAATTGATTGAGAACCACATACTTGAAGCACAAATCGTTTAGCAATCCTTTGTGAAGGCAGAGTCCCTTCGTTCGTAACCATGATATTGCCATGTTCGTCGAAGTAGGCGCTGGACTCAGTCAGTGGCATAAAACATGACAAGCTAGAGATCTGGCGATACCATGCTAGCATCATATGCTGAGCTCTGTTGGCGAGGACAGCATTGCGGTAACGAACGTAGAAGAGGATCAGCAGGCAAGATAAAGCTGCTACGAAGCACTGGTACAAAGTCAGCAGATGATTTGAAACTTATGTCAATGGAAGATCTACCATGGTAGCTGCCACAATGACGGGTGTGTTTCTTGCGTCAGGCGCCGCTTCTGGTGGTATGCGCTTGAGCTGATATTGACAGCCGACGGATGCAGTAAAGTGCATACCGCACACTCCGATCGCAAGCAGCAGCGCGCAAAGACAGCGCTTCCACCAGACGCTGATCCATCTTTCTTTGAAATAAAAGAACAATGCAAGGGCGATCGTTGAATCACCCACAGCAATGATGCAAGCTGCAACGATATACCGTCTTGGGTAGATCAGCGTATAGTTCGAAATACCAAGGTTTCCCACATAGTGCATGGAAACGATGGACAATCCAGCCATGAGACCGCAGGCAACGTCGAGAAGCCTTCGCCAGACAAAAGAGTGGATGCTGATTTCAGCACTCTGAAATGCTATGGTTAGGCCAATGACTGGCAGAACACACGAAAATCCAGTATACTCAGGGCTATAGACGAGCTGTAACCGACTTTGACCATCTGCCAGAGCAATCGATCGATTTCCAATGAAGTGCATGCACCAGATGCCGATGAGACCCATGCTTACCGAACAAGCAAAAAGGTGTACCCTGTATCAAAGTCAGCAGTGCGAGATAGCTGGGGAGCGTGATATTTACCTGCTCATCAGTGACTTGCCCAGACGCTTTCGTTGAAGTAGCTCGATCGTCAGAAGCGTACCACTGAGACTGGCGAAGAAGGAAGCAACGATGATACTTGGCATAAAATGCCATGGTACCATCTCACCTGGTGCGTAGTTAACGACCTCATCAACGAGCACTGATGACATCGCCTTGGAAAATTTGTCGTGTAGCGCGGTCGGTCGTGGCAGCGACATCAAAAGAAGAAGATTATGGTATCCAATAAAACCAGTGTCTGGTCCTGAACTGGTCCTGATGTTAAGTGTGGTGCATGCAGAGGCGTGATTTTTGCAGGAAGGGATTGTCTGGAGGTGGTAAGAGTCGTTGCACTGGACTCAACCTTCCGTCCAGCGAGCAGAACACTGTGAGAAGCCTCGATTTGCCCCGATTGAATATCGATTATCGCAACAGCGATTGTATACTCGTCTGGATAAGTAATTTCTTGCCCCACTTATAACTCAAAGATGGCTGGAAATTTGGTGGTCGTTGACGCAGAAGGTCATGTCGTTTTCGTGGGAAACCGATGTGCTTAGGACAGAGTTGTACGAGAAAACAATGCACAATAAGTAGGTAGGGATATTGATGTTGACGGCTTCCAGACTTTCGGATCTGACAGAGGCGTTCACGCCACCATTGGTTGCGACGGCGCATAGTGACTTCTGCAACTGCAGTTCGGGCGGGCCAATAAGCAAGGTTGACTCGTTGAACACGCATGGAAGTTGCGTTCGCGACGGCCCCTTCCCAGCGCGAGGAGAGCATACATCATGTCGTGTGACTCAAACCGGGTCATGGACTTTCGAAGCATTTTGATGATATTACCTATATTTCAGATGATTGCGCATCATATCCTTTACGCAGTAGTATTGCATGGTCAATTGTCGATGCGCAGAGAAATGCCACAGCGACCAGAACCGGAGGCCGCTGAATCACTTTCTCGGATTCGTACTTGTGCCGCTGCATGTCGTGTAACAAATGGCGTTGTGAATGTGTAAGAGAATCGGAAGCGTGAAGCCATGAACTGCGAGTTTTCAATCTTGTACAGATGATCGGCACGGCAGAAACCCCACCCCTGCGAAAGAGATGCACCTCGGATTCGGTGCTGCGAACAGATTGGAACTCAACACACACCTTAACGCTGCGAAAGTCGATTGTCCTGATTTCGAGCTTATTAAGGCGTGTCTTGCAGACGAAATACATCCAACAGTAATTTCGCAACTCTATCATACAATATACATACACGTGCTGACTGCAGTGTCAAAGCTTCAGCGGGATTCGTTTTCGTACCATCCGAGGTAGTGTGCAAGATACTCTCCTGTAAGGCCCAGAGTAATTGCACCGCCAGTCATCCAGCATCCGTTTCTGAACCACCACCAGCAGTTCTTCACGCTACTCAAACGTACCCTCCAGATCATGTTTGCGGTAGTGAACAGAGCGCCTCCACAAGTACCAATATAGAATATCGGACCGGCTCCAATTGCTGCTCCAGCAGCTGCCAACAAAGTGGTATGAACAACAGCCAGGCCACTGAGCACTGCCTTGGTGTTTTTTTCGTGACGGAGAGCAATCGATTTGATACCAGCCTTTGCATCATCCTTGATATCTTGGTGCGCGTAGATCATGTCGTAGAGAATAGTCCATGCAATGTTTGAAGAGTACAAATAAGCTGCAGCAGTAAGCGCGGCATGATTTGATAAAAGGTCGACGCCCAGAGCAGGAAAGCCCATAATGGCGCCCCAGGAGAAGGTGAGACCAAGAACGGCTTGAGGGTAGTTGGTAACGCGTTTTGCAAGAGGATATGTCGATACCAAGAGCAAAGAGGGCGTAGCGTAGAAGAAGCACTCGAACGGGAATTGCAGGAGTACAGCCAAACCAGTCAGGAGTTGACAGCCAGTGTAGACGATGGCAGCTTCTGGAGAAATAGCACCACGTGCGATAGGCCTCAATCGAGTTCGAGAAACTTTGGGATCCAGATTTCGGTCCCAGAGATCATTGATAGTGCAGCCTGCGCCACGCATAACCAGTGCACCAGTAGCGAATAGAGCAGAGGTGGCCAGAACTGTTGAAGGGGCAGTGATGGGAGATGCCAACGGGGCAGCGAGAAGTGTACTGAAAACACAAGGAAAAAGTAAGTAGTAAGTGCCTACCGGCTTGTCGATGCGAATTAGCTCGGCATAGGGCACAAATGAGGCAGGTAGATAGGATAGAAAGCCCGACTTTGGAGGTTCGTAGCGAATTGGAGGTGTATCTTGAGCCACACCGGCTTCATGCTGGAGAACCGAGGCGCTGTGGTCAGTAGACTTGGGCGGTAATGGCGTAGTTGTCGATGCGATATTTGAATAAGCTGTGACATAGCGCGTGTTGCAGTTGAGAGAATTCGGCCGCCTTGACGAAATGAAAGGTTGGCGACATGTATTGAAGGAGAAAGTCGAGGCTGGGGTTCTCAGAGAGCTGATGAGACAACTGCGGCCTACAGAGGCCGATAGCCGAGAAGACAACATGACTTGGATAGCAGAAGGACAACGAAAACTGGAAAACCTAGCTCAATATATAGTCAAGGGTGGGTTGACAAGAGGATTGGCACCTACTGAAGGAAGCTAAGGTTCGAGTGTTTTGAAACGATCAACACATTCTGACAGGGAAGAAGCAGTGAAGATTGGAATGCGAAGGATATGCACGGTAGCAGACTGGAAGTAGGCAGGTGAGTAGAGTAGCTACGATGGAAGAGCGAAAAAGGATATAGGCTCGTGAACCGTGCTCGTGTCTGGCCGATCGGCTCCAACTGCCCCGCCGACGCGTCCGCTCGGCTTGTCAAGTCGCAGCTTCGGTTGCGACAGTCACGTCGCAAGCTCTCATTGCTCTCTGCCCTCGACTCTATCCTTTGCAGCTTCTGCCAGCGGTGCCTGACACGCGCAATCTACCCAGCCGCGTGTCGCACATGTCCTCTTCAACGCTTGGAATGTGCGCTACACATAACCCCCAGGATGCCAGCACAACGACCGCGTGCTGCCTTCGAACCCATCGCACCCGACTTTGACATCAACGGCCTCATAGAGTCCACGCCCAACTTCTCTTTTGTCGATCGCATCTCCGTCGACCAAATCGATGAGCAAGGTGTCGCCGCCTTCGAAAAGCTCGTCCTTCTCCATGTTATCATCGGCGGCAAGCCCCTCGTCGTCGACGGCTTTGAGAACCGTCTGGACCCGTGGACTTTTTCTGCCAAATGGCTGAACGACAATGTCGGTTCTAAGGGTACGTGAAAGCATACCCATGTTTGGCGTCCCCTCACTAACGCGCACTCCAGTCGAGAGCTCCAGGAACCTGACGACCAAAGAGTCTCTTCCCCTCACCATCGGCCATTATCTCAGAAACATGAACAAGCTGAGCAATCAGTTCTTCGAAAACACTCGCAATTACAAGGACAAGAGTCGTCAAAGAATCTACCTCAAAGATATCGATTGCCCACAGGTCTGGCACGACAAGCTTCAAGACCACATCCCACCCTTCCTCTTCTACCTCAATGAGAGCACCGGAGACATCGGCGGCCCTGGCGCCAATCCTTACACTCTCGGTCCTGGCAGACGTCCTGCCCGTGGAATCGCTCGCGCTGGTGATCTGATGAGCTCCCTTCCTCCCGAGATGCGCGCTGAGAACCTCATGTGCTACATCGGCCATGAGGGCACTTACACCCCGTCACACCGAGAAATGTGTGCCACCATGGGTCACAATATCATGGTAGAAGCTTCCAAGGATGTTGGCGAGGATGGCAAGCCCGAAAGACCTGGCTCATCCATCTGGTTTATGACCGAGTCCAAGGATCGCAACACCGTCTCCGAGTATTGGCTCTCAACACTAGGCCATGACATTGAAGTCGAGAACCACTTTGCCCAAGTTTCGGCCTGGAAAAGAGCGCCTTTCAATGTCTACGTCGTCGAACAACGTCCCGGCGACTTTATCCTGATTCCTCCGCTCGCTCCCCACCAAGTCTGGAATAGGGGAACACGAACCATGAAAGTCGCTTGGAACAGGACCACAATCGAGACTCTGGAGATGGCCCTGGATGAAGCTCTGCCTAAAGCAAAGATTGTCTGCCGAGACGAACAATACAAAACCAAGGCCATCATTTACTACACGCTAATGTTGTACTCTAACAGACTTGCATTGGCAAGATCGCAGTCCGATAAGCTTCCTGCCGACGCTGTCCGCCAGCTAATGGGCAGCCCCAAGATCAAGCAGTTGATCAAGGACTTCAGACGCCTTCTTGGCTTGTTTCTGGATGTCCTCGTTACCGAAATGTTCAACCCTGATGGTCCTCAGGAAAAGTGCGAATTTCTGCCTTTCGACAGCAATGTCACGTGCGCCTATTGTCGCTGCAACGTTTTCAATCGTTTCTTGACGTGCTCAAACTGCAAGGATGCACTTGGACATGAAGAGGAAGAGCCCTACGACGTGTGCTTGGACTGTTATGCTATGGGCAGGTCGTGCGGCTGCATCTCAAATCTCAAATGGACCGAGCAATTCAAGTGGAAGGAACTGACCGGCAAATACGACTCCTGGCGTATGCAAGTCATCGACCTGGATGGTGGAAACGCAGCAAAGGCCCCTCCTCCACTTGTCGAAGCTCGAAGGAATCTTCCTCACAAGACGCTCGCTGAAGTCTGCAGAGAGCAGCTTAAACGCCGCCCCTTCACTGACATTGCAAAGCCAAAACAAGACGATGAGCAGAGCGAGGAAGATATCATTGTGGACGACGAAGGTCGTGTCAAGAAAACCGTGAAGAAGAAGCCTAAGGCTTGGTACAAGACGCACAGTCCTTGCCATGTCTGTTGCAAAAGGCACCCTAATTGGAAGTCTGCAAAGTGTACCACGTGCGACAAATGGTGGTGCTATGGGTCTCTGTTCAGAGGAGCCGACATGATGCCACTTACAGTCATGCAAGATGCTAACTGGTCGTGTCCACATTGCCAAAACGCATGTTTCGCAGGAGCGTGCCGAAAAGATCCCAAACAGCAACCATATGAGCCCAAGGGCACTCTCCTCGGTCATGATACCAAGAGGATTGCCGATGCCAGAAGTGTAGAGTGTCTTGTAGACTTTTCTGTCTCCAACCTGACTTGGCTGAGGGACGATGACGAAGACGTCCAAGAAAGTGTCCGCATCAGGAGAGCTCGCGAAGAGGCCAGAAGAGCTAAGGAAGCAGACCCTCTAATGGATGACGATGACGATGAAGAAGAGCCTGATATTGAACAGAGCCACGTCCGATTCGACTACTCGCCCGATGACTCCATGATCGATCCTCAGCTTATGGGCACTGCTACTACAACTCGAACCAAGGGAAAGGCTGCAAATTCCCTTCTACCGCCGCCGGAGGCAATGCTCAAAGGCGCTAAACCAGTCACATCCCATGAATTGACGGGCAATGGTCACAACCCCACATCCGACGCACCCGATGGATACGCCCCTGCCACAACCACTGGATTTGCCGCTCCAAGGGCTCGAATGTACCCAGAACTCAAAGACAACAGCTATGCTTACCCTGACCCTCTTGGCGATGACGATGAAGACGAAGGGTACCAGCCCATCTCCGCATTGCTGTCAGGCTCCATCCGCCGAAACAAGCGAAATCAAGACGCATACGAAGATGATGATGACGAGATCTACATGGAGGGAACTCGCACAAAAAGACGCAGAATCTCCGAAGATCCTACTTCTGTTCTTTACAAGCCTAGGAATGAAGCTACAAAGCAGTTCGAAAAGGAGAAGGGACGCAAGGCCCTGGATGAGGCCAAGAAGGCAGGTCGATTCATTGCAGCGCAAGCTGCTTTGCGGGGCAAAAAGCGCGTTGTTCGGCTTCGCATATCTGGACCACGTCTTGCGCAACTGCTTGCACAACAAGCCGCTAAATCATTCCAACCTGTCTCCGAAACTCCAGAAGTCGACCAAGAAGTACCTCCGGAGAATGTGCTTGTAAGGTCGGATATCGCTCCCAAGGAAAAGGCCAAGAAGGTCCCCCAACACCCCAACAGGATGAAGGTTCGAGTTGAACGTGACGACGACTTCAGCATGAGAGGTGAGCGTGCAGCACGCACAGAAAGGCGCAAACGTCCGACCAATGCAGACTATGAAGAAGTCGATGTTGAGTCCGACTTCAATTCTGGAGAAGACGACAAAGATGGCATGTATAATGGCCGTCAACGGGAGAATGGCAAACGCAGGATATCGTCTTACATTCAGAAGAAGCACATTGACGATCCAGACCTTCCTGACGAATTACCTGAGAATTACAAAGACTCAAGGAGCAGAATGGAAGGAAGAGTGCCCAACAAACCAGGACCTGCCATACGTGCACGAACAGGAGTACTTGGACATCCCAAAGCCATGCCTCAGCTAGACGGTGCTGCCGATGACGGCAGTGCCTCTGATCCTGACGATGAGCAAGCAACCTTCGAGGAGGAGAACCGACTTGCTAAGCTAGAAGCACTCAAAATGGTCGAAGAGGAAGCAGCCCGTGCACCTCCACCAATGCATCGTTCGATCTTCGATAGAGGTAACGGAAAGAAGATTCGCATCGTCTCAAAGACCACGAACAAGAAGAAATGAAGGGGGAGATGTCTCTAAACACTAGGCGAAAGTATATCGGTAGGACGATTCCACAATGGGTGTGGTCTTGTAGACGGATAAATACGTTTAGCTGTGTATAACAGGAAGCTGTCATCACATCTCAAGCACTATTGATCCTATCCAGCTTTCATGACAACGAGGATCGGCGCTAGACCCTACGGTAATACTACTTTTTACTCCAGATTGTATCCGTGGTGACCCGGCCGCTCTCATCCGTCATCGCGGTCAAGGCCACCGATGTTCATTGCTGACTCTTACTTGCACCGGCGAGTGAGTACCGACAGGAGGGTAGGTTTCTGCCAAGTCCACGAGACCGACCTGAACGCCGTTGGACTGACCGACATACCCCGAGTCAGATCGTTATAGGAGCAAATCATTGAACACTTGTCGTGAAAGCAAATACACCATCGTAACTTCGTAAGGTGTGACAGACCATTCGCTTATAGACTTTGCATGTATCACACCCTCTGCAGTGGCGCCATGACCCGCATGTCGAGTTCGCAGAAGCCGTTCATCCCATAACCACGTAGACGGGATCACTAGGCATGTTCATCTTGTGGCAACGATAATTTTCTTGCTCCTCATAGAAGAATGATATCGATAGACCAATGAAGAAAAGGGAAGCGCATCGAAATAATCTCGGGCAATGCCAGCAGGTGATCCGGCTCTTTCTCGATGGTTAGCATCGTCTACATCCTATTGAAGGCCATCTAGAGTTTATTGCAAGTTCCATTCCTATTCATGACTCTTCGTATTTGCTTCGACTTGCCAAGGGTAGCAGTCACCTCCGCCTAAGTGAGTTTGTAAGCCAAATCGTACAAGGTTGAACTCTTTTTCGCACGTGAACTTCACGTTGATAGAGAGTTTGAAGCGTGAGACGCAGATGGCATATGTCAGCAATAATATCACTAACGATAATATCCTTATGCTTTTTGCCTTGCATCATACCACTACATCACGGAACCTAAAAAGCGCTCGAAGGTTACATTTCAGGGCACAGGAGTTGTTGCCGCATGTGGACTTCTTCTTCGAATTAAGTTTTTGGTCTTAGATAGGAAGAGAAAATACGCTTTGGTGGAAAGTATGTAAGATCACGCATGTCATGCCACATGTCGTCTTGAACTATACGCGCTGCCCAATCTCCGTCAGGAGGTATGATGCCTTGTTGAATCGTTTTGCTGCAACGGTGACTTTGCCCAGCCCTTCCTTCGACCCTTCCAAGCCTACAGCCAAGAGCGTGCAGATGGAGGCCCGGAATCCTTCGATGATCTGATAAAGGGAGCTGAACCTTGTTCGGTCCGCATCCCGCATATCTAAAGCCGACCGAAGTGATGCGCCAGATGGGCGATACGAGTCAGACGCTGCGGCCCAGGGCAAGGTTTCGAACAAGGTTGCACGCCATACTCGTTGTAGAGAATGGTCCTCGAAAAGTTCGAATGCGGTATAGCCTGATGGTGGATGGACATGACGCATGGACTGGATGAGGGTCACTCTCATTATTCAAGACGTGGATCTCTTCGAGTAGGAAACATCACATCAACGTATGCGCATCAACATACGGTGGGGACAAGCCAGGCATGAGATCGGCCTCGTGAGTCGTGCAGAGGACACAGCAGACGAGGCAAACACCGAGACGGGTAGGCCTGCCTACATTGCTGGCAGTTGCTTGCCCTTCCGAGATGTGTGACGACGAGCCTCTTGACGGCTGCCCAGTGCCGACCGACTCGATCCGTAGACAAGGGGGGAAATGTTTAAATTTAAGCCGCACGTCGCACGGAACAGATTCCACGACCTAAACCGATCCGCAAACGCAGCCAACAACACGCAAACAGAAACTGTTTTGATCGTTTTGACTTTCCCGAAGATAGGCGTTCAAGAGAGGCTGAATAGATACATGTAACAGTCCATCGAGGCCCCGGTTCTACTGTTTTGTTCAGCTCTTGACTCTTGTCTTCCTCTGACCGCTTCAATCTGGATCTCTAGGGAGAAACAAGAACGGGTCGCCTGTGTTCGAGGTTTGGTTGCAAATCGCACCTCGAAACTTTCTTCAATCCCATCAACCACTTGCCCCACTTGCGCTACCTGACTCTCGCGGTGGGGAGATTGTGGGACAAACATATTTGCGATTGCTATGACAAGAAACAAAGAAAAAAATTAAAAAACAGAAAGGACAAAAAAGTCCAGGACTCGGAAGGGACGACTTGTTGGTGGCTGCTTTGCCATTTCAGCTAACCTGCAGCCCGGTTTCTTGGTTTCGTGCCATGGCGCTCCTTGGTTTGCTTTTAAGATGCGCATCAAAGAAACCTAGTCCCTGCCTAACTTCCTCGAGAGTTCATTGGCAAAACATCCATCGCTGCAATGTCAAAATCTAAACAAAACAGTTTGAAAGCATAAAGATACAAAAACGTAAGAGCAGCAAGAATCAAGGAAAGGTAAACCTCCTTGCATGTTGTGCTGCTCACCGCATGACTACCTGCAGTAACAATCGTGTGAGCTGTTTCTCAGGGCAAAAACGGTGCTTCCCTTGTGGTGTTTCTATCTCGGATCTTTCTGGTTCCTTCTCGTCTTTCTGACTTTCTGTCAACAATCTCGTGTCTTTGGCTTGCTCTTCTGATTGGGCGAGTAGCATGCCGTGACACCCTAGAACTTGGCATGTCCAAGCAGGTGTCCGCCGATAGGAGGGGGTGTTGGGCGACGGCGAGCAAGAGTCGTTCGATTCAGAGGGAAACCCGGTTACGAGTCAAGTAGGTGGATAGTCAGAAGGTGACACCGGGAAGGAAGGGATCCACAGACAGCCAAACGCAGTTCTGGACTCTTTTGCCTACTTGATTAGAACGCCCAGATGTGTAGAGGGCGTTGTTCTCGATGCGCTGTTGAAGAGGTACGTAACAAAGGGGAGATTACAGCTGATTGTTGGTCATTAGAAATCGTTGATCTGAATTATGCTGGCGTTTGGCCATAGACTAGTGCTCTAAAATGCAATGAAGAAAAGATAGTTCCAACTATGGCGCCCTGCCAGTGCGCTCGCCGTGCTGGTTTGATAGTGATGCGTAGTCTGCTTGCAACAATCTACCGAAGATGCCGCTTGGAATGGCCTACGGCGCACGTCTTCTTTTCGGTCACGCCCGAATGATCTGATCCAGCAAGGGTCTATCGATGATGTACAAGATAATTGATAGTGGCAAAGAGAGCCAATTTCATCCACGATAGTACAAGTACAAGGTATAGTATCCAGATGGAAGAACGATGTGCACCAATGGGACATGAGCTTCTTGGGCGCGGTGTGACTGGGCTCGCGACTAACAGGCCCAGTCGTTAACTAGTCGGCCAGCGATCCTAGGAAGAGGCTGATGGCTATTGTAGTTGCCATTATTGATGTGCGTTGTAAATCGGAAGCGGCGTATCGAGCTCGTGCCTCCAGGGCGCGAGCATGTTCCTGGTGAGGAAAGTCGAATGGAGAGAAAGTTGCCAGCTGGGCTGCAGGTGTCCAATCCAAATATGAATACAAACAAACAGAAGTCTGAAGTGTAGGTCAAGGCAATGAATCGAAAGCCGGAAGAAGAGCCGCCTGCAGGCCTGATTATTGATCATTCATGCATGTCGATCTTCGGCAGAGGGAGCCGCATTGGTCCCGTGAATCCATCTCGTGAGACCTGCCAATCGCAATGTTCCGCTACTTCATGACTGCATCAGGAATCGTGCAGCAGAAGCGTGGAGTGTGTTGGGCTTACGGGTACTTCGAAGGAGTTGGTGACGCTACGAGGAGTTGTTGTCCTGGTAGCTTGACCAGAAGCGTGCAATGGCCCTCTCAGCCACTTCCGAGTCTCGGTACCGACCAACAAAGTAGTTGAAGATGGCGAACTCGTCCTTGGAGAGAACATAGCTGTTGGGGCGAGACTCAAGTCGGCCCCAAACTTGGGCAAGTTGTTCTTCGAGGTACTTTGCAACAGAATAGTCGAGGTCCCCTTCAGTGTTGCGAGCAATGTCGAGAGCACGCTGGATGTCCAAGACACCAGTGATGTCAATGTCCATAGAGTCGCGTTGTGCCATGGAGACGTCAGACGATGAGGAGGACGAGGAGTATTGACGAGTGCGAGATCGAGGGGAAGTGTTCAAGGCGAACATGATGGGAGAGGGAAGAGAAGCAATTTGAATAGCCATGAGAGCGAAATGTGTCTTGGCAAATCAAGTGATGGTCAAGCAAGGAAGAGAGGGGATTTTTCTTTCTTTGGGACTCTGGTCTGTGGTGATAGACTTACGACGTGGACGAATCAGGCTGGGTCACGGCGTGGATATCTATATACGTAAGGCCTGGACATCCCGTGCAGCCATTGTTTAGCCTAAGAAAAAAGGGATCGAGCCTTGTGACGCCCCTGTCATGGGAAAGTTGATGTTGGAGAACAAGCTTCGAATGGCCGCTGTTGTAAGTACCACAACGTGTTTTGGACTAGGGGCGCGTGCTGCGGCGGAAGAGGCGGCGATGCCGAGAAGTATATGCTCCACCAACATGCTTTGCAGACAGGTAAGTTACACCAAGAGCAGGCATTATAACGGTCTAATGGACGAGCCTTGTCGATAGAGGGACGATTCGAACCAGACATCGCTGTCAGACACTGGCATGGAGCGCAGCATGCACCATCGAGGCGACTGCCGAAGCCCTGACAAAGGATATTGCTTCATATTACACAGTCCTACAAATCGGGACTTCTTGACTCTTAATGTTTAGCATTATCCAAGAGAATGTCACCAGCTTTTATTTGAGGACTCGAAAGTAAGAGAAGTCTAATAGAGTGTGAGATAGCGGGTGGGGCATGAGATATGAAACAAGCAAGCACTCAGCGCGAAGCGAGAGTCATAGTAAACGCAATAATACCGTGTCGTTGGCCAAAGGATATGGCTGCCATACAACGGTTACCCAGGCATGTGCGTAAAGTCTACAGACGAGCAGTCAGGCCATTCTTCTTCCAAACCTTGTCTTGCTGAGCAAGCAACAACCTTTAAAGCCTCGAGTTAGCCCCACTGAACACGATTCAAACGTGTTCCCGGCGCCGATTGACAGCGTGACCGACAGCAGCATGAACCCTGAGATTGTCACCAACGTCCCTGATGTACGACGACGTGGTATGGAGGAGGATCAAAGCAAATCGAGCATCGTTCTGTTTCTTGCATGTACCGAAGTACCAGGTCAACGCCTCACGTAAAGATGGCGTTAGGCTCGTCCCCGAGTGAGCGCCTTGATTGGTGGAGAAACGGATGGCGACGACTTTAATCTGAGCCTTTCCACCTATTTTGCTCAGATGCTCGGAAGCTTAAATACAGAGTGAGGTTTTGGACTCGTGGCACGTCTCGGACATTCGGGTCTCGGATTTGTACATGCACGTATTTGTGTACAGCTCTACAGCAGGGCGGCCATGATCAACGGCTAGACGCTCCAAGAGTCAATACATTCTTGGACAATTGGCTCGAGATTGTGGACCCATCGACTTGGTTCGGCTGATGGCTAAATTGAATATTATAATTGTTACAGCATCCACTTCGGAGGTAATAGTTCCCATATCAAAGCGGAAGCCAACCGCGTGTCAAATCGTGATGTGATGAAGAAGTGCTCGACGGCATGTCATGGCGGCAGTCAGCAATAACGACTGGATGGTAAGTTTGTGTGTCAATGTTGATAGTCGCGGCGGCCGGTCGGCCTCATTATTCTGGTGGTGATAACAGGACAAGGTAGTGGTCGAATAGCTATCTCTGGGCGAGAATGGGCGACAATCATGCGCGGCATATGTTTAGCAGTAGGAATTAGACGTTTGGTGGATCTTTGCGCACGGCTAGCACGTAGCCACGATATGGGTCGGTCTCAGTCGTACTCTCAGACCAAGGGTGTTACCGGTGTGTAGAAGAGCCGCCCCTTACGGACGTAAGACTTGAACTATGCTGTAAGAGGAAATCACAGGGCCTAGATTGTTTGCGAAGCTGCCCTTGGTCGTGCAGACGAGCAGATTTGTGCAAATTGGGCAGGCATGCTCTGAAAGGCACAGGGACACGATAGTCCGTAGCAACGACGCCTCAAGGCTTGTTGCGGTGAAGGGTTCGGCGCATATACCGAGTACAATGCCACAATGGGACGCGCAGGGAGTCGGGCTCAGGTCCCAGGACTCGTGGCTAAGGTGGGGGTTAGCGTAGTGGAAGCTTGAACGAGTTTTGTCGACTGCCGCCGGCCGCATGAATCAGGCAGTCGCGATCATCAACAGCTGAGCTTTGCGAAACAGCAGTACTAACAAGCCGTCGACAAAATATCATCAACATGCTACCACTGCCTCGTCTACAACGCCAGGTCGTCCGCGCCTCTACAGGCCGCCTCGCCGCCCATCCTTACAACCTTGCCAGTCAAATCTGGAGACCACAACCGCGAAGACAATTCCACAGGCTATTCACCCAAAAGACTGCCAACACTGCAAACAACACTGCCACATGGCGACAGCTTCTCTCTCGCTTCCGCAACCCGACCTCACGACGATGGAATAGCTCAAGGCCCAATCCCGACCCCACTCCAAATCTTGGTAGCCCAACACCACAACTCTCCTTCTTCCAGCGCTTCAAGCAGCTAGGCAAGGAGTACGGCTGGGTGGTGACCGGTGTTTACTTTGGACTGTCTGCTCTGGATCTTCCCTTCTGCTTCCTGGCTGTCAGAGCCCTCGGTACAGACCGTGTCGCTCGCTGGGAACACGCCATCGTCGGTACCATCAAGGATGCTGTCAAGACTGTCATGCCCGACATTGGCGCAAAGGCCGATGAGGCTGTAGAACAAGTCGAGACTGCTGTCGGCGGCCCTGCCGCTAGAGAAGGCAATGTATGGGGTGTGCCTGAAGCAGAGGCGCGCAACAAGGAGGAAGCATGTGAGTTCAGTATCCATACATCTTGCCACTGCTTTCAGCTGACACGCCTAAAGCACTGTGGACACAGTTCGTTCTCGCCTACGCCATCCATAAGTCTTTCATCTTCGTCCGAGTACCACTGGCCGTAGCTGTCACCCCAAAGGTCGTCAAAATCTTGAGATCCTGGGGATGGCAAATCGGAAAGAAGAAGCTCAAGTCGACAAAGTCGATCAAGCCGTAGACCGAAACAGCTTTCTTATCTCAAGGAAGAGCTATCACTGTAAGAATAAACAATTGTACAAAAGTAAGAAAAGGGGATCTCGCTCTCTCTTAGATGTCAGGAAAACAAGAAGAGTTGTTGTATACTAGGCAAAAGGGCGCAAGGGGGGACGCGCACACAGAACAATTATTTTTTCATCTCTCTCATTTCATGCTCTCAAATTCTTCCTTGGTAGTTTATCCTGCCATCAAGTGTTCCATCGACCCACGCAAAACGGCTTTCGACATATAAATAAAGTACACAGTCTTTCTACCAAATCAAGCCAGAATGACAGACTTTGGTGATCGAACACTGGCAGTCAAAGAGATATACAGCCCGGGGCATTCTTGGTAGGGATAGCGGTGTATCACCATCATATGTGTACGTGATGAAGGGATGAGATTGAGGAACGAACGCTTGACATCAACTTTAACCGCGATTATCTTGGAATTTTGGCAGCCGTGTACCTGTTGTGCAAGGACAATCTATACCAGCTTTGTATCATATACCACTCGGTCTTGACTGTAACGTTCTTGGAATATTCTTAGCAATACAAGCAACATGATAAAGCCATCCCTCTTTAGTGGACTTTGTTCATGGTTCTTCTAGACCTATCTATATCTATCTATGACTTCTCCATAGCCGTCTGCAATTCTAAATTCCAGCTTTTATATACTGGCCGTAGGTGCCGACTCTTGATGTCGTGTCCGTCCTGAGCTGTTTGATACGGAGCAAGAATCCATTAGTGTGTTCTAGAAACACGCATTTTCTGATCCGACTCAGAAACATAGCTGCTTAAGATTGGAACAAGCCGGACAATTCCAACGAATGCTATGACTGAGAAGTTCTGTATGTGTCAAAAGTGGGTTACTGAACCCCTGTTGTAAACATGCCTGCTCTTCCGCTGATCTGTATGAGTCGATGACACACAAGCCGTGATGCCTAAGGTGGTCGATGGCGTCTGGTTGTCATACGTGTACGGTTGGACGAGAGCGAAGTCTTTGTGCGCAGTGTTTGTCCCACCTCTTCTGGTCCTCGCTGGCCAATTCTGGCATCACATATGATTGAGTGGATACGAGTCTCTTCTTCCTCTTTGCCTCTTGTAGGAATCATCTCTTTTCCTTGCTTTCTCATTACGATGAGTAAAGGTCTGGGCATTATCTTTTTCTTCTTTCTCTTCATCATCATATTGAAACCAGGTCTTTCGAATAACTTTCTCTTCTGTAAATTTTTCTGTCTTTCTCCCGATCCCCCCTGTTCCATTCGCATAGAGTCCAATGTAGTAAAACAAGAAAAGAAAAGCAGAACTAAAAGTATCAAGGGAAGCAGAATGGTCATGGGCACGCGCATTTCCTTTTTTCATGTCGGTCTCCCACGGCTCGCTGTGAATCAACCACAAGCTCACATGTTGACTTGAAACGCTCGTGAACGGTACGGCTTGGTCAGAAATCATGTGGCCTGCGAAGATGACCGTAGCCGAGTCTCCTTTGGCTGCAATAAGGCCGTCAGTAGTCACTTCACTATGTGAAGGTGCTAGTTCATCAGTAAGGAGAGTAGCCTCTGCCACGGCCGCCACGGTAGCCTCCACGATAACTGTGGAACATGTCAGCATTCGTTGCAGGTATGTCAAAATTTGGTTGACTTACCCGCCACCACGAGGAGCGAATGGAGGTGCACCACCGCCATAGCCTCCGCGACCGCCGAAGCCAGGACCACCAAAGCCCATAGGACCACCGCGACCACGACCACGGCCACGGCCTCCGGCGGCGGCGGCGGCAGCACCTCTGGCCATACCGGGGAGGTTAGTGCGCTTAGGTACAACCTGGATAGGGTCAGCAAATTGTACAACTGAAACTGCAAGAAGAGCATGGCTTACCTTCAGGTTGCGGCCTCTGAAAACACTCTCGTTGAGCACGATGGCATTGGCGACAAGACTGGGTTCCTGGAACTCGACGTAGGCGTAGCCCTTGGGGTGACCAGTAAACTTGTCGAGCAGAATAGTGACGCGGTTGATGGGACCACAGCTGCCGAAGTGTGCCTGGATCTCCTCGGGCGATGCGCCGTAGTCGACATTGCCAACGAAGACGGAGCGCGAGTCAATGTCTTCTTTGCTTTCGCGCAAACCATCCTGCTGCTGGTCCAAACTGGCCTGCATCTCGCGCAGCTTCTGTGCCTCGGCTTCCATCTCTTGCACGCGCTTCTTCATTGCTGCGATCTCTTCCTCATCGTTGGTCTCGTCGTCGTTGACGGGCTGCTCCTCCTCGGGTCGCGGCGGTACTTCGTTGTTCTCCGACATGGCTGCGTGGAAAGGGTAGAAGGGAGCTGCATGTGGGTTCAGCATGGTAAAGAGTGATCGACTCATGAGGGGGTAACCTACATTGATGGTGGTTCGGAGGTGGAGGAAAGGCCGATGTTTGGTGGTGAGGATGAAACTCGGTGGCCGTCGCACGGATATATCCAGACAGGCGATTCAGACACACGTCACAAGGCAGTGAGATAGAATTGTGATGGATGAGAGGTCGATGAGGGTCGAGTCAAAGTAAATGGCATGCGAAAGCTCCCGCAAGCCACTGTTAATCGCGACTGCCGTGCCAAGCATCCTGGAGAAACCTTATTCTTACCTGATAGACACTCCCCTTGTCCTCGTGCCTTCCTCTTTCACTTGAATCTGAATCAAGTTTGGGAAAGCGCTCGTTTCTCCTGTATATTTCTAGTCTACTCTGAATCTTTTAGTGACAAAGACAGCCATTCCAAACATTCCAAGCATTAGAACTATCTTGACCTCCTGAATCATCATTGTAAGCATCTTTGTGTTTGACCGCTACCTCTGCAACTGTCTCAACTCGACAAACTATCATGCATGATTACTGAGTGATTCTAGCTTACAAACACCATGGAAGAATCACAAAGACCACTCTTGCGAGAACTTTCTTCCGAACGCAGCAACTCAAAACTCGATACTGCTCGCCGGTACACTCGTCGCTATCTAAACTCAAAGTTCGGTCATTATGCCATTCTGCTCCTGGTGTCTCTCGACTGCACATGTATCTTTTTCGAGTTTGTCGTCCAACTCCTCAGCTGTGAAGGAAAGATTTCTGAATCGCGAGGTCATGTCGCACAAGAAGCAATAGGCATTGTGGGTTTGGTCTTTTCCTGCTTGTTCATGCTGGAACTGCTGGCGAGCATATGGGCATTCGGGCTTCAGTAAGGAGAACTTGAGATTGCAGTGACCCTTTTCGATGCTGACCATACTAGCTTTTTCCGTTCCAAGTTTCATTGCTTCGATGCGACGGTTATTGTCGCCAGTTTCATTATAGATGTTCTTCTCCGCGGCATTCTCGAAGAGGTCGCTTCCCTGGTTATTATCCTACGTCTCTGGCGTGTCTTCAAGATCATAGAAGAGTTAAGCGTTGGAGCTCAAGAGCAGACGGAAGCGCTGCGTGAACGTATCGAGCTGCTTGAACGAGAGAAGTCGCAGATGGAGGTCGAACTGACCAGCCTTAGGTCTAGAGCTCAGAACTCATACGCTTGAGATACTTTTTTTTTTTTGGCTATAACGATAAAACGATCGAAGAGGTTCCGACTCTACTCAATGCAACTGGCAGCTACGCTCACTCCATAACTCCTCGCTAAGTTGACTGTCGTATATTATGATGCTCCTTATTCCGAGTTTTCCTTCTCTTTCATCGGCTACATCAGCCTTTCATATGCCCATGCGTACATCGCGATTGTAGGATCGCTCTCCTGGCCACATGTTTGCCAACATTGCTGGCTCAACGCGGCCATACTCGTCGTCTTGAGTCGGTACCGGAACAACATCGCGGATTATCCTCATTGGATTGCCGGCGACAACTTTTCCAGGCTGGACATTCTGGAAATGGTCAATATGAATGAACAAAGCTCAAGGAACGCCTCTGGAGACTTACACCGCTGACCACTGTTCCAGGCTCGACCACACATTCGCGTCCAATGATTACGTTGGGCATTATTACGACGTCGCCGCCGATGAAACAGTCCTCTTCAACCATGATCTTGCCTCCTCTTAACTTGCCTTCACTGCCATTACGAACTCTTGCGTCGAGCCTCGTATCGGGTCCAAGTCCGTAGAACTTTACATTAGGGCCAACAATCGTGCCCCTTCCGATGGTGATGGGACAAGGATCATACATGACACAGCCAGCCTGGATGACCACATTGTCCGCGATGTGGACGTTATAGCCATACTCACACTTGAACGGTGCTTCGATCAGGATCTTGGAGCCAATGGTCCCAATAGGATGATTGCGCGAGTCTGCTAGTTGCAGGAGACGATCTGGCTGAAGTATCTGTCGGAACAGCCTCATTCGTCCATCCATGTCGATGTCGAATGAAGGCTTTGATGCTTTGTTGTAGCGTTCAATTGCTTGCTTACACCATGCTCTGTCATTCAGAAGCTCTGGATCGGTGAAATGACGATAATCTCCACCACTAAGCATTTTCTCTTTCTCGCTCATGGCGGAAGAATGGTAGGGACCTATAGGTGGCTTCATGGCGACACGGCTTGAGATCATCGGTCTAGGCGTGTCGAATGCACTGCCCAAGCTGGTACTCGCGCCACCAGTGCTGTGACTTAGGCTGCCACCGTTGAGGTCGCTCATTATACTGGGCGCCGAGAGGGGGAAGCGAGAAGATGAGGGCAGTACACGGGGTTTCTCAGAGTGAGAAGACTGCGAATAACGATCAGACGGGAAGGGCGATTCACGTTTTGGCGGAGCGGCAGGTCTTGGTGCGTAGCGCAAGCTATCCCCGAAGGGTTGTGCGCGGCTGTCGTAGGAGAAACGTCTTTGTTGTGCCTCAAGCCAGTGTTCGGCGGCAGCACCAGGTACCCTGCTAAGGTTGTGAGCTTCGAAACAACTTTGATGGCCACAGGACTCACGATTGTCGGTGGCTTGGAAAGGGGTGTGTCTCGGCGGTCTTTGCTTGCAGCGGCACTGCTTTGGATGGCAGCTTGACATTGAGCTCATGTTTGGGGCCGTAGCCCTCACAAGTGAAGCCTCCACGTGTACAATTCTGACATTGTGGTTTGCCTTCATCGCACTTCTTTTTGCGCCGTCGACAGGTGCTAAGGGGAGAAAGCGTTAGTGTGTAAATGCAGTCATGTGGCTCTGTTCACCTACTGGCAACCTGTCTTTGTTCTCTGCGAAAACCGTCGGCGCGCTGCAGGTCCTTTCCTGCCGCTCATGGACTCGGGCTGCATTTCTGACTCTTGGTCGCTTTGCATGTCAGTTTCCATCTGAGGGCTGCCACTACCATCGTTATGGTCGTTGCGAGTCTTATTCATGTGTGAGTCTCGTCGCATAGTGTCCTCCATATTCGAGTCCAGCTGGCTCGGACTAGGTCTCAATTGGCGCCAATGCGACACCTGGTCTCTGCTTTATCATATCAGCTGATGTCCGGATCGGCGCACCAAGAGCCTTACGGTCCATGTTGTTGTTCACTTTCCTGGAACTGCAGAAGTGGTGGCAGACTTCGTGTAGGCGATCTTGGTTCGGCCGGGAGGTTCAAGGTTTCTTCGCGTCGTGTGGGTGGAGAAGTAAACTCAGGTGAGACGTCAAAGGTCTCAGTAGACCTCTTGCGCTTGCCCATGCGGTTGGAGTGATTCTCAGGGGAGCGAAAAGAGGATTCATCGTGATAAGTGCTTCTGGTCTCGTCCAAGTCCACAAACAGTGGTTTTGACTTGGCTTCTGGCAGAGGTGGCTGTCGAGGCAGAGCCTGTTGTTGTTGTCGATAGGGATGGGAAAGGGCCAATGGGTCGGGTCGGAACGAAGTGGTTTGTGGAGGGCTCGCGGCAACCTTGTTGCCGTTGACTGTTGTGAATCTGCCTGCTGTCGAGCCCTCTTCGACCTCTCTGCTCATCCGAGAGTCGTTGGCCTCGGAAGATGGATTGACGGTAGCCATACACGTCCAGGACCAGTCTGTTGTCTTGCAAAAGTCTTGCGCAGACAGGATATCTGGCCGAGTCCAAAGAATTTGGACTAGTGAAGCGAGCACAAGACAAGTCGCGTTCGCTTCTCCAACGGACCCGTTAGTCCATACGGTTACCCAGTCTCTCGGGTGGAAAAGGCCTCAGAGGGGTTGTAGACAAGTCTGGCAGTGTAAGGGGTCGGAGAGGTCTCTCGCGCGCAAGAATGGAAACAAAAACAAGAGAAGCGAGGGTATCGGGTTGGCAAGCGTATGCAGCGTCTGTCAGACCCGGCGGCTTGCGGCTAAGGAACAAGTGACTCGGCGCATGCACTCGAAACAAGCAGGCAGACAGGACGAAACAGTCAGACAGACAGACAGACACGCGGGCGGAGACAGGAAAAGCAGCAGCATAGCACAACCCAACGAGCATGCAACCAAATGCCAACCGCGACAGCATTGGCCAGTTCGAACAGGAACAAGAACCAAAGCAACGAGTTACCGCCTCTTTTCGTGGAGCTGCGGGCTTGCCGCGCTGCCAAAAATCCGCGCAGGGATCGTTTAGCGTTTTGATAGGCCGCCTCGAGCGCCCACTTTCATTCATCCACTCAACCTCGTGCGCTTTCCACACACCTACTGCTGCCGGCTGTCGAGCGTACATCTCTGTGTATTAGACTATTGGCAGCGCTTGGAACCTCCCGACATAGCTGGCTTCCGGCTCATGCTGCATGGTAGATTGCGCTTTGTTGTGTTCGAGGCAGCGGCCTAGGTAGTTGTCATGCATGAGAGAGTACCGAGCTCGACAAGCGCGCACTACTAACGCACGTAGACCCGCTTCAGACCCCACGCGTTACATCCATCAGAGCGCTGGGCGGCTGCCGTGCTACGTACGGCCTGTACTGAAGCGACCGCAGAACCCATATTCGTTCGGTCCTATCCTGGGCGCATCGTCCAGATATGTGTGAAGCCGACATCGTATGCGCGTCCGACTTCCTTGCGACAGGGAGCGGCGACCGCGACACTGGCGCGAGGCTGTACTGTGAAGTGACTTTTGGACATGTCACTCATGAAGTGTAGTTCTATTTTGAATTTGATATCTCAGGCCAATCTCAAACTCCCGCGCAATGGTTCGTCATGCGGGCCCTAAGGCGGACCGTTGCGAGTGTACCAGACTTTTCACAATGGCACGGGGGGAGCTTTTCTTCTGGAAACATATCAAAGGCCTGGAGAGGCCGTGTCTACCGAGCACACTTCTTGACTTCCTCTTGGCTGTAATCTTCTCCTGGCACACACACCGTTAACAAGGTGCTACGGGCAGAAAACCTTACGTCCGAAAGTCGGATATTGTGATCTACTCGCGAAAAAGTTGGCAAAAGAGGGGGGTTGGGTTGCGGCTTGATCGCTTGTGATAGCAGAGGCATGGATACTTGCTCTTGGACGACCCGACAGAATGGGTTTCCTTCAACAAGAGGCGATCACACGCTTGGAAAAAATGCGACGCTGGCCTCGTGTTGGATTCGGGGAGAGGAGAACCCTGCAAAATGCATCGAAATTGTGACGAAAAAGTGCGACCAGATGCAATCAACAAAATCGATCGAGTGAGGACTCTCGTTCAGAAGTCTCCGATTATCCTGACTCTGTACTCAAGAACAGGCGCGCGCGTGTAGTCAGGCGGATAAAAGAGGTACGGCGCCTTTGAGACAGGTACGCACTTTTATGCAAAACACAGCGTCGCATCAAGATCCGAGAAATTACAACCATTCCACGTAACAATGGCATTGAAAATCCCAGAAAGAACCTCAGCTGACCAGGTTCGTTCTCTGCATGGGGATTCAAGCACTGCAAAGCGATTGAATATGGTAGATACTGTGTAATGCTAATTATATGTTTGCCAATGAGTGATAACAGGGCCACCCTGGCAGCGGAAGCGAAGACTTCTGACGCTCGGGAGATGCCTTGGGTCGAGTCGGCCATCCGAAAAGGCAAGCACGCTTGCAGGAAAGAAGCAGCGACCAGCATCAGAACATCCAAAAGGACCCATAAACAGCGACATAGACAATGCCGCCCATCACATTCGCCACGCCGCTGGCGCTATCACAGCCCACATTGCTGCCGCGCACATTCACACGCTCCATCAAGACGCTCAACCCCAAAATCAAGCCCAGTCGCTTCAATGCCGGATTCGATCTGCCTGTACTGGGCGCTTCAAAGACTGCCGCCCTCGAGCGCAAGTCCTACACCCTACCGCCACGCACCGGAGCCCTCGCTATCAAGAAGGGCATGACCGCCCTCTACGACCCCGAGACCGCAAAACGCACCCCCTGCACAGTCCTCCAACTCGATCGCGTGCAAGTCGTTTCCCACAAGACCCGCCAAAAGCATGGCTACTGGGCCGTCCAGGTCGGCGCCGGTATTAAGGAGCCCAGAAATGTGACACGGCCTGAGAGAGGGCACTTTGCCGCCAACAAGGTCGGTCTCAGCCGCCACCTCCACGAGTTCCGTGTCAAGGACGAGTCGGGCTTGCCTGAGGTTGGCTCAGTCATCGGCGCAGATTGGTTCCAAGAGGGTCAGTTTGTCGATGCAAGGGCGAATTGCAGGGGTATGGGTTTCGCTGGTGGTATGAAGAGATGGGGTTTCCACGGTCAACCCGCCAGTCACGGTCAATCCTTGACTCACAGAGTCATGGGTAGTTCGGGTGCCTCGCAGGGTAGTGGTAGCAGAGTTCTGCCCGGCAAGAAGATGCCTGGAAACATGGGTGGTCAGCAAGTCACCGTTCAGAACCTACGCGTTCTCAAGGTTGATGCTGCTAACGGCATCGTTGTCGTCAATGGTGAGTGCTGACTTTACCTTTGAACCTGCTCAATTACAATTACTAACAAGAGTATAGGATGTGTTGCTGGTCCCAAGGGTGCTCTTGTCAAGATCCAAGATGCTTTGAAGAAGCCGTGGCCTGAGGCTCCCGTTGCTCCAGCTGCAGATGCGGCCGCTGAACCTGTCAAGGCAGCTGCTTAAATGACTTTTGTAAGATACCATTTCCATCAGCACGAATTCTGGGCAGGCGAGGCGCAATGTAAATTATGTAACTCTATAAAAGAATCCAAGAGCTGGCATTCCGTACTTTTCTGCATATATTTATCACCATGCTGAACCCCAGTCGTCGTCTTCTTCTTCTTCCTTGGCCGCAGGTTTCACCGGTTTGCTAGGTGCTGGCTTTGCTACTGGTTTGGTCCTGGTTGCGACTGATGCGGATGCACTTCGAGTCACGCTCGGCTTGCTCTTTGTCAGACCTTTAGGCAGAGGATTCTTCGCTTTCGTCTTGGCCTGCGCCTGCGCATTTAGCCAGCCTTCAAAGTCAGGTTCACCGCCGTCATCAAAGGATGCAGTCGAGGCTTTAGTAGTCGCCACGGGCGGTGCGCTGTCGTCCACCGTACCCCATGCATCAGCGGCACCATCGTCATCATCCATCGCGCCCCAATTATCACCAAAGTCTTCTTGATCGACATCAGACATGGTAGGGGTCGCATTGCGTAGACTTGAAGAAACTCTAGGCACTGTGGGAGCGGATGGAGAGAAGGTTGGTGTGGGGCGATTATGCCCAGCAGAAAGAGACTGAGTAGCTGACGAGCTCGAGTTTGTTGGTGGAGTAGAGGATGGTCGATCGGAGCTGGCTGTTGTTGCAGCACTGCTGTTGGGTTGGATTTCTCCACTGGCCGTTGCAAGCTTGTTGGTGAAGGACGATATAGCCCAACCAGCCCAGCCCGCTCCTGCTCCCGCACCCCCTGGTTGTGGAGTGCTCATGCGTGGCGCGTTCGAGCCAGCAGCTTCTGGTGGGGGCAAGACACTATCAGGCAGAGTCTGGCCATACTTGCGAATGCGCTGGAGGTACAAATCCAAAGTCTTGTTGGCTTGGTCTCGAATGATTCTGTTCTGAGTCAGCGTCTAAACAGCAATTTAGATGCATTAACGATTACTTCTCCTTGTCTACGAGCGATGGACAAATTGCTGGTAGTAACTTGGTCGCACAATCGTCTTCCGAGAACAACTCAGCTGTTGCTGCCAAGGCCAAGAGTGCTGCGTTGCGTGCATGGACAAAAGGATCTCTGAGAGATCTCGAAAATGCAGCAACGAGGACTTTGGTTCGTGACTGCAAAGTTGTCAGACGGTTTGAAGCGCAAGGGGAAAGGGAGCACGCGTACACTGGAGCCAAGGTTCTTTGCGATCTTTCCAAGACAGATAGTCGTGTTCGTTCGGATGCCTGGCTGTTCATCGTTTGCAGTCTTAGCTAGGTACCTCAGAAGTTCTCCATTGATGATGCGATCGGACAGTTTGGGAACCACAACCAAGACTGCCTTTACAGTCTGTTCTCTGACAAGCGGAGCGAGATCAGTAAAACCGGTAACCTTCAAGTCGGTCAGCAGAACGTTCAACAGCATAACATTAGAGTCTGTACCATTTGAGGGTAAATGCCATTGTTGACAATCTTCTGAGGAAGGTGATCGATCATGTGTGGTAGGTTGTCAAGAAGGCACACTCGCAATGCGCGGTCTGGACTGCTAAAGAGTCTGACGACCACAGGTGTGATAGTCGCCTCGTATTCTTCGTCCGAAAGTTTCTTGCCAATACGCATGACAAGTGACAGGACCTTGGGACCTCCACCGCCAAACTCGAGGGACTTGAGCAGCTCAGGCAGCACCTTGACTCTGAAGAAGTCTTCTGGGAAGTCGTCCGCTTCAGCGACAGCCTCGAGCTCACTATTCTGATGTCAGCACTGATATTTAGGTGGTCGCAATACACTTACCGGAGGAACTCTTCGCGCTCGGTTTCACTTTTCAACCCCAGATTGTCAATGCCATCGGTCAGCTGGATGAGCGGCGTATCAAAGAACGAGCCAGATTTCCTCCCTTGCTCCAGGAAATGAGCGATGCTGAGTCTGGTCTTTGGATTTGCATGGGCTAGACGTTTGTATGAGGCATGCATGTTGACAGGAATACCCTTCGTCTGACCAACTTGGTCATTGCTTGAGAACCCCCCATTGAAGACCTCAATGACGAGGATAGCAAAATCATAGGAATCGACAGCAGAAACAGGGCTCCGTTTGATGCTGTCCCAGCCACCTTTAGCAACCTCAGGCGGGGCATAGCGTCCCGAGTCAGGGGTGAGACTTCCATATGTCTAAATGCCATAGTTAGCAGGTGGTATGCATCGGGATATCGACGACGAACATAGATGACGGCCTCATCTTCCTTCATAGAACTCAGGACGTCCAAGCCGCCGAGCTTCCATTCTCCACTGTCGGTGGTAAATACTGAAGAAGCGCGGACGCATCCGTGTACCGAGGTTGCTTCCTCGTTGATGAAGGCAAGTGTTTTCTACAGGCGGTGTCAGGCGACGAAGCAGACATGAAGTATCAATGGTTGCTCACAGCAACATTATGTAGGCCCCATTTGACGCTCTCTTCGGAGATGGCGTTCCTTTTTGTCTTCCAGCCAAGAGGAGTTATACGTTCAGTTGCAATATAGATGTAGGTATCTGTCTGGCTTGGCGTCCGGTAAGCGCAGGTCTACGAGGCGGGTGGTTGTTGCGACTACCTCAACAGTGTCCAAGACCTTGATTACACCAGGGTGTCGAAGGGTGCGGAACTTGCGTAATGCGTTCTTTGCGAGTGGGAGACGAGATTTGTTTGCGGTGACGTCGAAGGAGAAGATGCTGCATCGGGAGCCGTCCTCCTGGACTGCTGTCAGAGAGTGGAACTGTCGAGGTCTAGATGATGTGCTGTTACCCTCTTGGTGCCATTGTGGAGAGTCCAGATGGACTGATCAATGTCGACTCTTTCGCCAAACGAATAGGGAAAGGCAGGGCCCTTGGAAATGGCTGATGCGACGGCAGACTTGAGGAAGTCCATGTCTGCTCGGCCGTGCCTGAAGAGTCGAGCAAGTGTTGGAGTCGTTGCCTGCCGTTGCTGCCACCGTCGCTTCCCTACCAAGCGACTTGTCGCTTATCGATAAGCTCGGCGAACCTTCCCTGCTGACGCCAGACGAATGTGGCATACAAACACCAACTTCGTCCATCTAACCGCCGACCACTGTCACCTGACTCTCATCCATGCGCAATGTCATGAGGGGCTGGATCTCGTATGCCACCCGCATGGGCATCGAGCCGGAGCACAACAAGACGACTTCGTCACAGGAAGTATGTTCATCTCATTTCTTAACCACACACTCTCTCAACACCACATAATGATGATCACTATGGTAAAAGGGCATATTGCCTGGTATCATGCTCAATCTGTTTTCGGACCCTGTTGTTTCCGCTGTGATCAAACACGCCTGTACCTTGATGTCATTCATGCTCTTCGAAGACTCAAACCAACACAACACTTGCTTCCTAGCCTGGAGTTGACGGTGACGACTAAATCAACACCTTGCCGGCTTTGGAGTTGTTACGCTGCCTTCCTAGCCTACGACTAACGGCGCTGGCATACAACTCATCTTCTACTTCGAGCAGCTTGGCTTGGGAACTTGCTTTGTTTTGTATCCTCGAAAATTCACGGGCCATCAGTCCAGCTTAATACCTTACAAGAGCGACATGATGTTTCACAAAAATTGAAAATCCTGACACAAATAATCTTTGGTTCCCTTCACTTCTCTCACTCTCCGCTTTCCCTTCACTTTACTGATTCCATCAGCGGATGAACCAGGTCACCCCTTCAAAAGCTATGCAACAAGTTCCACCACCCGTCGGGCCTGCCGACATGCGCCCACCTCCTTCCAAACTTCCGGATGTCAGAAAGAACAAAGCTTCTCCAAACCGCGGACAAACGCCCTCTGAACGATCGTCGACGAGCTCGCGCAGCCAGAAAGACGCGTGCTTCATTTGTACAAAGGTCTCTAACTACGAGTCCTGGTCTCTCGTCACTTGCTGCAAGTGCAAGCGAAAGTATCACAGAGGTTGTCACAGAGGCACTGTCCCCCGACCCTGTCCACTCCACTGGATGTGCTATCTCTGCGACTCGGACTCCAACGGAAGCATGCAGCCGCCCACGAAAAGACGTAAAATTGACAGCCCTGCAGCTACTGCTCCTCCTAATCCCGAATTCGCCTCTCGTCCAGATGCGAGTCGTAAAGAGATTCCCGAATCACCCCAGGACAACCCCGGGGCCGCCCAAGATGGCCCCTCACTTAAGCCGATGCCCTTCACACAGCGCCCACGGTTTGCACCTTTCTTAACAGAAGATGTTGAGCAGGTAAATGTCAAGACACCTACTCAAACTAAATTCACCCAGCGTCCTCGATTCTCATCTTCGCTTTTGGACTTGGAAGAACAGCGAATCATCCAATCTGCAAAAACGACTCCAAAACTAGAGACAAGAAGCAAGCGACCATGGTCACCGAGCTTTGTTGCTCAGCCCGAAACGGGACCAGGAACACAGAGCAAGAACAGATCAAGTACGCGAAAATATAGTCAGCTCATTGGCATGGCGCTGCATTCAGCTGGAGACAACTGCTTGAACACCGAGCAAATATACAAATGGATCATCGACAATGTCCCTGGTTACGATCTCGAGGACGTGACTTGGAGGGATGGAATTTGGGTTACTTTGACAGTGGTCGAGGACTTCGTGCGTCGAGACGGTAATTTGGAAGGACCTTGGACGTTCCGCGATGGCGCGAGCACGGAATACAGCCCACAAAATCATGTGTTGCCCCTGGAATCAATAGCTGACTCGTCTTCAAAACTTGGAAGCGGAAATGATGCTCAGATCAAGCAAGGGGGTGATGTTTTTGCGCCCCTTGGTACAGATCATGATCTTGAGATCAGCGACTTCAAACCTTCATGGAAACCACTCAGTCAAGCTAGCACAAACCATCTCATTAGGTCTGGGAGCGAAACTAACTCAGCATTGCCTTCTACAATCGAGGAAACCATTGATATTATCGATCTTACCATGGACGAAGATGAGCCGCTACCTCCGGTAGCACGTTCACGAAGTTCTCAAAAGCCAAGCGCTGCACGAAGCATCATCAGTCTCTTGCACGACACTCCTGAAGAGGTCGTAGAGAACAAAGAGCGGTCGACATTCCTTGGGTCCAGGGAGTCGACTTGGGGTAGAACGACAAGCGTTACTTCCGTGCGAAAGTCTCTCACACCTTTTACGGACCGTATCGTGGAGAATGCCTCAAGGGAGACAATAGAAAGTCTTCCTGGTACCGAAAAATGGGAGGTCGCGAGAAGACATATCAGCAATCTTCTCGGATCACCCCCCAAGGCAACGACATCGACTGATGCAGAAACCACCAACCTGGAATCTCCCCCTAAATTGCCAATATCATCGATCTTGGTGTCTCCACAGCCTCTCGAGTCGACCGTTGCGCCGACCAGACAAAGTCCTGTGCACGACCTTCATCTCAAGGAGAAATCTGTCGAGCCAGAAATGTCCGATACTCACATTCCATTGCAAAGTGTCGAGACTAGACAATCAGTACCAGTTCAACCAACCGTCGAGGATCATTCTTTGAAGGAGTCAGCCCCGATGACAAACGACCAGGTTATGCCGATGGATATCGATACTCCAAGAGAGTCTCTTGAGCCTAACTCTACTAATTCTTTTATCGTAAAGTCTGCTCAGGCGCCAGATCAGATGGTCAACGACGTCGAGCCAAGACCAGCACCAAATCTCGTGGAGTCTTTCGTTCAAGAACAACCACTCGATGAGCCACCGTCACAGCAGCGACTGCCGCTTGTAGAACAAATCCAGCAAGAGCCTATGCATGAAGAGCCCCCTGCAGAAGAATCGCGTGCGGAAGAGCAGCTCATCAGAGAGTCACTTATGAAGACCTACACGAATTCAGCTGCCCAGACCGACTCACCAGCAGCGTCTTCGTTCGCTCTTGGAACGATCACGCAGATCAGTCTCGAACCACAAGCACCAATAGAAGTCGTTCTCCACGCTGTACGCGAAACTGTAGACTCTACTACACAGACTGAGAATCTACCAGAGCTGCAAGCAGCACCTATTCCACAGCCTCCGTTGCCGCTAGTACAATCAACTACGGCCCAAGGAGAAACAACCAAATCGTCAAAGCAGAAGACCGAAAAAGACAAGCGCCCTTTGACTCAGGCCAGAATGGACAAGCAGGCTCTAAAGCTCCTCGATAGTTTCCTGTATCCCACCAAAAACAACTGGAGCTCGGAAATTCTAAAAAACAGGGACCTCTTCTGGCCTGAACATTTCGAAACCCCACCAAACCTGAACCCCGATCCTTTGACCTTCGACCACGAAACAAAGATGGAAGAGATCCGCGCTAGACCAACACGCAAGCAGATATTTGGTAAAGTCGCTCTGTCCCGTGTTGCTGGTAATGATGCTTTGACAAGGTTGAACGAGGTCAAACTTGGCAAGCAGAGGATTGACGAAGTCAACATCTACAAAGGATACACCGAGGAGGAAATCGAAGAGGAGAAGAGATTGAATGAGCAAGAGGGGTACTACAACACAGTGGAGGAGTTGTTGGGATTGCCTGAAAAGGTCGTGCCTCAGATCTACGAGCAGCAATTGGCGTTCCGCGATTATGCTCCGGTAAGTTTGATTTTGTACATGGCGAATCTGGCTTTGGAATATGTGAGTGCTGACAATTGATTGCGAATAGAACAAATCAGGCAGAATCGGAAGAGCGAAACATATTTACAAGATTGGACCCAATGCGAGGTAATGTGATTCGGGCTCGAGGCCCTTTCGAGGCGACTGGCTGGTTCATGTGGTTTTTATCATGATTATGGTACCCTAACACTACATACTTAAGA
Source organism: Aureobasidium sp. EXF-3400 (assembly GCA_024195585.1). NCBI lineage: Eukaryota > Fungi > Ascomycota > Dothideomycetes > Dothideales > Saccotheciaceae > Aureobasidium > Aureobasidium sp. EXF-3400. The sequence continues at coordinate 131,455 of SWBL01000069.1, forward strand.
GCCTTTGCTGCGGATGAGAACACACAACACCAGAAATTGTGGGACACGGACTTTCGTGATAGACTAACGGCGATATGATATCCCTATAACTCAAGCATATCTTCGAAGACTGAAGACACCTCGTCCTCATGGATTGTAGCAGTAATCTGATCATGAACATCGTGCTGTCTGTCGTGTAGGTAGTCGAGCATATCATCATCGACTGGAGAGTTATCTCGCTCCACATCTGTGAAAAGATCCTCCCATTCGCTCTCGTACTCGACATCGAGCAAGTCTTCATCCTCTTCATCGTACAGCTCTTCGAGACCCTCAGACTGACAATAATCATGACGTCCATCTTCTTCCTCAAAATTCAAGATGTCATCATTGTCTTGGCCTGATCCGGACAATGGCAAAGCTGTATCTGCAATTCGTACAGACTTGAGTTTCTTTCCAGCAGAGGGGTCACGAAGACGGCGTTGCATGAGACGCCAGAGTCTGATACTGACCGCCTGCTGTATAGACTTTGGCTCAGTATGTTGACTACTAGATGCAGCGACACATTCCTGTCGGGCAATTTCTTTGAGCTTCTCTTTGAGCGTCATCGAATGCGCTCGTTGCAAGATTGAGTTGGACATGGCGTGGCTAATAGTGGGTAGAAAGACTGCTCTTGAAGCAAGAGCCTATGAATGGCTTGGTCAGTGTCAATTTGTGTGTTGGTGACTGTGGTCAAGACTACCTCGAGATGACCAGGGCTCCACATGGCAGGACAGATATCATCGAGATGCTTGAAGGATGATTTTTCTGTAATCTTTGTACCCGCGAGTGTCTTTGAAGATAAATTTGTCAATGCAAGTCGAAGTGCCGCATCGATCAAATCAATAACAAGTTCAACATTGCCGAGCTCAGCTGGTGAAGGTGAGCTAGAGTCTGTTTGACGTTCGAGTGGTGTTGAATCCTCGAAGAGCATGGAATCGTCGTTTGAAGTAGAACATGGCAAAGATGAGCTGATGTGAAGTTCTAGGTGCATTTCATCGAGGGTCCAATGCGGCAACCCCTCGGGAGGCTTGAGATGACTAAATGGGACATCCTTACTCAGACGATGAGTAGGTGCTTTCTTTGGCGTGGCGGACGGCGGTACGGCAGTCAAGGATACAACCAGAAGACAAGTGTTTGGACATTGTGCACGCTTGACGGTAAGTGACGGCTGAAGGTTCAATTGGGTCCATAGCTAGCAACATGTCAGCAATCAGGGTTGGTAGGGTTTTAACTTGTATGTTCCGGGAATGAGAATTATAAAGACTGACTGCTGCACGTCGAATAGCAGTGACAAGACATTGGTTCAAAAGGATGATTTGTTGAGCGGAAGTGTTAGATGGCCAAGTGACGTGGACGTGACTTCGTAGGTTGGTTGCCGGTGAGAGCCATATACATCCAGACTCGATGTCGGTAAGTGACGGAGTGTTAAGAGAGCAAGACTGGAACAATGTTGAGATTGAGGCCTTGCTAGTCAGGGCGAGGTCGAGCCCAGTTGAGGGACAAGACAATCGTAGGGAACCCAAATCAAGATGGACCGGCATCGTGACTCATGATTCATCTCAAGGAGATATGGCATAACGTATACAGCGTGAACAGAAGGTCGGCGGTCGGGTTAAGTTGGGGAGAGATTGTGATGTCAGCGGGGAAAATCGGAGCGAGTCAGGGAAGCTAGGAAGCTACCCTCGGTGGAGTTCCGCTCCTACCTTGTACATATAATCAACATGACGCTGTTGGAGAGCTGCATTGTAGTTTCCCTATTTGTTGAATCACAATGGCAAAACGATTGAGTGCTTCCTGGCTTCGTCGGCTACAACACCACACTAGACGACCCTTCTCAACCACCCTACGCCCACAGACCGACGGTGTTTTTCGAGCCTTGACCGAAAACAGAATCCAGACTCCCTGGATCGAAGCCCTACGAGAAAAAGAGCGCGGAGGTCATGATCCTTCCAAGCCCTCTGGCAAGCCAGAGACACCCAGCGATCGCGACCTCACTCCGAAACGCATGAGCGACAGCTACCACAGCGTTGTCTTGCCTCTAGCCCGCGAACCATGGCTGCTAGATACCTATGCCAACTCCAGTGGTCATATCCGCTTGGGCACGTTGTTCATGGACCTTGATGCATTGAGTATGTCCCTTCTGAACCCACACTGCTCGAGCTCCGGCTGATACACCAATAGGTGGTGTCATTGCATACAAGCATACCGGCGACGGAGTCACGACAGTCACAGCCGCATGTGACCGCATCGACATCAAGCATCCCTTGACAGAAATCTCCGACCTCGAGTACAGCGGACGCGTCACCTATGCCACTGGCCGCTCAAGCATGGAGATCTCATTACAAGTCGCCAAAGCTCCAAAAGAAGGCGAGTCCGTCAAGCCAGAGGACGTCTTGTTGACATGCCAATTCACTATGGTCTCACTTGATCCCGGCACCAAGAAGCCTGTCAACATTCCCGCTATCGCCCCCGAAACAGAAGAAGAGAAGGCCATCTTTGCTCAAGGCGAAAAGAACAGCGCCCATCGCAAAGACCTCAAGAAACGCTCCCTGACCAAGCAGACTCCAAATGACGAAGAATCAGACCTCATTCACGCAATGTGGCAGAGGCAACTACAATACCATAACCCCTCCGATCCTGTGCGCAAGCCCGACAACGTCTTCGAGATGGACCAGACTCGTCTGTCCACTGCCGCCATCATGCAACCACAATACCGAAACAGACACCACTTCATGATCTTTGGTGGTTTCCTCCTCAAACAAACCTTCGAGCTCGCTTTCTGCGCCGCCGCCAGTTTCGCCCATTGTCGTCCCACCTTCGTCTCGCTCGATCCCTCGACCTTCCAGAATCCCGTCCCCGTCGGCAGTGTTCTCTATCAGACAGCTACCGTCGTTTACACGGATCCTCCAATCGTCTCAGGCCAAGCCGATGAGCCAACTTCAGATGGAGAGAAGGAACAAAAGTACACGAGGATCCAAGTTAGAGTCGACACAAAGGTTCGCGACGTCGAGCATGGTACTGCCAAACCTACGGGCCAGTTCAACTACACTTTCACGGTCGAGCGCGACATCAAGGTCTTGCCGAAATCGTATACCGAGTTTATGATGTACATTGATGCGCGTAGAAGAGCAATGAGGATAAGAGAGAGTGTTGAGCACGATGCCATCGACTCTGGCGCACAGGACAGGGTAACAGAATAATCTCGTGTGTGCAATGACTCCTAGTATAGAATAGTTGTATGCAATCTACGCCCTGAGTTGCGGTCCTCACAAACTCCTTTCCCAAATGCTTGTCCTGGTATCACCTCCAAAGCCGCTCAGTCCTAGTTCCCAGTAACTCCAATACGAATGCAAGTTCCTAGCTCCTTTCTATTCTTCTAGTTGCCATTCAAGAGTATGGTCTTCGGAGCAGTCGGGGCAGTAGTAGTTGCCGAAGCCCTTACAGATGGCGACGTGATGCTTGCACATGTCTATACGCCTCACATCAGTGTCTTATTCTATACTTGTCATCGGTGTATCTCACCTATTGACCAAGCGTCAGATGAGTAACCAGACAAGAAGCGGTTTGTGCAGATCTCGATCGAATTGCCCCAAATAAAATAAGAATGGTTGCAGAGGTAGAACTGGTATGTGTATGTACACATGATGGACTGGATTTGTGTGGGCTTGTAGTGTAAAGGAGTGTGGTTCGTGGTGTGCAGCAAGTAGGCTCGAGGTCGGCGAGGGGGAATGGATGGAAGAGAACTGATTGAACGTTAGTGTTGACACGCAGATAGGAAGGATGATCTACCTGTTTTTTTGACCAGCAGAGATGACGAAAGGACAAAGACACAAAGGGATCGTTGGACACACGATTATAGGACAAGAAAAGAAAGAGAGGAGACAGAGAGTTAGGTACGAACCCGATATATACCAACGGAGATTAGACTCTCCCCGTCACTACCCTCACCGTCTGATTCTCTGTCCTTCTACTCAGCAGTCTGACTCACTCCATCAAGGTTATCTCCAATCTCTAAGGCCTTCGGTCCATTGTTTCCGGTCTGCCGAAAGCCTACCGGCGGATTGTACATACGCATGTGCCTGGTTACCGCTTCTGAAACAAAGGACGCTTTTGGACCCTGGAACATTTCCCTCTCTTCCTCCCAAAGTTTGTTCCAGACCTTTTTCCGTATCCTTTGTTTAGTGCTCGAAACCATTGAGAGATAAGAATGTTCTTTGTTATACTCTACAGTCTCTTCATCACGACAATCAGTTGTACACTACATACTCCTTATGTGGTTGCGTATCTTGTGCAAATATTTCCCCGGTTTTGGCGTTTATCAAGGTTGTTTGCTTTCTGTTCTCGGCGATAACGCTTTTATCCTTTCTCTTCTTATCGTGTACAGTGACTTCGGCAATCTTCGGGAAGTTTGGAAAGATAAGGAACGTTTTGTGCTTTTTGCATCGTGCCGAGTTCGGAAGGAACGGCCTGGCTGTTTTCTTAAGAACATTGGATACAAAAGAGAAAACGTCCTTTTGTTTGCTCTATTGTTCAAGAAAGGTCTAGATCTTATGATACTATCTTGTATCCTGTAAACGCCTCTTGGGTTATCGAGAATGTTGGAGCTATGGAATGTTTCCATTCATGCAGTGCAGGTACAAAAGATAGCTTAGGCACTCCCGCGTTTGATCGTCCCGCAGCCGAAGGTTCCCAACATCATTGAGAATTCAATTCGACAAGCAGGATGTTCAACACAACATTGGAAGTTTTGAATGAAGACAGCATTCTATGATGAAAAGAGTATAGAAGAAGTATGAGAATGCAAGCATATGCGCCAGATTTGGCGATAAGGGGATAAAGCAAGACCGAAAATCGAGAACCGCCTAAGCGACAAGCTCCAAACGCCATGCCAAAACCAGTCGTCTTTTTGTGGCTAAAAGACCGTCCCAGCGAGATGCTCATAATACAGCCGTCGCCTGCATCAGATACCTTGCCATCAACAATCTCTTTGCTGCTCAGTTGATCCTACGTGCTCTCTGCTCCGCAATCAATCTCCATTCCTGCTTTACTCTGTCGTCCACATACTATCTGGTCTCCGAGTAATCATTAAGTGCCACACAGACCGCTCCACGGTGATGTCCATTGTATTGTCTGATGACTTGCTTAGAGCTCAACTCCCACAGCCGCGCATAGTGATCGCTACAAGCCGTCACCAAGTAGGCACTGTCTGCACTGAAGGCGCAGTCCCAAACCCAACGTTGATGACCGTCGAGTTCTTGCTCGAGCTCAAATGCACTGTTATCCTTGTCTCCAGGTCCAGAGGCAATGGCGTTGTGATTTGACAGGTCGACTGACCAGATACGTGCTGTATGGTCTGCAGAGCAAGTGGCCAGATGGCGAACGTCGGGAGATAGCAGGACGCGTGTGATGTATGTGTTGTGAGCGTTGAATTTTGTGACTGGCACAAGCGTCGTCACATCCTTGGCTGTGATGATACGCCAAACATACACAGAGCCGATTTGGCTGTTGCTGACGGCGGCGCAGAGAAGAGAGCCATCAGATGCGACAGTCACCGAAGCGACAGACTTGTCCTCTTCCGGAATCAATTGATGTGAGCATTTGTTCTCTGCGAGGTCCCAGATTCGTACGTTGCCACCCCTGTCGCAGCTGATGAGCTCGCCCTGGTTAGGATGGATAACCACGTCGTTGACAGGAACACCGTGGCTGTAGTTACGCTGAACGTGACCGGTTCGTGTGTCCCAAATTTTCACTGTGCCATCCTCAGAACTTGTTACCATCCATTTACCCTCGCAGTGAAAAGCAAGTCCAGTGATATTGTTGGTATGTCCCTCAAAAGTCAAGACGGCAGCAGGATTCGTAGATTTGATGTCGTAGAGCTTCACGGTATGATGTCCAGCAGCAGCAAGAAAACGCTTATCTGGGGAAATGCACAAGCGGTTGACCTGTGAATCTGGATGGGGGATTGTTCGGCTGCATATGCCTGAGAGTGCCTCCCAGAATCTGGTGACGAATGTGTGTCAGTCCTGGCACATTTGTGGCGCAATTCAAGACAGATCACGCTCCTTTCGAGCTTGACAAGAGGCTGCCGGTGCGCCATGTGACAAAGAAATGCAAGTTCTTGTGAGGCGTATGCACACACTTACCTGATGGTATGGTCATAGCCAGCTATAAGTGGTCAGCTGTATGCAAATTGCAACCAATTTATAGGCAAACAATACCTGTACATAGAATGACACTCATAGTGGTGGCTTATTTGATTCGCGAGACGACAAATGTGGTGGGGACTTCCGCGATGAACGCGCAGAGTGCGCGTGGATGTTGAGAGCTTTGCTGACCACCAGTGTCCGTATTGCAGACTGCTGTACTATCCAGGTATTACTTTGCTGTTTTGGTAACGTTTTGATGATATTGTGATGGTTGCAGGTGTGATATGCAGATGGATGTTCTAGAAGACAGAGGCAGAAGGTGTGCATGATCAAAGCCTCCACGTCGTCGGCTGTCGGCCGTAGCTTCCCGATGGACAGGGTCACATAAATCCACATGGTTGAGAAGCTCATTTGTCGTAGCAATATCCTTTGGACATCGTTGAAATTCATCATGGTTTGCATGGGCTCACGGACTATAAACTTTATCTAACCAAGTAACGAAAGTCTAGAGAAAGCCTTGACTACTGGCGGTTCTCGCTTGGTCTGATTCGCCTCCATGGCATCGAAGAACACAGCTTGGCCACCAGCCGTGAGCCTACCAGCCTCATCCTCCCCATTGACCTCGCCTGATTCGACATTGGGAGGTTGCGTCGGCTTGACCTGGAATACTTCAGGAATGCAAATCTTACACAACTCGACGACTTCAGCCATGGCATTTTCCACTGCGACAGCACGCTCTCTCATCGCTCTCCTCATCAGTCCTTCGACCAGACGGGTAACCTCCTCACTAACGCTGTTTGAGCGTTCTATGAGACGTCCAATCGAGTTGACAATATACTCTTCCTCGTACACACTGCCCTTCTTACCTCTAGCTCGCTTGCGCTCTTCACGTCGACGGTTCTTCGACGTCTTGCGTGTCGCGTTGGAGGCAAGAGTGCCAGTACTGCGGTTTGTGTAGCGGGTCATGAAAGTACCAGCCGAAGTGGTAGCTTCGGTCGGTGCGAGCGAGATGTTGTCAGGAATATCTGGTCCATCTGCAGGAACACCTCCAAAGAAGGCGAGCGGATCTTCTTCCTTCTTTTGCCTCAGCTCTCTCAGTCGCGGTACCTGAGCATTAAGCTGGCCCTTCATCTCTGCGAGAAGCTCTGTCATGCTTGCAGAACCCTCTACAAGACCCGGGTCAATGACCTCTGCAATGAGCTCTGCTCGTCGTCTCAGGCCAACGACTCGAATAGCTTCCGCGTAGTGGTACCCCTTGCACAAGCATTTGATGGCGCCCTCGATATCATTGAGATAGTCAAGATGAACCGTTGCTGCGTCGTAATGCTCTTTTGACTCTGTAAGTGCTTCGGCGAAAGCCTCACCCACAGCCACAAGCTCATCTTCGGGCAGAGGTATAAGAGTGGCTGACGAAAGACACTCGCGCCACTCATTTCCAGATCGGTAAGCCTCGAACGCCAAGCTGTACTCGCCGAGATATTCGTAGGCGATACCTGCCTCCTTGTAGCGGTTGCGGCTATTCAGGTAGTCGGCATTCAACTTCATGATCTCATTCAATCGCTGAGCCTGGTATCTGTAGAGATGCATGGCATCACTGTAGAGCTCGTGCTTAGCCATGTAGGTCTTGAGTTCGTCGAATTCATCCATGGTGAACAGATGACCAAGAGCCTTGTTGTGCTTCTTCAAGTCGTGGTCGATCGTGAATTGTCTACGAAGTGGCTGCATCTTACCAAGGCCTTGAACGTATGGAAGATACTCTCGCGGATCCTTCTGTGACTGCTGAGCGATGAGCAATGCAACGTCAAGGTCGTACAGGCCAAGAGCATGATCATAGAGCTGGTTGACATCGGCAAGGAAACAAATGTGTTCAACTGCGCGTTCGACCAAATCAGGTTGCTCTTCGCGCAACTTCGCGATCAGAGACAGGCCAGCATCAAGATCAGGAGGCAACTTGCACACGTGCGCGGTGATGATGTTTTGTAAGTGAGTGGATGTTCGGTTTCGCAGTACGTCCAAGAAAGCGTCGCAGACTCTGTTGATCTTGGAGCTTTGAGGCTCAACACGGTTCTCTTGAGTCTCATTCGGGCTGTCACCGTGCAGACCCAGCTTCGGGGCGTTTAGTGTCTCTTTGTACATAGTCTCTGCAACATCATCATCCCTGGGACTTGTCAGTTGGGCTTTCCAAGCTTTCTTGCAAATGACTTACCGTAGTTGCGAGAGGAACAGGTCAATGTGTTCGGCTTTTTTGAGTTGCTTGCAGAACAACAGAACGTTGGCCATGAATTGCTGTGGTGCATAGTCGTGGAGAATGTTCATATCAACTCTCTGGCCGCGGCAAGCGAAGAAGGCAGTCTTATAGTCTTTGGCACTGATGCTCCTACGAATACCAGCGAGAACCAGAGCACGTGGGTAGATTGTCTCCAAATTGCCTCTTGGCATTTGGAGGATAAGAGAGAAAGTCGTAGGCATGACTGCCACTAGCTTTGCACCTCTCTCGATGCTACGGCAACGTTCGTCCTTCTCAGGCTCGTCCTGGGGCATTTCTAGATCACCTTGGTGGAGATGGACGAACTTGAGCAGATGTTGAGTTGTAGTAAAGATGAGATGAGCAGGAGTAGTCAAGAATGAGGTGCAGTTGCGGACCTGAAGACACTCCTGTGCCTCCAAATCACCCGAAGACTTGCGGTAACCATACAAGGTACCGCCAGCCGTGAGGCCAAACACAATCGTCGTTTCGTCATCCCTCCAGACCTCGGTCCAAGGGCAGTGTACTGGGAGTTTGGCGAGTAGCGAAGAAGAAGCGGCAGTCCCGAGCTCATACACGCCACCACGCGCATCCTCGAAGCAGGTACTTGAGAAGTCTACAGCGGCAAACAGAGAACTGGCACCGGAGCTCAGTTCACCGGATTCGAAGGCTTCATCGTCAGAAACCTTTAGCTCGATGATGCTATCGGCTTGGGTGTTTGGCTCGCTGCAGAGCACTGAGATGGTGTCTTCTCCAGAGAATGCAACTTGGCGAGGGATCTGCCCTGCCATTGATGCCCCACGCAGGAGTTTAGGTTGTTGGAACGGCCTGACACTGTAGTCAAGCTCATAAAATGAAACGGCATGCTGATGCAGTACTGCAATCTTGGTTGCCGATTGGTTAACAGCAACATCGATGGCATTGGCACCTAGCTCTAGCTCCGCAAAAGCCATGGGTGGTGGTACATTGGCTACCCTGAGCGGCGTAATCTTGAGATTAAGGCCGTCGATGACGGACGTAAGACCTAGGTCGTGTGGCGGTGTTGTCGAGCTCTTTGGTACTGTGAATACATATGAGAGCATCTGCAGGGAATCTAGTATTTACGTTAGTAACCGACTATCCAGAATCGAGAAGGAGCTCAACGTACTACCGGACGAGGCAGAAAGATAGAGTGGCTTTTCGGGGTGCCAAGCTGTACGGACTGGGAGTGATTCTGCTTCTGTTGTGACATCGACGAATATCTCCTGCTTAAGATAGTAGTGATAGTTGCCCATAGTCCAGAGTTGCACTCTGTCCTTAAAGGAAACAGCCAGGACGGTAGAGTCGCTGTTCCAAGCAAGAGTGATAGCACTAGCCCAGCTCTCCATGTCCTCTGCGGATAGGCGGAGTGAAAATTCACCATGACGCAAGCCATTGCGCTCAAAGAAGACCACGTCCACACGGTCAGATCGACGCTGTATACCAGCCATGAGGTTTCCAGCAGGTCTCCAACTCAAAGCGCCTTCGAGCCCATCTACAGGCTCACCGACACTGTCTAGCACACCTTCTCGCGAGTAAACTCTGATCATTCGTCGCTTTCCATCTTGAACAGAGTTGACAGCCAGATAAGCACCATCTCCACGCCAGCTGATGGTAGTCTGCATTTGATCCATAGAACTAAGCTGACCTTCATCAACATGCTCTGGCACGGTTGGATCTTTGAGAGCTTTGGCTCTCTTTCCTTGGAACTGCGTCTCGCGCTTTCCCCATCCAACGGAGACGTGAGCAGAAACTTGAACATCTTCGGGAGAAAGAGTGACGTTGGCGATACTTTCGAAATCGCGGGTCATGAGAATCAGAGTCTTGGCGCGAGTGCTAATGGCCAGCAGTTCCTCGTCGGGTGACCATGCAGCAGCAGCAATGCCTTCGTCGACCGAGCCAACAATTTCGATAAGGTCCTCTCCAGGCAGTGGCTCCTCTCTGACAATGACAATATCGCCACCAGCCAAGATCAAGCAAATAGTAGCAGTGTCGGCAAAGTATTGTAACGACAAGATTCTGTCCACAGGAATATCTGGCAAAGGGCTAGGAGCATCCCATGAAGCAATTTGCTTTGCATCGTGAGCAGAGTAACAATCCTTGGCTAGGCGTCTGAGTTCAATGACGGGGCTAGAAGACGAAGGACCAAAAGCAGCAATAACTCCATCGGTAGCAGGATCCCAGGTAGTAGCAGTCGGCGGCAGAGAGTCAGTGGGGAACTCGACCAGGGAATGCCTCGAATTCTGTAGGTTTCGCATGATTTGATGTGTTATGTTACAAGCATTGAATGTACAATTGATGGTCAGCAGCTTCAAAAAATTCTGGGAGCCGGGGCTAGCGCGCTTTTCATGCCGAGAGCTGCTGTGAGCGTCAAGCTCAGATGGATGTCACGACACGCAATTCGGGAGAGGCACGAAAGAGGTTTGGGATACATAAAAACAAATTCAGAGACGTGTTCGGGATTCAGAGTCACTATTATATACATCCGACGGGACGGGCCAGCGTTTTGAGAATGGCTTCAAAGCCAGGCCAATGTATGTAGTCCATCCACCGCGATACGTCTATTGGTTCTTCATGGTCTGCCAGACTGTTTGAATCGTGAGTACTCGGACGATGGAAGGGGGGATGTTTGGGGCGATTGATTTACCAGCAACACCGAAGGGAAGGAAGAAACCAGTGGCTAAGAGGATGTTAGCTTCAAGGACGAGGCTATGGCTCTTTGGGATCAGACTCACCCATGAAGCCCCAGAATCTGATGGCGAAGAACTTGGTCAAGGGGTTGAAGGGCAAGTTGCTGCGAGGGCCCTCGGGGTAGTGGTAGGGACTGGCAAGTTGCATGCGAGTCGAGGAGAAGCCACGACGGGCGACGATCTGGTTGGCCACGGTGGGCATGCGCATGGCGGATCTGGACAACATCTGGACGGTGCTTGTCAATTGAGGAGTTCTGGAGCGACTGGAGGGCGAGACGTACGGTGACGGAGTGTGTGATTGAGTGGAGATGCTGGAGAGATTCAATTGCTCGATGTGTCGCTGCTCACCCGACAGCGACGCCCAGCGGCCATGATGCCGGCGAAAGTGCGGAAGGCGCGTCATGCAGCCAATCACGTTGCGTACAGCTCTTGCCGCCAAAGCCCATCTATCGCATCCAAAGCTCGACTTTTTTCGTTCCTACAAGTCGCAATAGCAACCCATCGCTACCGCCGCCTCCGTCCGTGAGCCCACCATGGACGACTTGTTCGACGTCTTCGATGACGCCCCGCCGTCCAAAAATACAAATCTCACAAGCGATAAACCCACCAAGAAGCGCTCCGCCAACGGCCATGTCAAGACTCCCGAACCCGCTGCCGTAAACCAGGACTCTGCCACCCCTGCCGCCGACGCGAACGATGAAGACCATGGTGTTCCAGTGCCTGCCGAGTCCGAGACAACAGCAATCGCCTCCGAGTCCAAGCGCCAGAAACGCGACGAACCCGCCCCAGTCGTGACCGACTCCTTTGAAACCGAACAATCCAGAGAAGTTGCTGCCGCCGCTGGTCTTCAAGCCTCAAAGGACGAGGCAAACGTCGTTCTCTCGCATCAAGTTCGCCATCAAGTCGCCCTTCCTCCGGACTACGATTACATTCCTATTTCGCAACACAAGCCTCCGCCAAATGGTCCCGCTAAAACATATCCTTTCACCCTCGATCCTTTCCAGCAAGTCTCGATCGCCAGTATTGAAAGAAACGAGAGTGTTTTGGTCTCAGCTCACACCAGTGCCGGAAAGACGGTCGTTGCCGAGTATGCAGTCGCTCAATGTCTGCGCGAGAACCAGAGAGTCATCTACACCAGTCCCATCAAGGCCTTGAGTAACCAAAAGTTCAGAGAGTTCCAGGCCGAGTTTGGCGATGTCGGTCTCATGACTGGAGATGTTACTATCAACCCTACAGCCACTTGTCTCGTCATGACCACCGAGATTCTGCGTTCTATGTTGTACAGAGGTTCAGAAATCATGCGAGAAGTGGCCTGGGTCATTTTCGACGAAGTCCACTATCTCCGTGACAAGTCTCGCGGTGTTGTTTGGGAGGAAACCATCATCCTCTTGCCAGACAAGGTCCACTACGTCTTCCTCTCTGCTACCATCCCCAACTCGATGCAGTTCGCCGAATGGATTACCAAAACTCACAACCAACCCTGCCACGTTGTCTACACTGACTTCCGACCTACTCCTCTGCAACACTATCTCTTCCCTGCTGGCGCAGAAGGTATTCACCTTGTTGTTGACGAGAAGGGCACTTTCCGCGAGGAGAACTTCCAGAAGGCTATGGCAACCATCGCAGACAAGGCTGGAGACGACGGTTCTGATCCTATGGCAAAGCGAAGAGGCAAGGGCAAGGACAAGAAGGTGAACAAGGGTGGCAGAAAGGAAGGTCCTTCGGACATCTACAAGATTGTCAAGATGATCATGATGAAGAACTACAACCCCGTCATCGTTTTCAGTTTCAGCAAGCGCGACTGCGAGAACTACGCTCTTCAAATGAGTCAACTGGCCTTCAACGACGACAACGAAAAGGCAATGGTAAAGAAGGTCTTCGAGAGTGCCATCGAGATGCTCAGTCCCGAGGACCGTGAATTGCCTCAGATTCAACACTTGTTACCTCTTTTGCGCAGAGGTATCGGTATCCATCATTCTGGTCTACTTCCTATTCTCAAGGAAACTATTGAGATTCTTTTCCAAGAAGGTTTGATTAAGGTTCTGTTCGCTACTGAGACATTCTCGATTGGTCTAAACATGCCTGCCAAGACTGTCGTCTTCACCAGTGTACGCAAGTTCGATGGTGTTGCCGAGCGTTGGGTCACACCATCTGAGTTCATTCAGATGTCTGGACGTGCTGGAAGAAGAGGTCTCGATGAACGTGGTATCGTCATTATGATGATTGACGAGAAAATGGAGCCAGCAGTCGCGAAAGAAGTCGTTCGTGGTGAGCAAGACAAGCTCAACTCGGCCTTCTATCTCGGCTACAACATGATTCTCAACCTGATGCGTGTGGAGGGCATTTCACCTGAGTTCATGCTTGAGAGATGTTTCTACCAATTCCAGAACACCGCCAGTGTTGCTGGACTCGAGAAGCAATTGCTCGAGTTAGAGCAGGAGAGAAACCACATGAGCATCGAAGACGAGCCGACGATCAAGGACTACTACGACCTACGTACACAGCTCAACAACTATGCAAAGGATATGCGCGATGTTGTGAACCACCCTCAGCACTGCCTTCAGTTCCTCCAGTCTGGCAGACTGGTCAGAATCAAGCACAACGATCATGACTTTGGCTGGGGTGCTGTCGTTAACTTCGCCAAATGCCGTCCTCCCAAGGGTCAGCCTGTACAAGATCCTCCTAACGCCAGCTCGTATGTTGTGGACGTTTTGCTCCAAGTTGCCAGCGATGTCACCGTACCTGCTAACAAGAACAACGACGAGCTTCCTCCTGGTGTTCGACCTCCTGTGGCTGGCGAGAAGGGCAAGATGGAAGTTGTACCGGTCTTGCTTTCCACTGTCGACGCGATCGGCCATCTTAGAATCTTTTTGCCTACAGACCTGAGATCACCCGAGCAGAGAAACAACGTTCGTAAGGGATTGGAAGAGGTGAAGAGAAGATTCCCTGATGGTATTGCTATCCTCGATCCTGTCGAGAACATGGGCATCACAGATGAAGGCTTCAAGAAGTTGCTTCGCGTAAGTCAAAGAAGAAATTCATGACCGTTGCCAGTACTGACAAACACACAGAAAATTGAGATTCTCGAGTCAAGATTGCTCTCGAATCCTCTACATAACTCACCTAGACTGGCAGCTCTCCACACCCAGTACGAGCACAAGGTTCAGCTTGGCAACAAGATCAAGGAGGTCAGAAAGCAAATCAGTGATGCCATGTCTGTTTTGCAAATGGAGGAGCTCAAGCACAGACGAAGAGTCCTTCGCCGCTTGGGCTTCATCAACGAAGCAGACGTGGTGCAGCTCAAAGCTCGCGTCGCCTGTGAGATTAGTACTGGTGATGAGTTGGTACTCAGTGAGCTGCTCTTCAACCGCTTCTTCAACGAGCTTACCCCCGAACAATGCGCGGCTGCCCTCAGTTGTTTCATCTTCGAGGAGAAGAGCAATGAGACACCGACGCTGAAGGAGGAGCTCGCCAAACCCTTCCGCGAGATTCAAGCCCAAGCACGCATTGTGGCTAAGATCTCACAGGAGAGCAAGCTGGCTGTCAATGAGGACGAGTACGTTGAAGGATTCAAGTACCAGCTCATGGAGGTTGTCTACAAGTGGTGCAACGGTGCATCCTTTGCCGAGATTTGGTAAGTTCTCTCGACAGAACTCTTGATTTACACATGCTAACGTTTTTTACAGCAAAATGACCGACGTGTACGAAGGCAGTCTGATCCGTCTCTTCAGACGTCTCGAGGAGCTTTTGCGACAAATGGCACAGGCTTCGAAGGTCATGGGAAGTGAGGAGCTCGAACAAAAGTTCGAGACGGCGCTCACAAAGGTGAGACGTGATATTGTCGCGGCACAATCGCTGTACTTGTAAGGAAGCGACATAATTGCATAGGGATGTTTTCTTTTCTTCAGGCGTTTGGGCATGAGTTGGCGGTAAAAGCACGGGGCGGCGGGCGTTCTTGTTGTTGTCGGTTCAACGAGCGGATGCATATGAGTTCAAGTGAGAAGACATACCAAGAGCTTGATTTAGGGATCAAGCATGTAGATAGGTAGATCAAATGACGACGAAGACTCCGTCACACGCATGACATGTTATTGGCCATTGGTGTCTGAGAATGCGGTGAAAATGGTGATGACTGAGAGACACATGACCACCGGTCTTGGTCTTGGTCGTCGGTCTTTGTGATCCGAGCGTCGGGGTCGAAGTCATTCCAGAATCTTTCAACACCACGACCGATTTTGCTTTCACACATCTAACGCATTTGTGTGGTGCGCTATTTGTGTGAACATTCAACACAAGCAACTCGTCTCCTACAAACGCAATGAACTCCGTCATCACCTCGAACCCACTGTTCGCTCCTCACCTCCTTGGAACACCCCGACCCTCTCCCTCGCGCTCAGGTACGTGCGTCATACCGCCTTCGATCTCACCACATACTAACACCACCCATAGAGGGCTTCGGCAGCGACAGAATGTCCAGCCGTAAACGCAAGGCCAGCGAGGACGACCTCGATGACCGTATGTCGGCCTCGCCCACCAACTCGCCCGCAGTCACCGGTCGCCAGCTCTTCCCCGCCTCGCGATCTACCAAGAGAAGCCGTACCGTCGTCGCCGCTGGTCGTCCGCTTGACCTGCCTCGTCTTCTCGAAACTCTTTCTCCTGATGAAATGAGAAACCTCCTCCAAAACATCTGCGACCAGAATCCCGCAATTGCCCACGAGGTCGTCACCAAGGCTCCCCGTCCTAGTATCGAGTCGACTCTTTCCGTCCTGCAAAAGTACGAGACCACCTTCAAGGAGTCTTTCCCCTTCGGCAACCGCCCCTCTTCAGACTACACCTACAACCGAGTCCGTCAGCCCATGCTGCAGCTTATCGAAGCTCTCAAGGACTTTACTCCTCACTTCCTCCCTCCAAATGAACCTCAACCCACACTCTCGCTTCAGTATCTCGATGCCGTTACTCAGATCATCCATCGCCTCCCCACATGGGATACCTTCCAACACAACCATGCTAAATTCGAAGCATATGACGAACTCGCTCAAGCTTGGGCTCTGGCAATCCGTGAAAGTGCTAAGAGAGGCGGTGGCTTCCACTTGCAATATGCTGGTTGGGACCAGAAGCTTCTCAAGCACAACGAGGAATCTGGTGGCAGACTGCAAGACGCTGTCAACGAATTGCGTGCCAACGTTACCTACCTGAACGGCCCAGCTGCTGGTGGCGCCGCTCCCTCCAACTTTGACGAGCGTGCTGCCATCAGACAGCAAATTCTGTCTGGTACCTATGGTCCTGATGTCTCTGTTGGAGTCGGACGTTGGTGAGACAGCTGCAAGACTGGTTTTATGAGCTTCAAGATACCCTGTGGGACACAACTGCCCTTCTTTTTTTCGCTTCTTTTATTTCATTTGTTCTCTCACATTAAGCTGCATTTCCACCCACCTTACTTTTCACTAGCAGCCATGATGATAGCATTGCGAGGCGTTCTTATTTGCGAAGTGGTTTTCGGCGAAAGGCAAGGCAAGGGTTTAGATAGAACACTCTCAAAGAGGACTGTGCATAACACAATTGTCCTAAAAACTCGATCAAATTTACAATCAAATGAACAGACTGAAGTCTTACAGTTACCTCTTCCGATCCACGTTTTTCGACTGGTCCTGCGACTTTCACTTGCTTGCGGGAAGCCACGAAGGGTGTTTGTTCTTGGCTAGCCGACCTTCGTCACTTCCTCATCAACCACTTTCCAATACTTTGGACGGTGCGTCAAGTCTGCCGCGTCAACCGAGTCTTCGTCCTTCTTCTCCTCCACAAGCTCTTCCACTTTTGCGTCTCTGGTGATCACATCCATCACCAGCATCATGGCCATCATCCCAGATGTTCCGCACGTCGTTGTAGACATCGTGGTCGATGGACATTCACTCCCTGAATACCTTGACGAAGACGACGACGATTCCGTATCTCCTGACAGCACTATCAAATATGTTGAATGCGTTTCTGGCTCTCACTTCGGCATACGAGTTGATCTCACTGGGATGGAGTTCAAACATCTCAAACGTGGCAACTCCCTCATCACGGATTACTACCTTGATGGTCAAGTGGTCGCTTGCGCTGTACATCGCTTTCCCCTAGGCCACCAGGCTGTCACTACACGCCCTGCAGCTCGTTACAGGGAGAATGGAACATGGAAAGAGCGAAGCTTCATGTTCGCTGACCTTGTGACTTGTACGTTCGATCCATGTCACGTTGAATCTGTCTGACACTTTCTATAGCGGAGGAAGGATTGAGCAATAAATCAAGACCCGACCCCAAGGACTTAGGCACAATCACTGTGAAGCTCTTTTATGCTCATTCCAACTGGTCGAGAGAAGCTCCGTTCCTTGATTTTCCGAAAGTCAATGTTGGTCAGGAAGTTGTTCACGAGAAAAACCTCAAAGGTCAAGCCATCTCAAATCAAGCCAAGTAAGTCAATTACCATGTCTTGAAAGATTTCCAAGTGAGTAACAAGCATAGATTGGGCGAGGAGGTAGCGCTTGGGCACCTTTCGACCGTTGACTCCAGGCGTCTGGGCAATGCATTCGCAGAGTTCCAATTCCGATACCGTTCGCGCAGTGAGTTCACCCGAGCAGATCGTTCGTCTACAGCACTGACCTCAACAGGAGACTTGCAAACTCTCTACCTCATTCCAAGAAGCCCGAGTCCCGTCCCTCTCGAAGATCGTCCGGAGGAGACTCTCAATCGCGAGGAGCTTCTTGAGCTCCTGCGTAGGCAGAAGGTTGGTCCACGTCTTTTCAGAAACACACTCAAGACTGACTTCAGCAGGCTCGTCAGGAACAGAACATCGCGATCAAGCAAGAGCTCAAAAGGGAGCGTACTGAAGATGGCGAGAGCGACAACGACCAGATCGTGATCTCTTCCCGCCCACCCGCCAAACAACTGAAGATCTCAACAGATGCTGACACAGGCATCGACACTATCGACTTGACAGACGCTTGAGATCCTTTCACTCTTTGCTACGATATTATTTTCTATACAGCACTATACCCAGATGAAGGAACTACATAGCTATGAGGAAGAATGAAGAATATTGCTTTACATGTCACCAAACATTAGAGTCCTGTTTTCCGAATTGGGATGCGCTTACTTCACTTGTAGACGTCGTAATCTGCTCGCCTCACTGATCCCCTTCTCACTTGACCAAATCCACGCTCCGCTCTCACTCACTCACGCTCTGCCACTATATCTTGGTCTTGCACTCGCAAACTTCCTCCTCCCACTTCCTTGCTCAGACAACCACCTTGAGCTTCTTCCAACGTCCGTATCTCCTTCTCCAACTTGAACATCAACACAAATCTCCTCCACAGCTTCAGCACCATGGCTGTTCTGGACGGTCTCCCTGGTATTGAGGTGACTGTTGTCGTTGACGGCGAAGATCTGCACGAATACCAGGACGCTGACATGGAAGATGACGAAGACACCGTTACCAAGTACATCGAAGCTGTTGATAACGCCAACTTTGCCATCAAGATCAAGGTCACCAAGGATGCTACGTTCAAGGGAGATAGTTTGTATTTCAATGTCAATGTCGACGAATTGCACGTCCGTAGTCCGCTCATCAATCGTGTGCGTACACGAGCAGGCACTTACGTCCGCACGGTAGAAGGCATGCAGGTAGGGTCTCAACGCATGAGAAAACTTAAGTTCAATGCACTTGAGACTGGTGAGTCTACCTACACATCTAGTACATGGCTGGATCTGACATTCTCAGTCACTGAACACGGCTACGGACTACCTAAAGACATCGAGCGAGTCAAAAACTTGGGCAAGATCGAAGTTCGCATGACCCACGAGAACATAATCTCGAAAGTACCATCAACATACTGTAATCCCGATTCTAGCAACGAGGGTTTCATCTCGGAGAAAGCTATCAAGGGTCAAGGAGTGACGCATTGCTACAGGTGTGTCGAGAGCATTCGCAATGGAAAGCTTTCACTGACCTGGTTTCCCTTCAGCTTGGACGAAGAAACTTATGTGTTGGATCTTTCCTCGAGAGTAAAAACACAGCCTGTTGCAGGAACCAAAGCTCCAGCAGCCGTATTTGTGTTTCACTACAGATCAAAGGGTGCGTCTGAAATACGGAAATCCCAGATTTTTGCTTACCGTTCGCGTTTGCAGCCTCCCTGAAGGAATCCATGATCATCCCAAGAACACCATCGCCTGTCCCACTCGAAGATCGCCCTGAAGAGGAGCTCACTCCAGAAGAAATGGCACAATTGGTCCGTCAACTCAAGGTATGGATCAATCATATGTTGCCGAATGGACCAGGATCGTCCTCTAACAGACTTTACAGGCCAAAGTCGCCAGCACCGCTGCAATCAAGAGAGAGCGCGAAGACGACAACGACAACAACTCTCGTGCCCGCAAGAGAGTTCGCTCGTCAGCTTCAGCTGATCCAGTCCATCTCGAGCTCAACGACGATGACACTTTCACCGAAGTCGCCGTTGCACCTAAGGAGAAGACCACCATTGCACTGGACGACTAATCCAGTAGTACGAAGATTCAGAAGGTGCTGCCAAACATCAAGAAGCAAACACGAATCCAGGTGGGTTCCACAGAAGGCAAGATGAAGGAGGGAGGCTTCTGACAAGCATGATTTTATAAAATCGAGCACAACAAGAGCACATAGAAAGCAAACACTTCTATACTTAGCTCAAGACGAATGACAACAGATATCGTATAAAACTGTCTCCAATGATCAAGTAACATGTTTCAACATTGCTGTCGTTGAAGAACCAGTACAGCCCCTTTTTCATGAACAGGGTGACCTTCCCAACTATTGAACATATCGTAAATCCTCTCCCATATGCCAAAGATTGTCACAGTATAATCGAAGAAATACACAATAGTACCAGGAATCGGGACTATGGCTATTCAGAAGCGATAATTTGTGCGGCTCTCAGTGAATATGCCTCCATCTCTGAGAACGTTGTGTTTTATTACAGTGTACACTTTTGCATCTTGCTGTAACTCAGAGTACGATGGGAGTTACAGACTTTAGCACAGGGGGAGTAAAAGCGAACTATCAGCGACAAGCTCTGTTGAACATTCAAACTCCAAATGCCAGAAGAACTACAAACCGTTTCTGCAGCTTCAACCATCGAAAGCCCCCAAGAAGCAAAGAAAAGGGCAAGACGCGAACGACATTCCTCTACGCTCAAAACCCTTGCAGACCTCAAACGCCTCAAAACCCCAATCACCTCCAAGAAAAACCCAACACTCCCAAAAGCAAGCAAAGCAAACAACAATCAAATCGTCGACAAAATCGTGTGCTCCAACCAAGTAACCGTATCATCAAACACCACAACACCAACTTCCCTCTTCCACTCCAACGCCTCTTGTCTCACACCCTCAAACCTCTTTTTCCAGTACTGCAGATCCAAAAAGTCGTCGTTTGTGTCTAGCATACTGTGTGGAGTGGGAACAATTGACCGAGAAGCAGAAGCAGCTAATTGAGCTCTTCGACCTCCAGAAGCGAAATGCAGAGAACATAATTCGAGTGCCAAGGTATCGGCTGCGGCAAAGGCTTTTCGGAGGGCTGTATGTGCCCGTTTGGCCATGCCGGATACGCGGGATAGGAAGCGTGGTGATAGAGGTAAGTGGGCGTATAACTCTGGGTGTATAGTTAGGTACATGATAACGCGGTCGACGCATTCGTGTACAGCGTGTAGAGCCAAGGCAGTAGTTGATCGCGGCCAGAGTTTGGTCTTGTGGCCGCGCTCGATCGTGCGGAGGGAGGTGTGAAGAACGTTAGCGACGTGGATTACAGGGTTGGTGTGACGAGCTGGTTCAGGGTCGGCGATGACTTCGCGGAGGGAGGTGATAGCTGAGGAGATGACAGTGCGGGCATCGGCAGGGCCATCGTCTGTGGCTCTTGGGATCTGGAGCTTGTTGTTGATGTCGGCGTAGGCAGGTGGGAGTGCTGGCGAGTATGGTCAGCAAGCAAAGAAGGTACGACCGAAGTGGCCCACTTACCTTGACGATCGATGGTTTCCTTCAACGCCTCAACCTCTTCATCATTGACCTGACACCACTCACGAAGATCTGCCAACAGAAGCGCCTGCATCTGTTCAAGGCTCTCCAGCTCAGCCTGATGCTCCCGCTTCATTTCCTTCTGCGTCGTGTTCAACTCCGAGATCTTCAAATACTGACTCTGGATCTCGAGATTCTTCTTCTCAATCTCCAGCTGGTTGTCTCGCTTCAACTGATTGATGCGTGCACACAAGTCCTGGATCTCGCAACTCTTCTTTTGGATGACGCGTTCGTTGTTGCGGTTGTAGGATGCGACGTTTTTGTCTTTTTTCTGTTGTTGTCTCTCTGCTCTCTCGCGTCGTGCCTTTGCTACTTCTCCGGCGCTGCAGACTTGTTTCCAGCTGGTGATGCAGTAGCCCTTGGTTTCCAAGTCATAGGCCTCTTGCTCTTCCTGTGACATGCCTTGCCGGACAAGGTCGTCAACCTCCTGCTGCTCAGCCATCTCCAAGTCGTGACTGGCAGACAGCTTGTCGTTATCGAGTACTGGATCGACATCCATGTGATCGATGAATGTTGGTGGAGAAGGAGTTCTCAAAAGCCTGCTTTGTTGCCTGAGGCAGGCCATGGATAGTTGCTAAAGACGCGAATTATCTGTGAATATGAGTCTTGATGCGCGTGAGCTGTGAATGTGGACTCCATGCTGGGTGTTGGCCAGGTTATATCCAACTCGACCCAAACGTAGCGTGGTACAACACTCGTCAAAGCTCGAACAGCGCAGCATCAACAGCGCAAAGGACGACCGCGCAGCCTACAGTGATCCAACGCTTCTAAAGCTTGACATAGACCCATCTTGATCAAGCACATGCGCCTGCGAAAATATAAGAGCAGCTTTAGCGATGAAACGGAAGTAAATCCAGCATTAATATGAAGTCAGTTGCCAGTAGTAACGGAAGGTAGTACACGTTCTTCACGTGCAAGCATGAGCGGAAACGGAAATAGAATGAAGAATCAGGATTTTGAAACTAGGATTTTGGGTGGGCTGTTATACAAGGGGAATCTCTTTAAGTATGTCGGTCGTGAGAGAGGTCTTGGACCTCTGCAGCAGGAAATAGTCGTACGTACAGGGCTGGCTAGTTCATTTCGTGGGTGAACTGGGCATCCACTTCGTCTTGAACGTGCTTGCCGGCGCGGCCTCTAGCCGGGTCGGCAGGACTTCTCAAGTCAGAACTGTCCTCGCCGCTGTCGGGGCTATCAGGTCTAGCATCGCTGAGGGTTCTGCGGTTGCGTTGCATCTGCATGAGGGTTAGTTGAGCTGTCGGTAGAATAGTTGGCCTTGCGGGGATTTACCCAGCTGCGAACGCTGCCGAGAAGGCCCATAGTGTATCCAGCAGCAAAGTCGCTGTTGCTACCTCTTGAAGCGCCCTGGCGCAAGTTATAACCAAGGCGGTCAGGGGTCGAGAGGCCGCGAGCTGGGCTGCTGGGTCTGCTGGGTTGCCAGAATTGTCTGAGGTCTCTGCCGAGCTCTTGACCAGTTGCGGTCCAATTTGTGCGGATCGAGTCGCGCAGCTCGGCGACATGGCGCTTGA
The DNA here is from genome assembly GCA_024195585.1 of Aureobasidium sp. EXF-3400. Classification (NCBI taxonomy): domain Eukaryota; kingdom Fungi; phylum Ascomycota; class Dothideomycetes; order Dothideales; family Saccotheciaceae; genus Aureobasidium; species Aureobasidium sp. EXF-3400. Next base: position 154,175 of record SWBL01000069.1, read on the forward strand.
TGTCGAGCTCGTTCTTCTTGAGCCACGAGATGTTGAGCTCTTGGCGAGTGGTGCCGCGCTTGAGCTGACGCGCGATGTATTGTTCATAGTCTCTAACAATTCTGCACACAAAAGTCAGTCAGAGCGCCTTTGCCATGGTGACTTGCTTGTCTTGTCCTTACTTCGTGATGATTCCAGTGGTGCTGACACCCTCAGTGCGCTGAGTGACCAGGAACATGCCCTTTTCCTTGACTGGCTTGTAGATGTCGTCACCCTCATCGGCGCCGTAAGGGATATCATCGTGAGCGACGTAGTCAATCTCGTGCTTCTCGAGGAACTCGACATCGACAATCCAGGGGCAGTCTTCTATGACTTCATCCACCCATTTGCAGTGTCTTACGGTCTCGGCGCGTTCCTTTCCGCTCAGCACAGTCAAACCCTTGCGGCGATGGGTCTCTTTGTCACCAGTGACACCGACGAGAAGATGGACGTTGGGGAAGGCGGTCTTGGCTTGTTGGAGCTGACGCATGTGTCTAGAATGTGTCAACAAGCTGTCCCAAGAAAGGTCTCAGAGCAAGCTGCATACCCCATGTGGAACAAGTCAAAGACACCATCGGCATAAATGCGCACAGGGCGTCCTTCAGGAGGAGGATTGGTCTTGTAGCCGACAGGATCAACCAGGCCAGCCTTGGGAGGAGCTTCCATCTTCATGGTGCCAGCTTCGCCGTTGACACCGAGGTCCTGCTCCTCGTCTTCATCGTCCTGAGTGTGGTTTTCTGAGCGAGATCGCTTGTTAGGCAGGTCTTGGTCATTGTCTTCGGATTTTGACGTCTTGAGGCTCTGGGGTGTTTGTTGGGTGGTGGTGTCCTCTGTGGACGCGTCCTTGGACAAAGGCTGGGGAAGATCGTTGTTGGCTTCAGCAGCGGCATTGGAGCCTACGGTACCAGCCCGCTTGCGTTTGGGAGCCATTGCGTTGTGGGATTGGAGTGACAACTACTTGACTTGCCGCTTGGGATCGACAAGGAGCGCGCAGAAGGGAAGCAGCGACGGAGTGAACAATTCGGAGTAGAAGTGACGACCAACTTGCAACTCCCTCCGCAATCAGCCTGACCTGACCGCCCGAGCCCGAGCGCCAACCCACGCACGGTCCATCAGCCTTCCAGGTTTCCGTCACTTCTCTCATCTCACTGCTCACTGCTCCGTGGAGTGACGCTGAGACTTTTTTGAAATTACAGGTTTGTCAAGCAGACTGCTAAAAGCTTGCTCTGGCCCTGAGCTCATGCAGACATTAACGCTTTTGATTGGCTCTTGCATTATCAAACACTCTGTTCTGTCTCTCTACTTCTGCCTCTTTATGCATTCAGGAATTCGAAGTAACTATCCCCTGGGGCTTGCATCTGGGAAAGGAAAAAAGAAGCTTGTATCGTCATATCCATGTCCTGAATCATCTGTTGTTCTTATCCAGATTTTCATGCCGAATCTTGAACACCACCCATCTTGGGCTCTGCAGGCGTTTGCGACACTCCATTGCCCTGTTCTTGTGATCCGTTCTTGCCCTCGTCCTGTCCCTTGCTGACCTGGCTGGCAAGATCTTTCTCTTCATCGTCGCTCTGGTCGAACATGTCCGTGTCGTTCTCTCCAGAATCTGTCATGATTTCCGTGCCATCACCAAGCAGGATGACGCGACCGGGGTGCCCGCTAAGCATGCGCGAGCGTTGCTCCATGTCCATGTCGTATTCGTCCGGGCTGTCGTTGTCAAAGCGGTGGTGCACACCAGGTCCCTTGAATTCGGCTGTACAACGGTATTCGTATTAGACAAGGGCTCGTCACCACGGAGGCTGCATTTGAGAGATGTGCATGGATTGCAGACAAGAGTTGTCAGGCTCCCTTTTTGAGATGGGTATCCGCAGGCATATAGCGCTAATAAACAACGAAACTCGGAAGACAAAGGGGCGCAAGAACATGCTATAAATGGGCAAGGGTTGAAAGGGGAAGAAGGTGTTACGACTGACCGTACTCTGGGGGTGCGCAGGGTCCGTCACCGTTTGCGACTCTGTCCGCAATCATTTGGTACCACTCTTCCTTGGTCTTGCCGTTAAGAAGAGCAACAACAGAAATAGTCATGTTGTCGCAGCCCACACCACCCGTCTCGCTGTTCGAGGCCAGGCAGTTGTCCATCATGTTTTCACAGATGGCAGACAGCTCCTGCTTAGCTGCAATACCACGGCGAACGAACTCGATAACGGCTTGCGAAGACTGGCAGTCCCAGATACCTGTAGATGAAGCGTCAGAAATTGTTTATCTTGTATATCTTGTAGTGCCTTGCGTCAATTACTGACCGTCACAAGCAAGCACAATGAACTCGTCGTCGTCGGAAAGGTCGTGAACAGTCACATCGGGGTAAGCGGTAACGATTTGCTGCTCAGGAGGCAAGTCGGCGCTCTTCTTGAACTCGAAGTCACCGATGGCACGGGAAAGGGCGAGGTTGCCGTTGACACGACCAAAATCGACAAAGCCGCCGGCGGCGCAAATTCTTGCCTTCTCACCTACTCGAGTGTTAGCATGTTTGCAGATTGAAGATCAGAAACCCAAGACGCACCCTCGTTCTGAGGCTTGTGGTCGAAGGAGAGAGGCTTTGCTCTACCCTTGACACCAAGAACAGTTCTGGAATCACCAGCGTTGCCCTAGCTGGTCAGTAAAGCACTTTCCAGTCAAGTAGATATGCCAACATACAACGTAGATCTTGTCGTGAGTTACAATGCCAACAGTGGCGGTACATCCCGAGACTTCCTCCTCATATCTTGGGTCTAGGAAACAGTCAGCAGCTGGACGGGCTAGCAGGCGCTTGCGCGTGGCTTGACTAACCGCTAAGGATGGCCCTGTCAATGGCAAGGAAACCGTCTTTGAGGGCTTGTTCAAAGTCCTTGTTCTTGAAGGCTTCCTGCTTTGCAATGATCTTGTGCAGATTTTCGCCAGTGTAGAGCGCGACCTTGTCTCCACCATGACCGTCATAAACACCGAAAAAGCTGATACGCACGTCGGATGCGGCGGGCTTCAGATCGTCACCTTCGAGAGGTTGCAGGTCGAGAATAGTGGCATGGGCGTCCTCCATGCTGATGCGCCATCCCTGCATGCATGAGATTCCGTAGAAGATGCGGTCATCTTGTCCGCTACCCGAGTGCTGAAAGTGAAACAAAATGTTAGCGGTCAAGCAAAGTAAGCGCACAGCGGCAGTAGACAGGCGGTAGGCGGGCGAATTTGTAGGCAGGCGAGAGAGGGCAGGAGGTCTTGTGACGAGCGGGCGACACGTACCTTTTCGACAACGGGCTCGGAAAGGGTTTGACCCATGATGGATCGCGGAGGTCGAAATTGGACGGAGGGGAGCGATTAAAAGAGTTTGGCGGGTGTTGCAGCAAAGGGCGCTGTGAGTCCGAGGATGGCTTGGATGAGTAGCTGAGGGTGAGTGTGCGTGTGTGTGTGGAGTAGGTTCTGTAAGCGGGGCCGGCAGAAGACTGCAGTTACGTGGTCCTTGAACAATAGGTGACAATCAACAAGCAATACCGCGTCTCGAGAGCTTCAGATGTTCGTGTCTTGACGCGTGCACTTAGCGACAAAAAGAATTGTACGAGGTTTGTGGTGGTGGAAGAGAAGGGGGGCCACTGGAGAGGCCAGTCGAACGTCCGCGTGAAGGGCTTTGCCTGTCGAGAACGCCGCCTTCCGCCGCCATTGAATGACGTGCCTTCTACATCTCACCCCACTCGGCAAACAAAGAGACTCCTTTATATCAATCCTTCCAACGACTCACTGCCTCGCTCCTGTTTTAGGCTGCACTGTTTTCTCCAAAATGGCACATGAGTATTGAAACATTATCCACGCTCTTCTCAACACCTATATTGCGCTGCGCCAGCCCGTTGCTTGGACCCTCATGAAAGACGTACGAAACCTTATACCATTCTAGACACTCTCATTCAGCTAGCTGGAAATCCATCTCACTTTGGATCCTCCTACCTCCCCACGTGCAGAAGTATATAACACGTATGCTGTAAGAATGCATACTGTTATTGAGGAACAGAATAGTGCCCACTGAGAGGCGATATCTCATGAGCTCTCCTTGGCCATGCCTCTACTTCTGAACACAATTGTGCATTTTTCTAGTCTGCAGATGCTCTTTGCTCAGTCCGAGTATGATGAAGTTACAGACTCTAGCATACGATGAGGTATAGTAGTGACGCAAAGCCGTGGTAACAAAACGTGTTTACTTCGAGGCTGTCTGCAGACAATCCCAGCGATGACTGTTATCTGAACCTTCTGTTGAGAAGTAAACGAGAGCCAGCGAAACTCGTAAAAACTTTAATAAGAGTGCTAAAGGGGTATCCATGACGAATCTGCAATACTAATACCGATTCTAGTACGATCAACCATATACAAAAACAATCAAGCTCCAAGCTCGCTCGGTCTGTGCTCTCTGCCCTCTTCTGTGCCAAAGTTGAACTTGCCCAATTCATCTGAGCTGGGATAAAAGACCTTTGGCGAGCTTTGGCGTCGGGGGCTACGTGTGGGAATATCAGGCGTTGGACTCAGATGTCTTCGAGGGTCTTGGTAAGGGTCTTCGTATCCATCCTCATCATAATCTTCGCTGCTTGCAAACGGATTCTGGTAATAGGGATGAGGGTAATCTTGGGCTACTGAAGTTGCCAGAGCTGCAAGTGAAGGCTGTTGTCGACCATAAGGCGAGTCAAGGTTACGATATCCTTCTGAGCTGCCTCGTGGAGGCCAAAAGCCACTGCTGCGACGACGTTGAGGCTCTTGCTCGATTGGACTGACAGGACTGGCGGCCACCGTGGCAAATAATTCTGGAGAAAAGGGAGTGGGTGGTCTGTCTTGTTGGCGTGTTGTCTCTTGGAAGGACCCACGGTCAGATCGCTCAGCCGATAGCTCGGCCGGTCCACTGTTGTAGCCATAGCCAAGGTGCATATCGTCATTGCCGTTGGCCAGACTTCTGGTCGGATAGCCACCACGAGCAGTCATTGACGGTTGAAGTAATGGTGGTGCATCCAAATTACCATACTTCTCAGCTTCTGCGTTGTTGCGCCAAGAGAAGACTTCGTTGTCCGAAGGACTTGACGGCCTTCTCTTGAAGAAGCTTCCTGTGTTCTTCCGACGGCGATGCAACAACCAGATGAGGAATGCAGCAATAGCAACGGCAATCGATCCTAGAACCACACCAAGGATAATACCCAGTCGTTTGTCCCCTGAATCATGCGTCTGTGGAGAGGTGTTTGACGATGATGTAGAAGCCACACCTGAGGGTGCAATTGATGCTGTGGACGTCAGAACTGGTCTCGCATCTTCAGTTGTGGACGCGATCGCCGATGAAGGGCTTGGAGAAGCTGAGGTTGAGAGCGAGGTCTCGGTCGGATCAGTTGATGGTATGGTATAAGTCTGGGAACCAATAACCACGGTAGTCGGCCACGTTAATGAGCCCACATCGGTAATGGTAGTCGAGGGATAGTTGCTCTTGATCAAGGAGTTGGCTTCAGACAGGAGCGTTTGGATCCCATTTTGAACTTGGCTCGAATCTGCTGTGACCACACTTTCCAGAGCACTGAAAAGACCGGCTGGTTGGTCATCGGCCATTGCTATTCCAACAAGGAGGACGATGGCCAAATTGGTCTTCATCCTTGTCTTGGGTGAAGAAAGTAGCTGTAAGTAGATATTTTTGCAAATCTGAGTAGTGATGGACTTGAGTGATGACGATGGACAAGCCCAAAGACAGTGAGTCTTTGGTATCTCAAAAGGCGAGAAGACGAATTGAAGGACTAGAAGATGTATTCAATGATCGATTGTCAGGAGCGAAAACCGGACGAAGGCCATTGATGTCTTTCAAGACAAGTCACGCTCCCACAAGTACTCTTCCACATGGTTTGGACCTACAGCGCAGGACGTCAATTCTCCGTAGAGCCTGCAGGGTTCTTCGTGCATAGCAAAGGCCAGACCGTCCCGTAAGCGACAGTCCAATAGGCGAGCACAGCAACCATGCGAAGTTGTTCTGCCTCTCCATGTCCCAGCCACAAGAGAGGGGTAAATGTGGCGCTAAAGCACAGCCACTTCAAAGCGTCACAGCGATCAGCATGATAAAAGTCCTGAAAGAGAACTCGCAGCGGCTCGCTCACGACAAGCCACCTCAGAAAGCAGGTTATTGGGGACGTATGGAGTCACCGATCACCGTATTGATGCCATTGTGCATAGACCATCTCTACCACAGTGTCACCGTCGCACCTTTTGCCTTAGATGATGCCGGGTTTGCTGGCTTCAGGGTTATCTTTCGCTTGGGATGGACTAGAGATGCCATGAGATAGGTTGTGCATCCCGCATCATGAGGTGCCGCGCGTGCGAATATTGGCTCGTTTTCTCGGAAGCTACTCAGCCTCCCTCGAATAGCCTGGTTCACACTCACGGTACTGTGCCTGCGCTTATTGAACGTCTTGGAAATCATCCTGCTATATGATCCTTGTCTTATCACCAAGCTCAGCCTTGAGCGGAGTTCCAGAACCAACCTTGACGATGAAGGCGCTTCAGCGATTGGTGACGTTGGCCTCCACATCTGTCAAGGCCTGTGACATGTATACCTAGGGATTGGCGACATTTAGCAGGCGTAGATATTGTGATAATGATTACTGTCCAACATATTCTATTCAATATGGTCGTGTTTGCGTCGGGCCGAGCTGCTCCTGTTGGTCACCGACCGGGCCAAGCGATTCATGCCCATGCCATGCTGCATATTGGTGTGTTGTCTGAGGGACGACGCTGTTGTAGTGAGATTGATAGAATTCAGTACTTTGCTGAAATTCCGGAGGATAGGTTGGGGTGATTAGCGGTTGGAGATGTTGATGCGGACCTGGAGGGGGGATAGTCGTCTCTGTAAGAGGCGCAAGAGGCGCAATTGAGTCGGCATAGTTCCAAACAGGCCGAGCAGGAACGTTTGAGGAGTCTTGCCTCTTCCAAACACGCTGATTCAGAGAGGACAAAAGACTTTCGGAATCACGTTGAAAGCGATCACGCCAACTCATATATCCCCACCGCAATCCAAACAGACCAAGACAATCCGTCAGACGCTTTATGCAGGTGATGCTTCGCGCGAGGTTCTTCTGGAAATCCCTGGGTGTGTGAGGTGCTGGTGGCGGTGGCGCTGAATCGACAGGAACAAGTGGTGGATCCGGGATGATGCCTGATAAGAGCCTATCTTCATTGCCTTGCAACATCTCGATGAATTGACGGCCAGTCATGTATACTCGCATCGCATCGTAAAAACTCAGGGGAGCTGTCTTGACACGCTCGTTCGCATGAGCTGTCATCTTTTCCGCATATTGAATGCAATACTCGAAGATAAGACTTTGCGCGAAGGGTGCAACAAATGGCATCCGTGGTGATGCAGCAAGGATGTAGATATAAGAGTAAAGCAAATTGAGCTCAAAGAAGGTGCGAACCTCCGCACTCATGCTCAGGGACAGTCCGGCGAACCAGTTTCTCATCGCTTCGCAAGAACGCCATATTATTGGGTAAGGGTCAGACAAAGGTATTCGTCCTGACTGGAATAACTCGGTGTACCAATCCGACTGTATTCGTCTAAGATTGAAAAGGTCAATTGCTGAACCAAAACTCTTGAACAGGATGTGGTTAGAGTCTTTAGCCTCTGGCGGGACCAATGTCTGCGCCGTAGAGAAGGGCAGGGCAACATTTGCGGAATCGTCAGAAAACGAGAAGGCTCGTGATTGGATCAGACTCGTCGACCGATCGAAACCGTAAACACACCAGAAAACTCGTCTCCGTAGCTCTAGCTTCGCTCTAGATATGGAAGCGCTTCGGGGAGGATCTTGATGAAGTCCTAGGTCAACCATGGCGCGCGAAGCTGCACCTATCAGGCCCCAACTATCAAAATGATGAGGGTCGATCATAGAGTACTCATGTAGGAGTAGCATTGCCTGCACGCTTGCGATCGATCCGGGACGAAGAACGTGTTCAGCATGAACCAAGGCAGCAGAAACGTGTCCAATCGCAGCCATGTAGTTGCCGTCGCCTCTTTGCTCCATTCGTCCAGAGTGTGCGATTGCGAGTACCAATCTGACAGAAAAGTGGTCAAACGGTGATGCTGTGGAGGCCCTAGAGCTCTCCGAGTTATAGACTGCATCGAGCGATGCATAGAAACTGGATTCCTCAAAGAATGGATACATGACGAAGAAATTTTCGAAATAGTGCCTGATGGTGATTATGGCCTCGTTCCGAGGCGGCAGCGGAGTCACAAACCCCGTAGGAAGGGAGTCTTTGGTACAGGCAGAGAGTACCATGCGAGCATAGGACATACTTGATGTGAATCCGTAGAAATCTCGCGCAGTTGCATTCACAGTGCTGCGACTAGTTAGTACGTAGCAGGATACACAGAAAGATAGCTTTACTTACAGGTAGCCAAAATCAGACACAAGATCATCGATCTCTTGAGCTTCGAGCCTCTTTGAAGTTCTGGTGAGTCCTTCGGATGGGACATGTTTCTGCACAGCGCCATCGTGATTGTTCACGGGCACAACAGAGGCTTTCCTGTGTTGAGCCTCTTGCAGTCTGCGTTCAAGCTTTTCTATCCTCGTTTCCAAGGTAGCAACATAACTTCGCTCTTTACCCCTGGCGAATTGATCGCTGGTACTTGAGCACTCTGCTTGTTTACCAGATCTCTCGCAGGCGGTACATGCCTGAATTGATTAGCAAGACACAAAGCAGAGATCAAGGCAAGCTTACAGGAAGTTTGCCGTCGCATTTGATCTTTGCAGACCTACATCGCGAGCAGGCAGCGACCGGACGGCTGACTCTGAGTAAGGGGGTCTCGAGAACCATGTGAATCGAGATTTAACAGATTGTGGCTTGAATGGCTTTGGCGCCTGGTCAGTCAGAATTCAGTCAGCATAGAGCTGGAGCAGACGAAACGGAGTCGAGCTGGAGTGGACGGAACAGAGTCCGTATAACTAGATGATACAAGTGACAATTGGCTTACGGACGAAAGAGAGCGAGTTCGTGAACCAAATGCGGCAGAAAATGTCAAAAACAGCTGTCAGAGCTGGGGCCAAGGACATCGGTGGTAGCAAGCAGTTGCAGGGAGAGGAGGGCGGACTTAGCGGTCCCGGCGATGTGCGACTCTAGAGCTCCAGACCCCCTCTCGTGCTGGATTGATCACGGATAGGCAAGCAACCGAGGCAGCTTGGGCTGCGAGAATCGACGCTGTTGACACTGCTTATTTCGCTTTCTTGTTGCGACAGCGAATCAAGTGGCAGAGATGGGACAGCAAGATCCAAAGTTGGGTCTTCTTGGTTAGACTGAAGCGGAAGTCGGATAGTTTGCCGGAAGATTGCAACGGCTTTTTTAGACGACGGTGCTGGATTATTTGCAATTGTTTGATGATAACTGCTGTGCTTGCAGCTTGGATGTACACTGTCGGTCTCGAACACGAGCAAGCACGAGAATGTGACAAAGCAGAATGAGTTCAGGACGAGATGACCATGTAAAGCAATTTGGACTCTTGGAACAGCAACAAGATCAACCGACAACAGGGTGACAGATGGAGGAGGCTCGAGACCCTGACGATTACCTTAATTGCACAGCACACAGCCGACTTGCGATAGCGTCTCCCCGCAACAGCTGAGAAGTGGATCCATTACTCGCATCACAGAGAGCGAACCTATCCAACAAAACAGGTGGGCGGCACCGAAATGCGACATGAGGCGCACTGAAAATCGATAAACCCCTCCTGAGAGAAAGTCTTATCGCCCTCTTGGATCCGTACAGGCTGCTGCTTGCTGTCTTAGGATGCAAGCCTCAGCAGCAAGACCAGCCAAGGCTAAAGCCAAAGGCACCGCCCCTACCCACCCTCAGACCGGCGCCGCACCGGCTGAAGATGGCTCGTCGCGAGTGGCTCACACGCTGACCGCATGCTCACGCTGCCGACAGGTACGCTCTGAAAGACTTCGCCAGTGATTCCGACTAACAGCGCACAGCGCAAGACGCGATGTGACCCTGGTCTGCCCCGCTGCGGACCCTGCGAGCGAACAAACTCTGTGTGCGAGTACTGGGACCCGGCAAAGGGCAAGAACGTCAACCGCGACTATGTCATCTACCTGCAGCAACGCGTGCGACAACTCGAACTCGACCTCGAGAAGGCCGAAAACGATGAGGGACACGACGACCCCGAAGTCATGGTCCGCAGCGGTGCCAGCGTCAAGCTGCAAGAGCACGATGAGACAAAGTACCTGGGCCCTGCGAGCGGCACTCAGATCACCCGCCTGGTCATGCAGTTGGCCAAACACTTTACCGACTCCAAGTCCATCAAGGAGATTGTCAACGAGACCAAGGCCCGCCAGGTCAAGGCTCTCTATGCCGAAGAGGCCACCAAACCCACCTCCAAGATCTACCCACTGACCAGTGATGTTGCCGCCGAAGACCTTCCTAATCGCAGCCTGACCGACCTCCTGATCCAATTGTACAACCTCAAAGTCCAGCCCATGTATCCCGCCCTGCACGAGCCTTCGTTCGCCAAAGACGTAGATGTTGTTTACACCGGGAGCCCGGACCCGTATCAGAACTACATAGTCCGAATGGTTATTGCCATCAGTCTGCAAAAGATGGATACTCAGTACGCCGGTCTTGCTGACAGCTACTATCTGGCCGCCCTACAGTACCTCACCCCAGTCATTCGCCCTATGAACTTGAGGACTTTGCAAGCCTTCGCTTTGATCGCTGAATACTCATTGCTTACTCCTACTCGCACCGCCATCTATTATGTCATGGGTCTTGCTGTCCGTCTTGCACAATCCCTGGGCATCAATGAAGAGCGTACCATCACTCGCACCGCATCTGGAGGAACCGCCAACTATCTCGAGGTGGACATGCGTCGCCGCCTCTTCTGGTGCACCTTTGTCATGGAGCTCGGTCTATCGCATGCCCTCGGTCGTCCGTCCATACTTGCCACACATCAAGACCACATTGATGTTGAGTTCTTCGAGGCTGTCAGTGACGAGTACATCACTCCCGAAGGTATCCTTCCTGGCGCTCCCAGGCCAAACCTCAAAAAGTGGATTGCTATCCATTTCTTCAAAATGCGTATGTTGCAACTCGAAATTCGAAGAAAGCTCTATCAAAGGAAGCGCCCTACTCCGAAAGACGACAAGGACATTTGGTTTTTGCAGATGAATGCCAAACTTGAATCCTGGCGAGACGCCAGTCCCACCAAGGACGAAGGCAGTGGTCTTAACAAAGTCTGGTTTGTTGGCAGATACCACACCATGATTGTCTTCCTGTACAGGCCGTCTCCGCAAGTACCCAAGCCATCTGTTTCGGCTGCCCTGAAGGTCTTCGAAGCTTGCCGCTACAACATTTATCTCCAGCGAGAGCAGATAACAATGGGCAACGTTGATCTGACGTGGATCTTCACTCAAGCAATCTTCATGGCTATCAACGCCATGTTGTGGTCGTTATCATTCGCCGAGGTGCGCAAGCAGAATCCCAGACAGGACGTCCAGAAACATCTCCAGGTTGCGATGGAAGCCATCAGACTTGGCTCAGAACGTTGGCCAGGTGTCTTGTCAGCCATCGAACTTTATCATGATCTTATCTCGGCCATCTTGAAGGCCTATGACAAAGATGGCGATATTCCTCTCCAAGAAGCTACACCTTCTGACAGCGCTTCCCCTGGTGGAAACCCCTACTCACCTAACACGAGCCATTCACGAGGTGCAAGCCCTGGAACAATTTCGACTGTTTCTATAGCCACACCTCCAGAGAGAATTCCTTCCTTTGGCACATTCCAAAACACGAGCGTCGAACATCCTCCACCCATGCCTTATCAAACGTCCGATCATCCCGTTGTGACGCCTCCAGTTTATCAGAACACTCAAGCGACACAGCCCGTCCCCCGAATTAGTGGACCGGACATCTCACCAGCCGCATATCAAACGGCACAGGCCGACAATTCATCGTCGTACTTCCAACCTCTTCCCGCCAACTTCCCAGAACTGCCACAAACCCATTGGGGCAGCCAGTACTCATCTCCAGCCCAGAGAGGAGGTTCCGACTCGTATAGCCCATACGGCCTATCCTCTTCTGGCGGTGGCCTTGCGCCACCGACCACTTACCCAGCTTCGTCACCACTTTATGGATCAGGAGACCCGGCACAGCAATCGGCGGAGAACATGATGGCTAACCCAAGCTTCTGGGGACAGGACATGTCTCAATTTGGAAGTGGTCTGGATCAAGCCCAACAGACCGAGCTCATGCACTCGCTGGAGACATCTGGTATGGAAGACATTCAGCACATGATCAGTAGCACCATGCGTGCATTTGGCCAGAGACCACAGAATGGTTGAAAGAGCTTCTTCCATCATGACGATCACACGACTCAACACTTCAATGATTGACACAGAATAGCTTCGTACAGGCGAGATTTGCGATCTGCGCACTTGTCAGAATCGAAAAATCCGCCTTTGCTACTGGGCCGATACAGAAAGTCGCGCCGATGGATTCTGATCTATCACATCACCAGTGACTGCTTGTGCGTTCGGCGCACGGCTCGCATCTAGCGTGGCTCGGGGTGATTCATGCTACATTTGTCTTGAGTACATCACACAAGCAGCATCCTACCAAGGGGTACGCACATGGACATAGCCACTCAGATGGAGAATGGGCCTTAAGAATTTCAAGAAGTTCCAGCCAAAGCAGATGAAACAGCAATAAGATGACAGAAGCTCCAGCAACAGAAAGCATCAGCACCAGGAGAGAGACAGAACGGTGGACCATAGCAATGACACAATCACGATAGTTACAAGTATCGCGATATGAGAATGAAAGGAAACATTTACGTATGCACATCCACTACCATCTTACGCCCTTGAGCACATACATTCACTTAAACGTCAATCGTAATGTGCGAGGAGAAGGAGTTGTTCCATTGATATTGAAAAGCTGTTCAACTAAGAAATATCTGCCTGCAAATCTTTCTAGTTGTGGCAACAGCTCACAAATAGCAAAGGGGCCGAGAGTTCGTGTAAGAAGACAGCGAGCAAAAGGCAACAGAAGCCACTCAGGCGGGATAATCAACGGGACAAGGGAAACGGGTGAGGAGCAAGACATTCCGAAGCTCGTGTAGGACAGACGTGGCAAAGGGGTGGAGAGAGAGAGCAAGAGACAGAGGAAGGGAGAGAGAGCTTGAGATAACATTGACCACATTAAAAAACAAGATCTCGAAAAAGCGGAGTGATAAATAGAAGTGAAGCAACAAATAAAAGCACTCGCATAATAACGTCCGAGAAATAAACTCGCAAGGAAAATATGTGTATCGCAAGTACAAGCCTCCCAGAGTGGTGAACCCAAAGATGGAAATAACCTCGCATGTAATAATCAGTTGCCATATATCGTTCTCGTTCTCGTTTGTCGATCATTCGCTCTCGTTCTGCTCGATCATTGTGTTTGATGCAGACCAGTACTGATACTGATAATGCTGCCATGTAAATCCGGAACGCCTAATGAGTAGCCCTGGATATCGCAGTGGTGTATGCTCTCTGTTGTGCATGCCGTCGTGTAAAGCAAAGGAAGCCAGGTATTCATATCCGAACGGACAGTGCACTGAGGATTAAGCAAAAAGCAAGAAAACAATAGTCTTGGGGTATGGGGTATGCCGAAAAGAAATAAAAGCAAATGGTCGAGATGCTGTGAAGCATTTGGGGGTCACTCGGTGCAACCCCTATCTAATCCAAAGGCAACGTGTGCATAGTACCAGCCTAGTGAGCTAGACTGCTGTAATTTAGAGGTCGGTGATGGTGAACTCATCCTCTTCCTTGAAGACAGGTTCGTCATTCGAAGGCCAATATCCTTGAACGGGACTGATACCACCGCTTCCGCTCTGGAAACCAGGACTGAGGCTTTGACCGTAGTTGGACTGGCCTTCTTGGCCGTGAAGAGGCTCGCCGGCAAGATTCGTGTGACCAGGGACTCGAAGTCCAGAACCATGGCCTCTGCTGTAGTCCTGAAGGTTGCCGGTGGCAATGAGTTTCTGCATGAGCTCGCGGACTTCAGTCTCCATGCGTCTTCCATCTTCTGTCATGGGAGCAGTCCAGTCATCACCTCGAGCACGGGCTCTTGCCTTGAGCTCGGCGTTCTCGTCGAGAATGTGCTTCAAGTACCATAACAGGTCTCTGGTCCAGGCAACACTTCCGTTGAGAATGTCGCCTTTGTTTGGGCCCTTGTCTTTGTCGTCCATGGGCAAACCGGTTCCCACGTTTGCGGTAGTGGCTCTTCTGCCATTGCCTCCAGCCAACAAGGATGTGGCTTGAGGAGGTGACATGCTGGTGGCTACGATGGAAGGTGAGAGAGGAGCATTCGTTTGGAGGTGCTTTCGGACCCTCTCATCCTCCAGTCTGTGCATAGGAACGAGGCTAGCAAGATCCTGAATGCGTTCGTTGATATTGTCACGTCTTCTGCGTTCAACGAGGTTGTGTGACTCTCTTCTACGCTTTCGCTTGGCTTCTTGGGTCTGGAAAGCAGGAGGGTTCTCCATCTTGGCGGGCAACGACGATGCTATCTTGCCATTGGCACCTGCATTCGAAGACTTGAGGACCTCAGTGATCTGAGGGTGCTGCTGGTGCTGCATCATGGGATTTGATGGCGAGCCAAATGGCGAGACGTCTTGCCATGAGTGAGGATTTGACACATTCTCCCAGTTGTTGACACTCGAGCTGTGTCTGTGTCCCATGATGGCACGAGGTTGTTGAGCCATGGTGGTCGAGGGATACTCTGGCTCACCCAGATGTAGATTGGAGATGCCAGGAGTGTTTGGTGTGGCAGGTGAGCGTGAGTCGGAAATCTTACGCTCCATTTGATGGACCTGTGGGGCATTCAGGCCGTTCATGTAACCACTTGCGGTTGGCACACTGTACTGAGGGCGGAATTGGCCATAGTTGAAGTCGTTGACGAAGGGCGACTGGATAGGGGCACCCTCGGGTGTGGATGAGTAGAAGTTGTTGTTGCCGTTCAAGTGTTGTTGGCCCATGGACATCGGCATACTGCCATGGGTAAGGAAGTGTTGGTTCATGTTGCCATTATTGTATTGGCCTTGGTGCATGTTGGTGTGGTGACCATCGTCCATATTGATGCCATCAAGCAACTCATCATCGGCAAGGCCCGAGTTGCCCATGTTGAAACTCGATGACATATTCTGTGGGGCAAAGGCTGAGTTGAAGTTGGAGTTGCCCATGACATGGTCGCCACCGTTCATGCCGTTTTGCATGTGGCTTGAGTTCATGTTGAAAGCGGGTGGCTGCTGATGATATTGGTGTGGCTGGAAGGAAAAGTCGGTGGGCTCGGATTTGATGTAGGGTGAACCAGCGCCGGCCATTTCGGGCTTGACCGCCAACGAATCGAACTCAAATGGTTCGTCGAAAGTGAACTCGAGCGGCGAGTCGTGCTGTGGATTGTGGTTGTCTTGATGTGTTTCGAAGGGTGGGAAGGTGGTCAATGATGTGGGAGCTGTTCAAGCAAGAACGTTAGTCGCATTTTCTTTTTCCTGATTGGGAACCAACGCTTATGATCGTCACAAGCCTGGTTTAACCAGGTGGGTGGGTCCGAGGCAGCAACGAGCATGTGATTGGGCAGCAAGCATGGTTTACTTACAGACTATAGGCATCACTTTGAATGTGTGGTGACTACGCGAGTAAGTTGCAGCTGTGAGTGATGCTGCAGTCGGGCAAGGTTTCGAAAGGCGATGTCTGCAGGCACAGGAAACAGTTTGCTTCAAGGGCCAAGAGATGTGTTTCGAGGAAGGATTTGGTTGGTCGAGTCGCTCCAGTCAGATCTTGTCTCAGCAGTTGTGAAATGGTTAGCCGTGTCGCACAACAGCTGTGATGATGTCGCGGAAGGTGACGTCGCAGCTCTCGGTTCTGGGATGTTCGGTCGAGGCGTCTGCAGGTCTGTGGTGCAACAAAGTTAGCATGAGAGGAAGGATGGGTGAAGAAGCAGGTGTAGTCTTGGTTTATATGAGCCAGGCGCCAGAGGCAGCAGGCGGCGCATGGATGCATGACGGATGCTAGACAGCGGCTCGACCCGGATCACCACCGATGGCGTGTCTGCTGTCATGAAGAAGATCGGCTGCATGCAGTGTGGCCGTCGTGCTTTACCAAGAGAAAGAGAAAGGGAGGGTAAAGGTAGGAAAGTGCTCACCTGGCAGATATGACTCAGTCTGCGACCAGAGCAGACAACAATGAGAAGAGGGCGGTGCAACAGCGCAAAGGCGTCTGTTGCGCTTGAGGTGGGCGCGACAGAAGGATGGCGGGGCAGAGCAGCGGTGGCAGCAATGCGCCGTACGACTGAAATATGGCAGACGTGGAGTAGGACACTCGCACGAGCAGGGAAGCGGCGGACGGCGGGGTGCTTTGACGCCGGGGAAAGGTGCCAAGACAGTTGACCGAGTCAGCCGGCGAGGAATGTGTCAGAGAGAAACCCCTCGAGATGTGGTCTCGAGGAAGGAGGGGTGAGTGCTTCACGTCGTCGCTGAGTATGAGTCGGCGACGATAGAAGGCAGGAGGTGGTGGAGTGGGGGGAAAGGGCGAAGTAGGTAAGTCGAGTCAATTAGTACGACCCCGTCTTTTGCTGTCGTTGCTTTCTCCAGACTTGGCCCGTTTCAAGGCGGTCAAGGGTCAAATGTAGTCCGGGCGTACTCTATTGCGGGCAGGGCTCGGGCCAGGGCGATCAGCGCGGAGAATAATCAAAATCAATGATGTTTGATTTATTTTGATCGAGGCAAGTAGGATACGAGAGTCTGTACTGATAGGCGTGCAGGATGCGGTACCAGAGGACTTTGTAAATAGTAGAGGCTGTCGTCTAAGCGAGCACAAGCAGCAGCAGGTTCTCGAGCGACAGGATGATGAAGCTGACCAAAAGGGACTGATCGTGTTGCGCCGTCGAGGAAAGGCGGGCTCCGTATACATATATACGCAGATGCGTCCAAACGCCTCTCACCCTGAGGCTCTGGCCTGTAAAGGAGGGCGACCGTGACGACTGCACTCGAGATACCGTCTCACGCTAGGGCACGACAGAGTGACTCGTGTGCAGGACATGATCCACATTGCCGGAGCGCCCTGCCTTGTATTTTTGTGAATGCCCTTCGTAGACTAAATCTATGTATGTACAAACGGCGTCTGAGCGCGTCAAAACCTGCTGCTGAGCCACAGATAGCAGCGGCCAGCCATAGTTGGGGACGGCCCTGCCTGGCACACACTACTACCTACACACCACAACCACACACACCCTCTCCTGTGCTCTCTTGCACGCAGGCAGCTTCGTATCTGCCAGGTCGTTGCGGCTTGCCCCAAGCTCAAACGGCGATAGCAACATCAGCAGCAACCACGGCGGCGATCCAGCGATCCTCGCCCCCCGAGACAGACTTGTCAAGCATGCAATCTAACATAGCTTCGCTTCTATGCTGACATCGTCTCGGGTCGGATAAAGAGACATGACGCCCTTGACACCGGAA
>SWBL01000070.1:0-170754 GCA_024195585.1 Aureobasidium sp. EXF-3400
AGTGGCAGAGCCAGCACCGCCCTTGGCCTGGACGACCTCGTCACCACCGAACTGGACGCGCTTGACGTAGGCGTCGAGCTGCTCGCCCTCGAGGTTGTAGCCAGACTGGGAGAGGAGAGGGACGATGGTAGCACCGGAGTGACCACCAACGACAACAATGTTCTCCGAGGCGGGGTCGGTGCTCTTGAGCTGAGAGATGAAGCGCGAGGCACGGACAACATCAAGAGTGGTGACACCGAACATGCGCTTGGGGTCGTAGACACCGGCAGCCTTGAAGACCTCGGCGGCAATGGGGACGGTCGAGTTGACGGGGTTGGAGATGATGAGGATGTTTGCCTTGGGGCAGTGCTCAGCAGCAGCCTTGGCCAAGTCGCGGACGATCGAGGCGTTGGTGTTGAAGAGATCTGGCACATGTCAGTCTGCGTTCCTGCCTACTTTGCTTGAGTCTGTCCATACCATCACGGGTCATGCCAGGCTTGCGGGGAACACCAGCGGGAATGAGGACAATCTCGGAGTCCTTGAGGGCAGCGGCGACATCGGCCTGCTCGTAACCCTTGACCTGTAGAGAGTGTAAGCATTGTGATGTGGTTGATCCGAGAGCAGCGGCTACTTACAACAGACTTGGTGTTGACGTGGGAGCAGTCGGCGGCGACACCTGCATTGACAATCGTGTAAGCGCCTGTCCAGGAAGGCAGAAAGAAAGAGGCAAGAGCATACCGGGAGCACCACGAACATCGTAGAGGGCAAGCTCAGTGACTCTGGGGTTGAGCTTCAAGAGAAGCGACAGAGGCTGGCCAATACCACCGCCGGCGCCGAGGACGGCGACCTTTGAGGCCTGCGCGAGACATGATCAGTATCCTTGAGGGAAAGTGCAATGCCGTCGCGCGAGACATTGGCAATTACAAGACCGACTTACATCGCGGGCAGAGACCGAGAAGGCTCTGCGCTGAATAGTACCAATGGCTTGACGAGCGGCAAACATCTTGATAGTAGCAACGAGTGATTGTTGAACAAGAAACTGTAGAGAGTCGGACGATGGAACTCAATCATCTTGTCCTCTCGGCGAAGAAGCTCGAGCCACCCGTCCGAACCTCCGATCGTGATCGTGTCCGGCACAACTTGGCAAGGAACCCCTCTGCCACGACCTCTCGATTCTGTGCTTCCTTTCCATCCTGCAGGCACTGCTTATGCCGGGTGAGAGGGTGGCTTGCTATAAACCTGGTGGAGGTTGCCTCAGCTCGTGAGGGGCATTGTGAAACTCCTTTGGCCCAGGACCTGCCAGAGCTGGAGCTTGAAGCTTCAAAACGCCCATCTCAAGCTGCAGACTGTACCACCCTGCCGCACGTTGATACATATCAACAACAGCTGTTAACCAAGACCACGACTCATCTTATCCATCAAGTCTGCTGTATTCATGCTGATAGAAACCTCTTGACTAGCATACGATAGCTTGCTTGTCTATTGCTTGTTTTTCCTATCCGAAGATGTATTCCTCCTGTTCTAGTTGCGTGTTCCACTTTACATCTATGCCTCACCAATCTGATCCAGTGGTCCTAACTAGCAACCATTGTGATTTGTACCCACCAGTATCTACTCAAACATTCAGTTTCTGCTACGTTAACCAGAACGATGGGCATCAAATCAATTCAGAGGCCGCATATCATTGATGCCGCATGACGTAGAATCTGACAACCTCATCTAAACCACATATCCTTCAATCCTCTTCTCACCTTCTCCCTCCATCCCAAGCAATACACCACATCCAATTCACTCAACATGTCAAACCACCAGAACGACCTCATCCTCATAACCTGCGCCTCAGGAAAACAATCCTCAGCCCTAATCCCCCACCTCCTCCCCCACTACGCACACCTCCGCCTCCAATGCCACAGTTCCTCCTCCGCAGACCTTCTATCTTCCAAATACCCTTCCGCCGAAATCGTCCAAGCCGATCTCTCCAACCCCTCCGACTGCACCCGCATCCTGGCCAACGTAACCGCCACGTTCCTAGTCCTCCCACCCTTCCACCCCCACGAAACAAATCTAGGAATCTCCTTCATCGATACCTGTATCGCTCAACGCAACTCTGGAGGCCCGTCCACGCATCTGGTGTATAGCAGTGTCATTCACCCCATCCTTCAAAGACTGCTAAATCATGATGTAAAGCGCTATGTGGAGGAATACCTGATCGAAAGTTCGCTGAACTATACGATTCTGCAACCAACACATATGATGGAAATGCTACCGTTGCAAAAATTGATGGAGGATACAGAGGCAGTGTATCAATGTAACTGGAACCCTGAGACGAAATTCTCTTTCGTTACGACGAGGGATATTGGCGAAGCTGCTGCTAAGGTGTTGTTGCAGAGGGAAGTACATTTTGCGGCGACTTATCAATTGGTGTCTACACCGCTGCCATTGTCGTATGTGGAGGCTTGTGGTATTGTGTCGGAGGTTATAGGCAAGAAAGTTACAGTTCAGCAAAAGAGCTTCGAGGATGCGGTGGAGACTTCTATCAAGATGATTAATGGAGGTAAAGAACCTCCGAAACAGATGAAGGAGATTGGGGCTAGGATGTTTTTGTACTATTATGAGAGAGGATTGGTGGGTAATTGTAATGTGTTGAAATGGTTGTTGGGAAGGGAGACTACTGGATATGAGGAGTGGGTTAGGATGACAGTCGAGGAGATTCAGCAGAACAAGTCGTCCTAGGCATGGCAGAAAGACAAAACGACAATAAAGACGATGAAGACAGAATGTACTCCTGTCTCCGAAGACATGAGTAGAAAAAGAAGAGATCAATGAAACTGATGATAGAACCAAGCTTACAAAAGCAAAAATGGTATCATAATTCAAGGAAACGAGAAACATACGCAAACCACAAAGCCCTTTCGAATAATGTTTTCATGACCATCACACCCGCTTCCCAACGCAAAAAAAAATCAAATCATCCTGCACTACGCATCAGCAAATTTATGTTCGGGATCAGGGAGATCCCAACTCAATGGCAACGGACCCTCTTTCATCTGCACCTGCGCCTCTTTCTCGTGAGCAACTTGCTCATGTCCCTTGACGCCACCACCAACATAACTTTGTACACCTTCAGTGTCACTGCCAATACCTTCTTCGTCTTCTCGCATACTGCTGGCTTGACTGACATCCCTGCTTGCAGGAGTCTCGCTTCTCAAGCCTAGATTTTTGCCTTGACCGGGAGAAGGGTTGTTGAATGCATGGCCTCTCCAGTCTGCAGCTCCTGTTTCTGGGACTTCGGTGCCGGGTGGCGGTTCTGTGATGACTATGCTGGATCTTCTCCCGCGAGTAGGTTCGTCGACGGCTTTCCAGACCACGGCGAGTTTGTCGAAGCCCTTTGTGCCCTTTTTGAGACTGCCTTTGATGCCGTCCATGGCTTCCCAGTCGATCTCAAAGACTCCTGACGAGGCTGGGGGTTGGTTGGAGGTGGCGTTTTCCGGACCTTGACCTTCGAAAAAGCAATTGAACCAGACGTGAGCGACGGCTGTTACCATGCTCATGCCATAGCCTGCCTTGTTCCTTCGCTCAAAGTCGATGTTGACGTCGCTGGTGGGGAGGATAACGGGTTGAGAAGGCCTGAAGATGACATCTCCGGTTGCGTTGTGGAGTTTCTCACTGGTGACACTACCCTTAGTAGCCTTTGCCTTTTCGTCCTTTTGCATGTTCTCGGCTTCTTTGAGCTGTAGGTTCTTTTCCGCGTTGTTGATGCCCATGACTGCAGTAACGGCATCGGCAAAGCCGCCTGACTTCTTGATCTCGCCACGAACAATCTCGCGCTCCTTCTTTGTGAAAGTGTGGAAGTTCTTGATGACACGTCCTTCGTCGACGAAGCCTTCAACGCTGACCTTGACACCATCCCTCAAGCCCCAGACATGGACTTCCATGACTTGTATCTCGCGCTCGACATAGACCTTCTTGTGCTGTGTCCATCGATCGACATAGCTGATCCAACGCAGTTGACTGGGAATGCTAACACCAGCACCAAAGCCCGGCCGCATTCTGCGCTCTGTGAATCTGCGAATAGCGTCTTCGGCGGTCCATCCCTCTTCCGAGATCAGGTAGCTGCAACTCATGGAGCCACTGCGTCCCTTGCCGGCTTTGCAGTGTACAACAGCTACTCTATCCTTCTTTTCCGTCAACCAATTGCGCATGCTGGCCATAATCAGGGGCACGAGGGCGAACGGCGGGGGATGGTGATCAGGCCAAGGGTAATGCTTGACACGGCCATAGACTTCCTCGTCAGGGTATCCAGTTCCTTCGGCGCGAAACTCCCAGATAGCCCAATTGTCTCCATGTTTCTTGTCGAGGAAGGCGACGAGTTGGGATAGCGGGTTACGGTAGGCGAGTTGGGGGTAGGTGCCGCTAGGGCCGGAAGTTGCGATGATGTTGTCGGTTACGTAGCAGAGATCTAGTCCAGCTTCTGGGTGTTGGGCGCGAGGGCCAGCCACTATCTGGCGTAATATTGAAGCCATTGTTGTGTGAATTGTATGTGTGGAAAGATACGAGTCTTGATTGTTTGGAGCAGCTCATGGCGCCTGCGAAACTTGGTTGATCGGGAATAACCCGACGTCATTGGCACCTGCCGCGGAGCCTCGCACCTCCTGACCATTTCTCCCACAACAACATGACCATGAGATGACTTTTGGGTTTGGGAATCGTGAAGAGCAGTGATACGAAGTCACTGTGAAGTAAAGTCTTGGTTTAACCATAATCACTGTAAATCAATGCATGGCGAGGTGGGCCTTGTGCAAATCGACTTGGCCTTCAATCCACTCGCCCGATAACTCCGATGCCGTCCCTTATCTTCATGTACCTGCAGTCATGTACATCAATGTGCTTTTCTCAGACCTCCGATGATAACAATCCATCTTCTTATCCACCTACACACATTGACACACCATGTCATCTCTACTCTCCCTCCCTGCTGAACTGCGAAACCAGATCTATGACCTTCTATTCATCGAAACATGTCCCTATACCTGCACCACCAATGACACCTCTACATCACAGAGTCTCGCCGACTTTGGCAGATCCACAAAACTAGACGAGACCATAGCGACTCCTGTCCAACCCTTGCTCCTCACATGTCGCCAAATGTACAAAGAAACCCAGCTTCTGCATCTCCAACGCACCTCCTTCACCGTCGGCGGCCTTTATGCCGATCCAGAAGCCTTTGGCCGTCTCTGTACCGCCAGTCTATCACCATTGCTGGCGAAAGAGCTAAGACACATCACACTGGTGGGGCGCATCAATCGTTTACGCGCCCTCAATGAGTCCTGGAACGGTGTACCTTTTGGAAATCCACACCTCTCGCTCGAGACATTGGTCCTCGTGCCACGTCGTCCGGCGCAATATGATCGCCATTACGCTGAGATCGCAGACTTGGACTCGGCACACACCTTATCATACACCTTGTCTGAGACACTGAAGAATTTGCACAATGTTGAAAGAGTAGTAGTGAGGAACGAGGATGATTGTTTCAATGCTGTCGTGTGGAAGGTTATCTACCGCAACCTGATAAGCCGCCTTCTGAGGTGGGGTGGGAAGTTGTGTAGTTGTAGGTTCAGAGAAGGCGATAATTGGTTTGAGGTCCTTGTCGATGGTCGAGATGCGGACCCAGACGTGTATAGTGATGCCGATACGGAGTTTCAGCGCGTGATTGGTAGATGAGCATTGACTAGAATCCAGATTTCCTTTTCGGCTTCTTGCTTCTAGATCGTGTCGAGCGTATTGTATCTTCCGGTTGCTCTGCGCCAGGTTCATCCTGGACTGTCTGCTCATCCATGGCTTTACGCTTCTCCGCTTTGACCCTCTTCTTTTCTTCTTTGGCCATCTGCTTTTCTTCCTTGGCAAGCCTCCGCTGTTCTTCCTTAGCCATCCGCTTTTCTTCAGCGAGCCTCTGCTTTTCTTGAGTGGCCGTCTTCTTTTCATCCTTAGCAAGCCTCTGCTGTTCCTTGTCGGCCAGTTGCTCCAGTCTCTCCGCCTCCTTTTGCTCTTTTCGTCTCTTCTCTAGTGCTTTCCGATGTTTCTCATCTTGCTGCTCCTTCTTGAGTGCCAGTCGTTCTTCTTCGGATAGCGTTTTCCGAGCTGCTCTGGCCTTCCGCTTCTCTTCCTCAGCTTGTTCTTCAGCCTTTCGTTTCTCTTCTTTGGCTTGCTCTCTGGCTTGCTCTTCGGCTTGTTCTCGCTTTTCGGCTTTCCTGGCATCCTCCTCAATTTCTTGGACCGGTTGACGCTTAACTAGACTGTTCATCAAAGCAGTTGAATGTGCTGATCTATGGCTCGTAGTCGAATCATGTGAGCTTTCTCGGACGGAAGAAGCTCTGCTCAGAGCTTTATTGACTAAGGGTGTTGGGAGTTTCTTTCTCGGCACTCCATCATCGAAGGTTTCTGTAGTAGCGATTGCTGCAGGTTCCGTGGGAGCATCATCCATGTCGGTGTCGACGTCAAGTGACCGGGGCTTCCTCCTGACAATGACGGGTTCAGGTGCTTGTTGAGGAAGTACAACTAGGCCCTTCTGCTCGAGATAGTTGTAGGCCATCCGTCTTCGTTTCTTTGCCTGCTCGCCTCGCTTTTGTATGCTGGCAAATGCTTCTGGCCGCAAAGTATCGAATCCTAGCTCCCACGGTGGTTGGTACTCAAAGTCAGTTCTCCAATTAGCAATGTCTGAAAGTCGACGTTTGATGACCGGCTGCCGAGGAATTTCAACCTCTTCATCCTTGATATCATTAGGCGGTGCTACACCAAGAGCGTCCCACATGTCTATCTCTTGCACTCTGCTGATTTCTTGATCGACGGCTTCGAGATATGCGTCGTGAGCTTTCTGAAAGTTTTTCTCCATTCGGCCTTTCCTTTGTTGTTTCTTCCTAGTGGCATCTTGCGCTTCTTCATCGTCTGCCGGATGATAAGCAGCATCCTCGTCCCCAGAAGCATCTGATTGTGGATCCTCAGGAATGTTGACGGGTATCTCTTCTTCAGCGTCGGAGGCTTCCGTCCAGAGTTCGGAATCTTCGTAGTATTGATCAGGATCGAGAACATCACCTTCCATCTCGTCCTCGTCTGCTTGCACAGTATTCTCATCCACTACGGTGGGTACTTTCGACGCGTGACCAACGCCCAATCGTTCTTCTGCTTCTTCAAGATCCAGCTCAAGTCCAGCCCTTGACTGACCTCTTGAAGACTTAGACCCTCGTTCATAGACTCGAAGACCATGTCTTCTGGGAACGCTCCCCCAGAATTTGCGTGTGTTTGGTCGCAGATCAAGGATATCGCTTGCCGCACGTACGTCGTTTGCTGTGACAGCAGCGCTTGGGTGATCCTTGTCGCGTGCTCGTAAACGAGTCATTGTTTGGAAGATGGTGGCCTGGACGACGCGTCTTGTCAAGCTGATAGTCAGGTTGTGAAAGTCCTGGAAAGCAGTATGATACATCGAAGGCGTCTGGTGACCAGAGGTGAAGTCATTCCAGCTATCGCCCAATTCCGGCGACCGGTACATGAACAAACGAGAAAGTCGAAGCCACATGGGAAGATCAAGAAGTTCGGCTGCAGGAACCATTATTTCTTCGGAAGATTCGGAAGGCTCCAGATCTGGCTCCTGGCTCTCTGAAGTGGCTTTTCTGGGAGCATCAGATTCATCTTCGACATCTGTTCCAGGTTTTTCCTGGTCAGTCTCGACATCAGTGTTGGCGGCCTCTTGGTTGCTTTTGGCACCGTCTGGACCGCCGTCTTCCTCTTCGCCCTCATCCTCCTCATCATGTAGCTTTGACTTCAAATAAGACTCATCGCGTGCCATGACTTGTTTCTCAACTTCCTGCGCAATCTCTTCTGTGAGAAGCCAATAATCACCATGTCTCTTCTTCTCTCGCTTTTGATCACTCCTTGTCTGATACACAGCAAGCCCATCTGCGTACTCTTCAAGCAACTCCTCTGACTGCTTGGTCACCTCGAAAGCAGGTGACACGTCTGCGGCAGAAAACACAGGCAATGCTTTCGTCACGTTACCTTCGATGGTCCCTTGGTCAAGAAGCGAGAGATATTGGCGCACTTCTGACTCAGATTTGGTCCTGATGGCATTCGAGATTTCCTTGATGTTGTCCTTGCCCAGAGCCGAGACCTTTTGGAACAGGATTTCCTTCTCCAGTGGAGTCCAGACAGCCGCTCCAATCTCTGAAGCCGGTAGTGCGTGGGTTACAGAATAAAAAGGACGAACGAGCTCTTCGATTTGTTTGTTGTAAAAGTCTCGGTAGGCATCGCTGTAAGTGGCTTTGGTGCTCTTGGTGATCCGAGGTGGCACTTTATCTTTCGATGTCGAGTTCCTTCCGGATCCAGATCTGGTTGACCGGTTGCTCTTCTCACTACGCGCACTTTGCACAGAACGTGCATCGTCGTCGCTATGGTCGTCTTCGCTTTGATACTCAGATCCAGAATCTTCCTGGGGATCGTCGACTGCGATCTCGTCCTTGTGAACCGACTCACTGTCGGTGTCGTTATTACTCATCCCATAATCTGTGGCCCGAAGAATGACCTTCGACGTGGAACTAAAAAAATATTGTTGCTACGCATCAAAACATTGCATGTGAGAGAGAAGAGCAGATCGGCAAGCGTCTTGGCGCTTCGCTTGCATAATTCTTGGGATTCTGTACTAAGAACTTTATCCGAAGCATCATCCTCCATACCGAGCAGCACCAGTATACGAATGTTCAAGGTCTTCCAGCTCGTCAAGAGCTCATGCACTTTTCGTGTAGCTCGTCAGACTTTGATTTGCAAGCCGCAAGTCCAGCTACCACTCCTCCGCAAATATGCTACCGTTCAGCCAGTGGCGACGGCTCAGAGACCGCAAATTCAGTTGAGATCATATCAAGAAGAATGTATCGCAGCAGTTCTACAACATCTTGAACTTGGTCAGAAACGTCTTGGAATCTCACTGGCTACTGGAAGCGGTAAAACGGTTATCTTCAGTCACTTGATCGAACGAGTCCCAGAGCCGAACAAAGAAGCCACCCAGACTTTGATCCTGGTCCACCGCCGAGAGCTCGTGGAACAAGCAGCTCGACATTGTCAGAACATCTACCCCGACAAAATGATCGAAATCGAGATGGGCTCAAGACATGCTACAGGCGTGGCTGATATCACAGTCGCCTCGATTCAGAGCATCATGTCTGGAGATCGTATTACAAAGTTCGATCCTCATCGCTTCAAGCTGTTACTCGTTGATGAGGCACATCATATAGTCGCTACAAGGTATCTAGATGTTCTCAAGCATTTTGGCCTTGACGAAGAGTCACAGCAATTACCCAACAATAAGTGCCCCGCGCTAGTTGGTGTATCTGCGACCTTTTCCCGACACGATGGCCTCAGGCTCGGCGCTGCTATTGACGAAATTGTATACCACAAAGATTATATGGACATGATTGAGGGTAAGTGGTTGTCAACCGCCTCTTTCACCACAGTACAGTCTGGTGCAGACCTCAGCAAAGTAAGGTCGCTCGGGAAGCAAGGAGACTTCCAGACAGGTGACCTGTCCAGAGCCGTGAACAACGATGAAACAAACCAGGTCACCGTTCAAGCATGGCTTGCACAAGCTCAAGACAGAAAAGCCACACTGGTCTTTTGCGTAGACCTGGCACACGTTTCGAGTCTAACAGCAATGTTTCGTCGCTTCGGTGTTGACGCTCGTTTCATCACCAGCGATACATCGAAGCAGGTTCGGACCGAGCGCTTGGATGCTTTCAAGAACGGAGAGTTTCCTGTGCTCCTGAATTGTGGTATATTCACAGAAGGTACTGACATTCCTAATATCGACTGTGTACTACTCGCTCGACCCACGAAGTCTCGCAACCTTCTGGTACAGATGATTGGCCGAGGTCTGAGACTACATCCGGGGAAGGAAGGCTGTCATGTCATTGATATGGTGGCGTCCTTGGAAACAGGTGTTGTCACATCACCAACCTTGTTCGGTCTTGATCCTTCTGAGTTGGTAGACCATGCAGATGTTACATCCATGACTACAACAAGGGAGAAACGTGAGAGAGAGAAGCTGCGCGAGGCAGAAGTTTCCTCAGCCATGGGTGACCTTTCTGCCATCAATCCTGGAGACATGAGAAATCTGGCTGGTAATATTACCTTTACCCATTACGACTCGGTGAACGACTTGGTCGAGGACACTCGAGGCGATGTCCACATCAGGATGATCAGTCAGTTTGCTTGGGTGCATATTGATTCTGATAAGTATATCTTGTCTAGTGGTGGTGGAGATACCTTGAAGATCCATCACGATGATTCTGCCAACGAACGACCCTGGATCGTTACCAGTGTCGCAAAGCTACCAGAAGGCTACGCTTCCAAAAGCCCCTATGCTCGACCTCGAGAACTGGCCAAGGTGCATGAATTGAAGGAGGCTATACATGCTGCCGACAGCTACGCAGGCAAACACTATCCTTTCAGAAACATCGCCACAAGAGCACCATGGCGCAAATTCCCTGCCACAGAAGCACAGCTGGCTAGATTGAACAAGTTGCGCCCTGAAGACTCACAACTTACGCAACAGGATACCACCAAAGGACAAGCGGCAGACATGATAACAAAGATTGTTCATGGCGCTAAAGGACGATTCGACAAGCTGAGCCAAGTCCGACGCAAGACGGAACAGGAGAAGCAAAAGCAGCAGCAACTTCGAGAAAGGATGTCTAGACACCAGATACAAGTCGGCCCTGTGCGATGAGAGGCGCATCAGACGCTTTCAAGAGGAGCGAGACTTTTGACTATGAGCTCAAGCGATCTCATGTTCATGATCGACTGCACGTCTGAAGCAAGCACGTTGTGTGCCCGGATTTGCAGCGGATAGCTACAGACTGTCGAGCGGCCGCACGCCGCAAGCCATCTGTGCGACCAGGGTTCTTGTTTGCGACTCTCTTGTGCACCACCCAATGTGGGGAGAGACATATCGAACAAAAGATCGACCGCCACATACGAGCTTTCGTTCTTGATACATGCAAGGAACATCGCAGACGTATGATTAACTGAACTGAGCTCTCCACCACATTTTGGCATTTCTTTGTCTTGAAAAATCGTTTCGAGGACATTTAAGGTCAGGTTGTCGGCACTATCTGCCTACACAATCAACCAGCATATCTCGATCACGACAATGACTTCTGCTATACTCTTGTTTGCTGCTCTGTTGACCGCAGTGACTGCACAAGTTGGAAGACGCCATCCATATGGAATTTATCCCAGCCCCAGTACCACAACCTCTTCGAGCTCAGTGAGTGTCTCCGAAGCTTCAAAGCCTAGATTGGCTTCTGACAGCATATATAGAGCAGCGCGTTTGCCTCGTACAGCGCACACTCGAGTTCTGCGCCAGTGGTCAACACTACATCAATCGTCATCTCGTTGCCTACTAATACTTCGACCTCTGCTCTCGAGACCACCACTTCGTCGTCATTGACCACTTCGTCATCCTTGTTGACAACTATTGTGTCAGGACCTCCGATTAGCTGGACCACTAACAGCAACGGAACCTTCGTCTTGGGCACGCCAACCACGTCTGCAGGCAGTAGTTCCGATACCATCGCAACTACCACGAGCGCATCAGCCCCTAGAGAAACAACATGCGTGGCTGTCGCAATCAACAACATTGGAGCTGACGGTATATGCGGATGTGACTACGACGTATACACCTGCCTCGAACGCATGTCCAATCTCAGTGAGTGGTCCATCTCCACAACATCTGGATCATTCAATGGCTGCATGAAAGATTGTGACTCGGAGCCAAACTGCTACAGCTTCACGTTCCAGATCAGTAACGGATTGTGCAAGATGTTTGGCGGTATGCTGAATGGAGGAAATGGAGTCGTGTCCGCACCGGACTTTATCTCGGGAGAAGTTGTCAAGGGCACATGCACTGGACACTGCGATGGCTCTTGAGAGAAAGCGGAATTGACTTTTGACTTGGGGATTCGGGGGCCCACGTGTTTGCAATTTTCTTGTTGGAGTTTCTTGGTTTGCAGACAGAAGCTAGCTTGACGCCTTTATGATAATCGATTCCATGCTTCGCTTCTAACGTTCGTATTGCACACTTGAAATTGTGGCATTCAATTGTCTTGTCGCGGTTGACTGCGGGGAAGAGCTGGTCAGCGCTTGGGTCAAGGTTTCGCAGGGCGTCTGGAGAATTGACGCCTCCTTGGTGCCTCTGACCGCGCGTCCCGTGTGTGCTATGCTAGTCCAGCAGGAAATTCAGGTTGAATCACGTTGGGGGGTATAGAAGCGGGTGAAGTATGGACATTTAGGAGAGCCGTTGGGCGAATAGTAGCGGAAGGCTGCGGGAGACAAGAAGCAATTGCAGCTACATCATTGCCATGACAGAGGGCGCCAAGCACAAGACTGCGCAATCGAGAAGGGGTGGCAGGCGGGTGGTATTCGAAGGAAGCACATGTTCACGGTGGTGGCTGGAAGGTTTATCTCTTGCTGTCAAGCAGGCTAAGCAGCAAAAAGCGGCGGACTCTATTAATGCCAGGGGAAGGCAGTGCTTTTTTGTGCTTTGTTCCTGTTCTTGCCAGTTGAGGACGTCTGCGGAAGCCACGCGGGTCCGCAGCCATTGAGATTGACGATTTGGCGTCCCTGACAATCGTTTACAACCGTGCCCTTTCTTTTCCTTTGATTCAATCCAACCCCCTCTGTCGCTTCTGAACGTGTGATTTGTTGGAGCGAGTGTCTGGACGGACTTCTCGGCAACTGGGTCTCCTGTGGACGTTGCTCATGCGAAGACGGGCCTCTCTCGCGGGCGCCGACGAAGATGAAGGGTTGAAGGTTAATATGCGAAGCAATGTTGAAGAGGTGGATAGCGACGACACCAAAGACCATTCGCCCTCACCTACCCCCGACAAACGATCCCTATCCCGCGAAAAGGAAAGCGACGACTCGGAAACAACGCCTGCACCGGTACCTGCGCCTGCGACCGACAGCAAGATGGAGGATTATTATCGCAAGCAGCGCCAACGCGCGAGGCTTCGCAGCCCCTGGGCCTGTTCTCTGGTGACGATTTTATGCACTGGTCTGTCGCTGCTGCTGTTGGCGACTATAGCCCAGTCGTTCCTTGCACGCCAACTGGACGACAAGGGTTGCAACATGTCGTACATGCTCTCGGCTTTCGCAAAATACACAGACTTCGATACGGAGCATACGAGATTCGCGACAAAGTATTCATTGTACTTGTATCGTGAGGCTGGCATCGATCAGGACACGCGCGTATGTACAAGACACGGACAATCAGAAACGACACGAGGCTGACATTACACGCAGGTCAAGGGCATCCCCGTTCTGTTCATTCCCGGCAACGCAGGCAGCTACAAGCAAGTGCGTTCTCTGGCAGCCGAAGCCGCCAATTACTACCACGACGTACTGCAACACGATCAGCAAGCTCAGCAAGACGGCAAGCGTCCCTTCGACTTTTTCTCGGTCGACTTCAACGAAGACATTACCGCCTTCCACGGCCAGACACTTCTGGACCAAGCCGAATACCTGAATGAAGCTATCGCATATATCCTCGCCCTGTATCACAACCCTCATCGCAGTCTACGCGACGAATCCCTACCGGACCCTACCTCGGTCATGCTCGTTGGTCACTCAATGGGTGGCATTGTTGCTCGCACAATGTTCACAATGCACAACTATCAACCTAATACTATCAACACTATAATTACCCTATCCGCCCCTCATGCTCGTGCACCCGTTTCTTTCGACCAGGACATTGTCGACACATATCAAAACATCAACGAATACTGGCGCAAATCATATTCTGTAGAACAAAGCCCATTGGACCATGTTACTCTGGTGTCAATCGTCGGAGGTGGCTTGGATACTGTTGTACCTTCAGACTACGCTAGTCTGACATCTCTGGTGCCTGAGTCGCATGGCTTTACCGTCTTTACTTCGACAATGCCTCATGTCTGGACTGGTATGGATCACCTGGCCATCATATGGTGCGATCAGCTCCGCAAAGCTGTCATCAAGGCTCTGTTCGACGTAGCTGATGTGAAGCAACCTACACAGACGATCTCACGCGAGGAGCGTATGCGTCACTTCCGAAAACGCTTCCTGACTGGTCTGGAACCCACCGTGCAGAAAGAGCTACCCAATCAAGAGGCAAAAATGCTGCTTTCTCTGGATGATCAATCTTCGAATATTCTCAGTCAAGGCGAACGATTGAGTTTGCGTCAGCTGGGATCTTCTGCCAAGACTGAAGCTCACGTTTTGCCCGTACCATCTCTGGTTGAGAACGACTCTCGAAGACTTTCCGTCCTAACAAATCAGCGTATTGACGAACATGGTCCCGTGCAGGTTTTCCTTTGCTCTTCTCACCTTCCTCAAGCTGGCGCAGGTGGTAATGCTTATGCCATCAACCTGGATCTTTCTGGCGGTTCGTCAGGCTTCATGCGATTGTCCTGTAAGGATACTGCAATTGATGCCATCGCTCTACCTGCTTCGGTTTCAGACTCGAAGTTCGCTTTTGAAGACCGCGCGCCTTTCACCTATATTGACTACGCACTCAAAGACTTGTCCGAGTATCAGTTTGTTGCTGTAATTGATAAGGCAAGCGAACTCACTGATGGATGGGTGGTGGCTGAGTTCAGCGATTCTTCCAAGTCCACCATCACTGTCAAGAGATCGTTGCGCAGTGTGATGCTGAGTGGTGTGAACCGCATCCTGCCAGCTACACGCGCCATGGTCAATGAAATTCGTGTTCCTCGTGTGCATTCGAGTCTTCTGGCCTACACCTTGCGCGTTCACCAGCAGTGCAACACCGAGCCTTTGTTCCAACCTTTATTGAGGCAATACATCTCGGAACCGTACGAGTCGAAGTTCTTCCCCAACGTGCGTGGGGATGTCAACATCAACTTGCACGGAGTCTCACCCTACGTGCCTCCACCAGCAAATGCTGCTCACACCAAAAATGGACTTTCGCTACAGATTTGGTCGGATCCGACCTGTAACGCAGAGATGAGTGTGTCAATGGACATTGATCTTCTGGGCAGTTTTGGCAAGCTCTATATGCGCTACAGAACTGTTTTCGCCGCCTTCCCTCTGGTCGTTGTGGCGTTAGTGCTGAGAAAGCAGTTCAAAATCTACGATGCTACCGGTTTGTACATCTAACCTATTGCAGTGAAATATTCTTGCTAACAAGACATCAGGCATTTTCATGAGCTTTTCCGAAGGCATGGATCAGTGTATCCGTACCTCTCTTCCTGTTCTCTTCATCGCACTGTCTTTCTTGTCGCTCGCGTTCGCCAATCATGCCACAACCTCAGTTGCCGAAGACATTCTTGGACCCCAGCACGAGGCTACAGAATCGTTCTTGCAATTTACCAAGAACGATCTTTTGCTTGGTTCCAACGATCCGTTCTTCTTCTGGCTGGTGCCGCTGTTCGGAGTTATCAGTGTGGGCGTTTGCATTGTGCTCAATTACATTACACTGGCATTGACGCAGGTGTTTACCTTTTGCTACGCCAAACTCAGAAACGTGAGACTGAGGTACGATGACGGAAGGTGAGTTGAATGCATTGATATAAATTTTGCTTGTAGAAGACGTTGACTGACTTTGATTGTACTAGACGAACAACGACAGCATTCGCAGTCACCAGCCCCCTTCAGCGCGTCATTACAACCAGCATTTTACTCATCATGGTTGCGACCATCATACCCTACCAATTCGCCTACTTGGTTCTCTGCCTCGTACAACTTGCAACTTCTGTCCGCGCATTGCGATTGGCACAAGAAACAGTAAGCTCTCCACCCATCACTTTGAGTACCCAAAAACATAAGCTAACATTTACAAAGCGATCGGGCAACAACTACAACTTCTACAACTACGTCCACAGTTTGTTAATCCTCATGCTCTGGATTCTCCCCATTAACCTCCCCGTCCTCGTGGTCTGGGTCCACAATCTCGCCGTTCACTGGCTCACACCTTTTTCTTCTCACCACAATATCCTCTCCATCATGCCTTACATTCTCATTGTCGAAACAATGTCTACCGGCCACATCATTCCTCGATTACAATCCCCATGGCGGCTTGTCAACAACATTATGTTATTTGCTCTAGGCTTGTACGCAGCAGTCTATGGTGTCAGTTATGCATACGTATTGCATCATCTGGTCAATGGAGTTTGTGCTTGGTTAGTCCTGGTACATTTTGCTCCTCTACTCAAAGGCAGGGGAGGTTTGGAGAGTCAACAGAGGGGTGCTGGTGGCAATGGGTCTCCTCCTACACCGCCAGGAGATGGACATGGGAAGAAGATTCCTTGAATTTTTGCATAGTGTATACGTAATGAGTCCGGTCCTATTGAGTAGAAAGAACACACAATGTTTATATAGATGTGTTTCTTTTTTCTGCATTCTCTCCTTTGCTTATTGTTTCCGGATTTCTGGTTTTGTGACGGAAAGAAATATTGTAATGATTAATTCTCCTTTGACTTGATACTGCTCTTTTTTCTTGAGATTGTGAATAGGCAGAGAGTAGAGGGCGTTTGATATGGCCAGCATGGTGGGTCCGTTGAGCGATAGGTGACCAGTCGACGTGCTGGAGCTCTGAGTCGAACGATGTCGCAGCCGTGGCGACGGACAGGGCTTTCAAGGTGTCCCAGAATGATAGCGGCATCAATCAGTTTTTGAGTAGCGGCGGTGATGCTCCATAATATACGTACTGATGGTGACCACAAAGATGGAAGCCAACGAAGAGATAACCTGCAGCAAATCACAAACCGCTCAAGGCTACCAATCGAAACAATGAAGATGAACGCAAGCAGCAGTGCTACAAGAAGTGACACCCACACAGCGAAAGGCTGATGAGTGTTGTAGTTGTACAAGGCAAAGGTGAGAAGCATAAAGGCAATGATGACCTCAAACCAGAAGCATCCGTTCTTGAAGATGAGCAAAATCATTGTAGGCTGTAAGACGGTCTCATCGGTAGCAGGGAAAAGATATCGTTGTGAGAAGTTACAGACGCGTGTGGTATGCTCGCGTGAGGTCCATAAGAAGTTATCAGCAATGAGATTTGTCTAGATATTCCGGGTAGTGATATACAAATGACAATGAGAGTTGAACAGACGGTAGCTGCGTGATTTGTGGATTTGGCAAGCAAGATCCGGTGTACCTTCTCCGTTGTCATGGGGATCTTGGAGGTCGATGAATGTTTGCTCCGTAACTAGTAAGTTCGAACAGGTTGGGCTTCAGCTGCTGTTCTTGCCAGTCCTTCAAGTGACAGTGACGCGCTTGGCAAGCGCAACCACGTAGAAGGTGTAGGTTTCCACATCTCCGCCTGATGACAGAGGTAGTCATGATTGACTCTTCGTACTCGACAACTGTAGGGTCCGAACTCAATGAACGTGAGTTCACAGTTCACTGATGCGAGTCAGCATCATGATGACAACAAAGCGAGTGACGACAAGCAGGCAGACAGGGATGGAGGTGAATCGGGACCTGGATGGAGGGCATTTACAGATCAAATTTCAGCGGAGGTCCATAGTTGAAGGTATCTTGTTCCACTTGTGATTGTTCTTCGCTTGCTTGAGTGTGTGTAAGACGATACCTTTGAGGCTATTGTAGAGCGTGTTTTCTGCTAAGACTACAAGAATCCCAATCGACCTTCTGGATTTACGACAGTGTGATTTATGATTTATGGTCACACAACAGGGGCGATATGTCTATAGAGCTACGATATATAGTTTACAAGACCTTGCTATAGTAACAGGGGCCTTTTCGTCCGAGAAGACCGATCCAAACTGCTCGAATGCTCAATTGCAACCACTGATGAAGCTATCATCTTTGTCCAGAGTCTCGTCCATAAGTTTGGCGGAGATAGTTGACGCTCACCATACAAAAACTTCAGCACAGCTAGTCGTAGGCCGTCGTCTGACTCTGATATGGCGTTGAATGCGTTACAGTGGCTGTGATCAACTTACTGTGATCACACTTGGACACCGACAGGCTATCACACGTTCGCCTGCACAAGTATTCGTACCTTCCACGAGAGTAATCAAGTCTGCAAGTTGTATGTAGGCCGCTCCATGAGTGAGTCGGCAGACCGCCGGAGGAAGTAGCGAAAGACATCATTCGTCGTCTCCGTAAAAGCGGGTCCGATCTTCTTGTCATGCGAGAAGGTAGGCAACACAGATATCTGGAGAGCGACAGTCACTCGTACCGAACTAACGGGGTAAAACTCGTACTGGTGTCGTTGGCAGGCCTCCAGGAAAGTCTAGTAGAGATATAGATTGACTATATCGATTCTGTCTAAGCGAGGCTCTAGGCAACGATGACTGCGTTAAACTCGAAGCACAACTCTAGTCACATCCTTCTAAGTTGGTCGAAGTTCGAACACAGTACTATCTTACACCTGCAACATCTTTGAACAGAAGCTACTGTCAAACACGAGTCCGAACATTTGTGTCATTGCATCAGTGTATGAGGTAAGGAGATTAATGCTCGAGGACAAAGTAAGTGCAAACACTGAGTAATGAAGCGAATTCAGAGATAGAAGGATAAATAGGAAGAAAGGTAGGTCAAAAGTATGTAAGAAAGATGTAAAATAGTAGCGCTAGTAGAGAGTTAGTTCTACATTACAGTACTTGTACCGAAGTAGCTCTTTAATCAGGGTCTTTCTTCCGAACTCGTTCTACTACACGAGATCTTCGATTTGAGGTTCACTTGCAATGTTTTTGCCTCTCATCAACAGACTGGGATGAGTTGTTACATCTTCGGGACACAAATCCCATGAGAGGAAACAAATACGTCTGGGGAATGAATGTCTTTCGCAACTAACAACAGACTTCGAAACCAGTTCGAACTACATGCTACTGCTACTTGATAAAAGTCCCACAAGAAAAACAGAGTGGTCCGATCCGCCAAAGATCTCACACCACACTCATCAAATCCTTTCCTCCTCTCCTCCATTTCAAAAAAAAACTTGTCATCTCGAGGAATCAAATACACGCTAATAATCCACCACAAGAGACATTTACTTCTTGACGGGGTTCTTGAGGGTAAGAAGACCAGGGCGGTAAGGGAGCTTGTCGTAGGAAGCAGTGGACTTGGGGTCGCGTCCCTGGTACAGGAACTGGAGGTTGCAGGGGTCGACGGTGAAGGTCTGGTCAGCGTTGGTGCGGACGAGATCACCGTGGGAGATGTCATTGGTCCAGCTGGCGCCAGAGTTTGCCTTGCCGGCGAAGGGGGAGCTCTCAGTAGCAGCCTGAGGGGTCCAGGTACCGCCGAGGGAGGTGGCGGTGAAGGAACGGAAGAAGCGGCCGTTGGCACCCTGGGCCTCGACGATCATAAGGTACTTGTTCTGGCCCTTGAGGGTGTAGACCTGGACAGCCTCGAAGAGGTTGTTGGTGGTGTCGCTCATGACGACGGTGGAGGCGGAGCCGAAGCTGCCGGGGAAGTTGCCGATGGCCATGCTGGAACGGTAGATCTTGCCGTTGTCGCCGGCGAAGAACAGGTACATGTTCTTGCTGTCACCGATGACAGTCTGGTCAATAGCGCCAGTGCTGGAGCCAGAGATAGTACCAGTGAACAGAGGCTGAGCAGCAGACCAGCCGTTAGCGTTGCTGGGGTCCTGCGAGGTACGGTACGAGAAGGTGGTGGGTCCCCACTGGTGGGCAAGGATCCAGACGTTCTTGGGAGCGAAGTGGAACAGAGTAGGAGCAACAGCGGACTGGGGCAGCTTGTTCTGGGCGACGCTGCCCATGGTGGACCAGTCACCGAAGAGACCGAAGTTCATACCACCGTAGTTGGCGCTGTCATGGTAAGAAGCGTAGACGACGTGCTGGCCGTTGTAGTAGGTGGTGGTGAAATCCTTGATGGCGACCCAGCCGTTCTTGGGCTGAGCGAGGGCACCGGTGGAAGACCACTGGGGCTTGGAAGGAATGTCACAGGTCTGAGCAGAGACGGAGCCGAGAAGCATGGTGGCCGACACCAGGCCGGCCTGAGCAATGGAAAACTTCATGTTGAAGGGATTGTTGGAAAGGTAGTGAGTGAATGGAAGAGTTGGAGGATGGCGGATGAGAAGTGTTCAGCAGTGCAGGTCGATTCTATATTTTATATCTTTCCATGCTTCGCGTGAGTACGGGCGAGTATGGACTGCCCATCTCTGCTGTCGATCATTAGATTCTTTTGCGAGTTTCAGGCTGAGTGGTGAGCTCGGATGCTTCTTATTGTTCAGTTCCTGTATAGCCGAACGAAACCTGGAGTGCATTTAGAGTGTGGGGTAAATAGGGAACTTTGATGGCGACATGATGCTTAAATTCCACCTTAATCGAGTTAGTACGACCGTTGATTGGGCTACATACGTCCGAGAGTCGTCTGGCTAAAGTCGCGATGAAACCCATACTTCGCGTCGAGGCGAACTTAGCGCATGGTACCTTCCTGACCAAGTAGGGGATCTCCATATGTTCGAAACACGAGGCTCGCATTCGAGAACTAGTGACATGCCGGTTATACACTGGCGTGGCTGTGTGATGTCCTATAAACTGTGGCTCATCCTGAAATAGAGCTTAGTTTGATATAGTTTGTCAGTTTTTAGGCTGAGCTTGGAAGACATATAGACGTCCAAGTCACGCTAAATGGTCATGAGGACGAGCTCTAGACAAGACAACGGCAAAACACCCACCGGAGGTTCATATAATCAGGTTGCCGTGGCGAGAGAACTGTAAGAAGACGGACCGAAGTCACTTCGTAGCACAGGACCTCCACGCGAGGTACTGAAACAACGAAGCCGCAGTCTAGGGTAGACATAATCTGGGGAAGCAATTCACCTCTCGAGTCCGCGAAATCAGTCGAACCGCGGCGTTCTCAGCTGTCATTCAGAGAACCGAACCACAATTGACGGTCAGTGTACGCCCAAGCTCTGCAAGGAAGCCTTTACTTCTTTGGTCTCGCCGCTCAAGCCGCGTGGCATTGGAAACATGGCAGTTTCCACAACCGAGAGGCTTATATGAATATTCCTCGGCCCAGTTCTTCATTTCGAGAAGACTTGCTGAAGGTCTAGAGCATGCTGATCAACAACCCTTTTCTGTTCCACAAATAGCTGATGTTCCTCTTGCTGTTTGTCTGAAAGCGATGAGACTATGTCTGTACTTCGTTAAAGCTGGAGCACAGGCGAGTTCATCCCTTTGGAGTTACCGCTCACTATAGTCGGTGGACCTATGCATGATATCACACGTCTGACTCCTCGACACGCTGGTCTTCTTCAGCTTTGTCAGAAGTCGAAGGAATTCCCGGCAGCTTATTAAATCTGCTTCTGGATCACAATCTGGTCCATCTCTGCGGGATTGCCCTTGTCAAGTGATCTCAGCATTTCCGAGCCATCTGTGAGGATCGAGACAAGGCTGACAGACGTCGATTCTAGAATGATGACGCTCCATGCAAAAACTTAGGAATCAGCAAGGCAACATCCAGAGGTGACTGTAATAGGTCCTCGTATGATGTCTTGTCGACGGATGCGAATCCAGAGCGAGACAGAGCGTGCCATCACAGATGGCACACGTTTCTCTAAGTACGGTGCATTCTTGATGTGAGTGGTGATGGACTGAATGCTGCCTCCATCATCACTCGCAACCAGCTTGGCAAGCCCATCCGTATCTTCGACAAAGAAGCTTCAGCAAGGCGACGAAGGCGTCAGAGTCCTGATGAGCACAAGGATCAAACTCGATTCCGCTTGCACCAGTCTTCGTCGCTAACGAGCCTTACGCCCCCATCATTGGTGGAGCTTTTTTCTCTTGATGGAACATGGTGTTCGGCTGCACTTGAAGGCTATGTTGGCGTAGCGGCGACTGGTGTGACAGTGGGCGTTGGTCCAAATTGATGGCGACGCAGCGGTAGGCATGTTACGGGCGGATCACCCCTGCTCTGGTGATACACAGCTAATTTGGAGGTTGCGGTCGAGTTCGGGGGAGTTGAAGCCAATTTTGTAAGCGTCCTCGGTTGTCAACAGGACTGATTGGAAGCAGCCAACCGAAGGTCATGTGGAATGCTTCGCGTAGTATTGCATGCTCTTGTGAGTAGTGCTATCCATGGTAGGGTCTGGAGTTCCTTGACAGGTTACGAGGCTCTGCATGTTGAAGAGCAGTGTCGTCTTTGGCGATCTGAATCAGTATGCATGACCATGGCCGGGTGCTATGATTCTCCATCAATCAGACATGCAGCGACTTCATATCGCGTTGTGATCGTCTTTGGGTAGAGGAGTTCCAATAGCAGCTCGCTTCCGAACTGTAGCTGTCAGATCTTGGCCAAAGGTCAACTCATTCTTCCAGATCTACGTGATAGCATGAATCGGACTTCAGAGACTTTTGAGCCTTTGGACAGACATGCTCAACTTTTGCAGATGCTGATGCGGCGGTCTTATCGTTTGTGTTGTTCATCTTTGCAATACGGGATGAAGTGACTTTCAAAATTTACGAAATATTGCAACGAAGTCCGAAAAACGAGAGAATTGCTTATACGGCAGTGCCCAGCAGCAGCAAGCGATATGTTTATCCCTGATGAGGCGGCTAGAGATCCAGAAGCCTTACGGTAGATGTAGATGAGGAATAGGATATGGTTTGCATGGTGAATGGGATGATGTCCAGAGGACAGGGTCGAACT
The DNA here is from genome assembly GCA_024195585.1 of Aureobasidium sp. EXF-3400. Classification (NCBI taxonomy): domain Eukaryota; kingdom Fungi; phylum Ascomycota; class Dothideomycetes; order Dothideales; family Saccotheciaceae; genus Aureobasidium; species Aureobasidium sp. EXF-3400. The sequence continues at coordinate 22,657 of SWBL01000070.1, forward strand.
GGCCGCGAATTTATCAATGACGGAGCCAATTCCGCGCAGGAAACAACCATCAATGACGCGCTTGAACGCCTGAGTGAGTCTGGTCAAGCCACTTTTGCTCGCCTTCCACATTCAGACCATGTCCCTATAACACGAACCTACAAATTCAAGGACACCAAAACGAAAGAAGGACCAACTCGCACATCTCAAACATGCGTCTCACCACCGCACTCCCTCTTCTTCCCCTCGCAGCCGCGCTGCCAGCCGCCTTGCCGTCCGCCAAACCTCTTCCTCTCATCATCTGGCACGGACTCGGCGATAGATACGATGCCGACGGAATCGCAGATGTCGCCGCTCTAGCAAACGAGATCCATCCAGGCACTGTCGTCTACCCCGTCCGTCTCGCTGATGACGGGTCCGCCGACTCCCGCGCCACCTTCTTCGGCAACCTAACCACTCAACTTTCCTCCGTGTGCAATACTCTGTCGTCCAACTCCTCCTTCTCCTCCAACAACACAAGAATCGACGCCCTAGGCTTCTCTCAAGGTGGCCAATTCCTCCGTGGCCTGATCGAAACATGTCCTGGCATCAGTGTGAGGAGTCTAGTGACCTTCGGCTCCCAACACAATGGCATCTCCAAATTCCAAAATTGCGGTACATGGGATCTGGTGTGCAAGGGAGCTATGGCTGCCATCAAGGGCAACGCTTTCGGCGAGTGGGTCCAAGGCAACATTGTCCCTGCGCAATACTACAAAGAGACCAACCAGACCACTGGAGAGCCTACTACCAACTATCTGGAAAACAGCAATTTCATTGCTGACATCAACAACGAGAGACACAATAAGAGTGCAGAGTACAAACAGCGATTGGCATCTCTGGACAACTTTGCCATGTATGTCTTTGAGGAAGACAAGACGGTTATTCCCAAAGAGAGTGGCTGGTTCGCTGAGGTCAACATGACAAGCTTGGAGGTCACTGGGCTGAGAGACAGAAAGATCTACAAGGAAGATTGGATCGGCTTGAAGCACTTGGACAGAAAGGGAGCATTGGAATTCAGGAATGCCACTGGCGGACACATGGATCTGAACGAAAAGGTTCTGACTGAGGCTTTCTCGGATTTCTTTGGTCCTGATCGGAAGTTGTGGAAGTCGGAGGAGCAGCAGGTGCTGTTTGGAGAACTATAGATGAATGGCGAAGAAATAGTGTAATATTAAATCTAATGTAAGTCAAAATATCCAAGTCAAATGCCACCGTACAGCATATCAAACCCTGAAAAGAATCTAACATATATATGATTGAGTACCGCCGACCTGCAGTTGCCGTTAAGTTTCCCTGGAACCGAACTTACTTGAGATTATGCTCGTGCAGCTCTGGGACTCAAGCACACTGCTGTTTACTTCACTGACTCAGAGAGAGAATTACGGAAACGACCCAGAAAACAACTGTATGATGTGCCTAGCATACCTCTCGAACATATCAAGTCTCGAGGCGCTACGACCAGTGCATCTCATCCCTAAAACCACACGCCCACGCGTATGGAGGATCGTGGCCAAAAGCTTTGGCTAGGTCGTTCGCATCAACGAGCATGATGTGTCTCCTTCAACAGTTCCTCAGAAACTTTAGCAAAAGAGAAAGCCCCCTAGCCGCCGTTATTGCTAGAAGGGAAAGAGGAAAGCACGTATGCTTTTCTTCGTTATTGTTGTCGTGCGAGGATTACTGGGACCCCTCATGGCATAAAGATCGGCCTTGCCGAGGATCGAACCAGTGGACTCGGGCCTGCTAAGCGGAAGGAACACTACTTGACCGCTGCGCCATCCCACCGGTTCGACAAGAATAATGCCAACTTACGGAAAGATATGCCATGAGCAGTGAAGGGGGTCTCGACGGACCTTTCACTGCCACCGACGGACCTGACTTTCGCTGGAATCCATCAGTGATAGTGTTTGTCAACCATCACTGATGCCGGCTTTCAGACTACTCAAAGAAACATCCATAAGATGCTAGAGAGACCCGTTCACGCAAGCTCTGTGTTATGATTGCTGCCGTCCTTACTAGTATTTCTTTCTCCAGTTTCTCCTTCCTGCTTGCTACAACATCTCTCTTTGTGAACCTGATCATTCTGAAAACCAGCTTAGTTGCTTCTAGCATCAACTCTCCCGAAGGAACCATGTGCATTCAGCTTACGAGTGATTCCTGGATATTATAAATACAGGACTGGTCTCCCAGATCTTGCTCTTCAATTTCTCCAACAAGATCAGCAACTTTAATAGAAATCGCTCAGGCCCATTCTTCCAAACAAAAAATGCTTTATAGACGGACTTCTGCGTGGCCTTACTCTGGACAACACTCAGCCAGCTATATCTGATGGACAGATTCGCCAACTTCGAGACACGACAGAATCTTGCTGTCGATTCCATGAACGACTCCTGGTGGCACTGTCACGGAGCACGTGACATCGGCCGATGCACTCTCTGCAATATCGAGATAGGTCGAAGCTGCTTCTACTCCCCGTACCCTTCCTGCCAGAGCTACCGCCACAACCGCCATTGCAACTCCTTCACCTCGATGGATTATATCTTAGCTCCCAATCATTGCTGCAATCATAGCAGGCATCTTTTCGCCTATCCTTATCTGACAGCAGTATTACAAAGACCATCGATGCTGTGGAGTAGTTCTACATACATGCACGAAATATCTTACAACCCTAATTCACGGGTAACCTCACCTCGATTCTCAATATATCCACATCCAATCACAGCGACCACCTTATCATTCGGACATAGTGAAAGGTTGATCCTATCAATTCCGCCGTCAAAGTTTTCAAGCCGTTATTCGGCTGGCAAAAGCAACAGCCAGAAACGCTACTATATACTCATATATTCCATGCAATACAACTGTCCAAAGAGGCACAAGCAGCTGTCAAAAGGCCGCTCACGACATCCTACACGAACTCAGAAGCTCAGGTCCTCATACCACTATGAGATTACAACCCTCAGAGCTTTGATTCTGAGAATTCGACGACTGTGATGGGTACATCAAGAGCGGCGCTTGGAGATTAGATCTTGACTCTCGAACTTCTATTCGACTGAAGATCTGACTCCCAACTCCTTCTTCGACTTCACGTTCAGTCCTCCACCAACAACAACACGATGGAGTCCCAGAAGAAGAAAGATGATAGATAGCGATATACAGAACATGCTAGACTCCAGCGAACCAGAAGGCAGAACATGTTGCACTGCTTGGGCCTCTGCCCAGCCCGAGTGTCAAGGCTGGACGAAGACCGACATATGAATAAAAACTTGCTACCTCAACTATCGAAGGATATGTACGATCCAAGAAACACTTGTACCTTGTGTGTTTGCGATGATTCGTCACCATATATATGTTGAACAGCGATGATACCAAGTTCTTCGCAGATTACTACGAAGCTCTGATGAAAGCTGCCAACCAGTACGATGACCTCTGGTTCTAGAAACTGCAGCATCCAGACGTCAACATGAGCACACACAATTGCAGGCTCGAAGACGCCGATGCAATGCCATCTCGTTGGATGGTCAAGAAGTGGCTAGACAGCCTTCGGACGATAGATCCAAACATCGAGCGTTTTGTGCGTGTCAAAAAGCGGACCAGTTGAGATTTTGGTGTATGGCCTGACGAGGAGACGACTAACGCCATTTACCGCTTGGATTTTGCTCAATCTCGTCCAATCAACGACGAAGCTCTACGGTCAGGTCTTGACAAGCAAGCAGGCGACATCAACTATTAACTTCTATACAAAGAAGCCATGAGAAAGAGGTACTACTTGGTTAGCATCTGTTGCAAGTTCGCGACGAGTGCTATCAACGGCAAGGACATCTGTCTGGCAAGAAGCAGCCCCCCGTCATGGCTTAAGCGCTGACGGATGACGGCCAACTATATCTTGGGAGCTACGATGGTATAATCTTCCAGATGTCAGAGGCAAGGGCCGCGTCGTCGTGTACCACTTGCCAGAAGCTGCGTATACCCTGCTGCACCGACTCTATTCGCTGATTACTCATCAAGGCATACCTTATATATTCTTGATGTCAACTCAGTGTCAGTTCATCGTTGGATGAGCGCTTGCATCGAGATGCTTACCTTGAGTAGCGCTAGGGTTGCGTATCGGACGTCAACTTCGCGGTCAGTGATTACGGTGACAGGAGAATCTGGTCTGTTACAGATTGACTTCAGTCGTTTCTCCATGAGTTCGGAAGCTTATGCACTTCGACACCTTGATGACGGATCTGTTCTTCAAGAGTGAGGACTGGGAGACCTTCGGAAAGATGAACTCGCACTTGTACAGGAAGGAGTTCATGCAACAACATCAGTGGAGTAGAGCGCGTTAAAGACTGATTTCCATCGTGACCAGGCAGCCTGCTCGAGATATGCACCTACCGAGCTTCTTCTGCGCTAGCCGTAAGGCCAAGTGTGAGATTGTGCCTAACAGCAACCCCAAGCTCTGTTCTAACTGTTGAAAGAAGGGTATAACGTGCACCTGTGAGGTCAAGAAAGAGTACGGCTCCGGAAAGGCCTGAGCTCTCATGGCAGCAAGTCGTCTCCAGCAACTTCTCATGATGCATGACGGAAAGTTGGGAGGTTCATGACTTGATGAGAACGCAAAGGACAGTTGAGAAATGTGAATCAGTGGACAGAGTCGGTTCACTGACTTTGCAAGCGCGGGCTTTCATGATCTTGTTCGGCAACTTCAAGCCATGGGCAGAGGCCAAGATCAACAACAAGGAAGGCTTCTTCCCTAACAGGAGATTCACAGTACTTCGGAAGCTCCTGGAACATATGTTCAACTAGGAAGACTGCAGAATCGTGACCTTCGCCAACTACAACACGTTCCTGTACGACAACAAGCAGCCGGACATTGCCGGTCGCATCGGCTGCCTCCTTGAATTTCCGTCTGCCTCATATATGCGGTCACAAATCGCAGGCTTCGACTTACCACTGGATGAGTCTGTAACGTCACAACTTGCGCAAGAAAGCACCCAGGGACCGAGATGAAGTAGATCAAAGGGAACTCCAGCTTTGGAAGGAGTACATGTTATGAAGTTTCCGAAGTTTCGCCGTGGCCGGCCAACATCAACTTCACCTCTTCGGCTCTGAATCTGTACCCATGGTTCTTGGACAAGACTGGCTCATGTACCTCTTCTTGGAAGCTCAGGGTGTACACACTCACTTCCAGTCAGGATGAGTCTGCGCCTAGCCTTTATAAGTCGTGATTCTGCGCCACGGTGAAATCGAGTGGTAGGCGGTCGCCTGCAGAACCGAACATATATTGCCAGATCCAGTCAGTACATTGTAAGTGCATACTTTCCTTTCTTCAAGTCTGTGTTTTCCTTGAGTAGTACGAATAGAAGCGTCAGCATGAGAAACGCCTTGGAAACTGAAAACTACATGACAAAACGTCGAAAAATGGGTACTCGCCACCAGTTGTCGAACACAACTGTACCTTCAATCCAACATGAAGTTGAGAAGATGTGTTCAGGCCTGAAGGCAATGTCTCAAAATCCAGAAAATTCATCACTGATAGCAATTCTGGCTTTACGGACTCTCGGACTCCTCAAATGTCTTCGAATGCATTCTCGAAGCGTGCTTGTGTTGCAAGCATTGGAAATAAGGACCAAACACTCTCCAAAGATCGACGAGTCTCTGAGTACAGAGACAACCAACAAAGGTTCCAATGCTTTGTCTCACGGTCAGCCATACACTGTAACAAAGGACAAAGGGTCTCATACCGAGTTTCGCTCCAAAATGTCTCAACGATGTTACAGTCTTTATTTGGAGAATCTCCTAGACGATCAGAGTCGTGTCCAGGCATGCCTTTATTGTAACTTATGATACATTCGTCGGAAGACTCATAGTATGTTCCGGCAACGTGAAAGACGGAGGATCATCGCGACCCTCGAACAACAATCGCGCTCAGGAGCACAGACCACCCGCACCCGATATCATTTCCATTTTCATATCACATAGTCGCCGACTCATTCGATCAATACTCACACGTCGGCGAAATGTCTAAACATCTACCTTCTCACCCAAACCGCAATCATCAGAACAGCGCAGTCATGGAGGTTCATCACCACCAGTGCAATCCAAACATGGAGGGCCAACTCCAACAGTACGGGGTCAACACTTTTGGAGATTTTGTGACTCGCAACCCTCACATAACCATCCCTGTTCTCGGCAAGAGATACACACTTGATGCGCTCCACAACACCGTGTCCGCCGGTTTCTACGCGCAGCGAGCTCGCCTCGACAACCACTATCCTGCATACACTCCGCTTGTGGTCGCTCTCAACACAATCTGTGCAGAGATGAACATGCCCTTCGTCACGGAAGCTGAACTGTACAGCATGCAGTTCATGTCTTGGTTCGATCCCTTCGCCAAGAAGTTCATCAAAGATCACCACGCACAGCACTTGGTGAACGTCGACAACTTCATTGACGCCCAGGGCCCCCTCACTGAAGACAACATGGTCTTGTTGGTCGCTGCATTTGCCTACTACTTCGACTGCGGAAGCATTGGACTCGGTATTGTGACTCTAGTCAAAGGACAACCAGTGCGCGCGTTCCACTACCCAACCACAAACAAGGTTCCCAACTACACGGCCTGGATTGTTGCAGACTTCCGCACCAACGAACATCTCTCTTATGGTATTGGATCCAAGATCAACCAGGAGCAATGGGCATCGCCCAGACAAGAGGAGCAACCCCTGGAAGACATCGGAGACGAGGCCGACGACGAAACCACCCCTATTCCTGCTACTACACCTCGAAAGACTGCCGATCGTGTCTTGAAGCAACAGATTCCTTTACCCGCCGGGTTGACAGCTGATGACATCCTGCGAAACCACAAGGACCAGCTTCAATACAACAACATCTTGAAGGTGGCGCTAGTCTTCGACAACCACAAGATCGTGACGGAATGTAAATCGGACTCCCTACCAAAAGGTCAAAAGATTCAACACGCCAGTGCTGTTGTAAAGCGTATCAACACAGCTGTCAACTGGATTGAGGAGCAGTATGATATGGATACAGGTGCCTTCCGCATGGCGTACGACCGTCAGCGCAGAAAGAACGCAATCAATATTAGAGGAAAGGAAGCGGTCAGTGATGCCGTTATGGCTGTCAACTCTCTCAAGATCGAACTGGCTATGAAATGGATCAAGTTGGGCGGACCTCGTCCAGACAGTAACGACGCCCCTTACGCTACAGCCGCTACTACAGTCACCACCGCGCCTCTTGACTATGTTCCCCCTCCTACTCCCACTGTTCTTGTTGGCTTCCCGGGTTCTGACGCAGCCCCTGACTGGCTCGGTGGCGCAGACATCACGACTGGCGGCGACATGAGATTGAACGATCTGCACGGAACGGATGAAATGGATGATATCGTCATGGACGATGACTTCGGATTTAACGCAGACGACTTTGATCTCCAGGGATTCGTTGCTGAACACGCCGAAGAGGCACACCTTGGATTGTTCTAATGATTCAGTTGAATTTGACGGCCATCAAAATCAGCATCGGAGGGCTTAAGTTTTGGACTCTGGTCTTTGCGTTTCGTTTTCTTTTCTTAGTGGATGCCGGGCAGGCTGCCTGAAAGGAGGGAAAGTTTCTTTTCTTTCTGAACTATACCCCTTTTCGCGCTTGCGGAACGAAATAACGAATGTCTCACCTTTCTACATCTTCTCTTCCATCTTCTTCTTCCGCAAGTTTTGAACTCGCTGACCGCTGCAATGGTGTTCATTCGACTCATGCTAACTACTCATAGTCTTTGATAGGTTCTGTTTGGCTGTCGTACAAGAAATGGTCACAACAGAAGCAGATGGGTTCTAAGCAGTAGTTGGAAAATACAAAGACGACGAGCGAGTTGTTGCTCACGCTTTAATACGGCGACTTCGACAAATCGGTCAAAGCTACCCGCACATTCAACAAACTCAAACTCCAGCACAACTACTCGGTCTTGCGACATTAATCCCTTGATTCTGATTTGGATCCTGCGATTCTTGACTTTGAGCGCTCTCTCGCAGAAGACTCCTCCTGGAAGCTCGTTGGATGACACTTGGTTGAGATGTGCGGGTTTTGTTTCTCGGCGTTGCAACGCTCCTTCTTTGTTCTTTGACCCGCCATACTTCTTTTCAGCTCTCTTTCCTTTATTCGCTCCTCATCCTGCAGTCATTATGACAGTCTCCACCATCGAACCCGCTCCAGCGGGCCTGTCTTCTCTCCTTGACGGTGGGGAGATATAACCTCAACCTACAAAGATAGAGAACTCACTATCAGAGATGGAAAAAGTTAGCCAGGACAAGAAGTAGCACCAAGGTTCCTCCTTAGGATGAATGCCCCCGTGCTGCCACGACTGTCACTTCTGATCAAACAGTGGGCTTGGAGGACATTCTTCGAACATGCTGGCGGTACATCGATGCGAGGTGGTCTAAAGTTGGGAGTAGACGCAACGGGGAAATCGATATGCCACTGAATTTGTGCATTTTCCACACTAAAAGAAGAGAGGACGTTGTCGAATACATCCTGGAAGGTGCCATCTCCGCTGAGACTATTATCGAGACTTTGGACTGATTGTCGTCGTCGACCCGGACAATACATAGCGCGTCGATGCACAGACCAGCCGCCTCGATACTATTTGTTTATAACAAGTTCACTACTCGGATCCATTCACTCCTGCACGACAGAATCTCAACTGTCTTTCATGAGCCTTGACTTCTTTCTCAAAGTCTCTGCAGCGTCTTCTACGACTTGTTCAGAACTTCAACCAACATCACCCTCTTGAATCTTCTCCAACCCTATCGTTGGTCGACCATGGACACCTCTATTATCGATCAGCCTCGCAATGCCAGGGTCTACAAGTACGCATTCAGAGACTTCATCACTCCTGACGCCAACTCTGTTGTCCACGTCACTGGAGACAAAGCAACACTCGACGCACTCGACTTCACCCTGAGTCGCGGTTCCTGCGCCCACCGCCACGGCAATCTCAACGAAGATCTCAGCATCTATGCTCCCATTCTGACCGCCATCAATCATGCTTGCGCCATCTACCACCCCCAGCACTATGCCCCCGTCACTATCGATGACCTAGTCAACGTCCAGCATCAGCCATGGTTTGACGTCCTCTCAAACCAATACGCCAAGATCCATAACCTCTCTGGCTGCACTCAATTGAATGACAACACTCAAATGACCGGAGATCGTGCTGTTGTTATTCTTGAGGCACTTGCCATCGCCCAGAGAGTTTCAAAGATCCAGCTCGGTGTCGTGGCCGTTTGTGCAGATTCTTTCCCGCATGCCTGCTACTACCCAGCCTCCTTGGTCTACAGCAAGGTCACTATGTGGCTTGTTGTAGAGACTCACTTCGACCACTCTACCTTCTACGGTATCGGTTCATCCGTTGTTCAGCAGCAATCACAAGAGGGTCAAGACAACGAAGACGAGGAGGCAGGCAGCGATGCTGTTGAAGGACGCCAGCCCCTGAAGATGCCCGCAACTACGCCCCGTGATACCGCATCTCGAGTTATCGCTCAACAAGTCCCTCTCCCCGCCGATCTGGCCGCTACCGATATCTTTACTCATCACCAAGACCGCCTCCAGTACAATAACATCCTTAAGGTAGCTCTCGTTTACAGCAATCAGAAGATTGCGGAGGAATGCAAGGCCAGTCAGAAGTCCTTGCAGGCGTGTGGAGTCGTCAAGCGAATTAACACCGCTCTTGCTTGGGTGGAACGCGAGTGTAACATCAGCGGCGGCGCTCTTCGCGCTGTTTTTGACGAGGAACGTAAGGCCAATGGAATCGTCGTGCGTGGAAAGGATATTCTGGTGGATGATGCCATCATCGCCGCAGAAACTAGCAACATACAGGCTGCTATGAGTTGGATCAGGGCCGGTGGACCTCGCCAGAAGGACAACTAAGTCACGCTCTCTTGCCAGTGGGGCACTACGCCGCCATGAAAACCTCTAAGCCTCTTCAAGAAGGACTACCTTCTTCTCTATTCGCTCCCTATTCTCTGCTTAATAGCGTTTCTTATCAAGTATCACATTTCAAGTTTCTTCTTTGTGTATCGTTCATGTTTAGTTGCCGCTTCTCCACTCAGTGGTCAATCTTGCTAATTCGTAGGTGCTGACTCTGATACTATGTGCACGGGTAACTTACGATGGGAAAGGAAGTAGTCCATCCATACCGCACTCTCGTGGATCGAACGGGAGTTCAGTATCAGCACTGGCGCACTCCGTGCTGTCTTTGACAACGAGCGCGTACTTAATGGTATCGTGGTTCGTGGAAAAGGCGACAAGGTCAATGATACTGTCATCGCCACAGAAAACGGCAAGATATATGCCGCCATGGCTTAGATCAAGGCCGGCGGACCTCTTCCCAAGGACTACTGAGCTCAGTGAGCTGCGAAACTACCACAATGAATTGAAAATTCGAGATTCGAGAGGAAAAAAAGCCGTTAAAGTCACACTAGACAAAAGCGAGGACGCTTATACAGAGAGTCAGCACATTTCGCGATGCTCAATCCTCCAAACAACATATGCAACCCTCTAATCCCGATCGTTGGGGATGCAAAGTCAGGGATATAGGTCAAAAATCCTCTCAAGTCTCGCTCTTAAACAACGTATGAAGTGGTCTATATACTGGACGTCGTCCGACATCGACGCAAATAATTTGTAATTTTTGCATCGAATTCTGGTTTCGCTAGACCGATCAAAGAGATGACAGCCTTCCTTTCCCATACTTTTCTCCACGATGGGAGACTGGAACCTCATGGACTATGACTTGTAAGTTACGTTGAACACAGCTCTGGTTCGACCATCCTTGTTGAATCTACAGCGCAGTCAATCCAGAGTACAACTGATACTCTTCCAGCGAGGGATAATCCAAGTATACTTCGGGCGTTACAGGAATTGGCGTAGCTCAAACCCACACCGGAGACCTCTACAAACATCCGTCCGGCATGGAGTATCGTTAAGCTATTAGAGTGCATTATACGGTCATACACGAGACTATCGCCTATTGCCTCCCCTCTTAGGGCGAAGGCAACATGGGCATCGACCGCGAAGACCCTGCAACTCATCCTCGGTTTAACCACAGCTCTGGTACTAATGGTGCAAAGAAGAAGAATGTCACGATCAAGGACAGACATAGAGTTCTTAGACTCCATACTTTGTCCGCAGATATTCAGGTGTTGCGCCACTGTTAGATCGGGCAATGGCTGATCAGCAAGATTCCCACTTGCTCTGCGTCTTACAGCGTTACTTACCCTCTCTCGAGCTAGCTAGCTACGTCCCACCGAGGTCTCATCGGCACTTTTGATGAACAAACTCAGAAGGCTCATTACCACCAAATTCTCAACAGGACCAAGGTTGTGCTCTATCTCCCCAACTTCTGATGCAGTTTCACCAAGGCGCCGCAAATTTTGGAGTGGCCCAGATTCATACCAGAGACCTCCGCAAACTTGAATCGGGCATGAGCTATCATCAGGCAAACAATCGCTCACGAGACCATTGACCACTTCCTCCGTTCAGAGCGTGGAGCCCAAATGATAATCAATCGGAAGGATTCTGTCACTCACCCCAGATTCAACCACAAATTCGCCCGAACGGCACGACAAAGAAGAGTTTCAAGCCAATATAAAGGTCGATCCGAAAGACGTTCCCACACATCCTGGATTCAATCATAGATCTTGCTATGGCAAAAGAAGACGTTCCTACTGAGTACAGACAGAGCGTTTTGAAGCTCTACACAATATCTGCAGTGAGTCACATGCTATACTATCATGGCATTGGTCAGTGGCTGGTTTGAACGATCCCGCCAACATTATGTGAAAGTTTGGGTATCAACAAGACTTAGGAAATTGCTATTGACGCTCAGAGCAAGAGACTCTCCTGACGGCGTTCTAGGATTGAAAGCAGTGGCTCTTACCACGTTTTGCAGACAGCGCTAGCCCAGACTGATGGCCACAGATAGTGTGCAAAGAGGACAAAGAACAGAACACTCCCAAGCCGAAACTCAAGCCTGTAGTATGACTAGTGAGCAATGACAAGAAGAGAGGAATACATGAAGCAAGGCTTGACATGAGTTGTCTGGTGGAAGGCTTCAGATATGCTCTCAGAGAGTGCACAACATTGATGCTGGATGCCGAAACAAATATAGTGTCGAATAACGTTCTCGTTACTGAAGTAGTTCGGACGACTCAAATCTACCGGAACGTGCTTTGTCAGGCTTCTTCTGTTCCATACAATCGCTTCACGCACGATTGTGGTGTAGTGAGATGCTTCTGTAATTTAGAAATCATAGCATGAGTGCTCTCCGTTGAGAACAAATTCGGTCTCGGAGCAAGAGGCCGCTACCCCGCGATTGCCGGCCGGTTTGAGCCTCCTCCTTGCAGCTGTTCTTCTGAAGCTTCGATGCATGAACCACAACTTTCGCAAAGTCTTTTACTACATATATCAGAAGCCAATTGGGAATATCTACGCTCTCCGACTTCAGCATCTGACGTACTAGCATACCCTTGGAAACGATTGCGATGTCGGCATAGCGTCGCCACCACAACGACAGACGGCAATGTTCAGAATACGATGCGCGACGGAATAATTCACTCTGCCCTTGTTGCATTGCAAGGAGGCCGGACCGGTGACCGCAGATGCGGTCCGCTCGGTGCATGGTAGGATCCCTTGCCCTACAATTGCCATCGTGATTAGGCAAAAGGAATGCAGGAGATAACGTACAATCTGCCATCGACCAGCAGATCGAGGTTCACAATCGCCATCGACGTTAAAGAATCATTAGTGACTTCTGCCTCTCCCGGCTCGTCTCAGGTTACCCGACTCATCGAGTCGCAGTTACGAAACGACTGCCGTTATCTCTTAAGCCTATTCCGACTATAAGCTCAATAGGGCATATGCGCCATCACAGGTTGAGCACTCAACCCGAGAGAAAATTGCAACCAGATGACGGAGGAAATGCTCATCTTGCTCTCTCACACATACCAGCAACGGCATTCTGGGGTCCGGAGACAAGCGACGCCAGTCTGTCGGGATTTTGTGCGTCATCTTTACGAACGCGTCTCCGTCTTCCTCAGCCTCCTCTCATGCTATGCGCATATCGATTTTTCGCGGCAGTTCCGTGTAGGCGGCAGGATGCGAAACTGACAAGCTTCTGTCTATCTTCTGCAACTGCTGCTGGCCTTTCGGATGATCATTGGTGCGAGTCGTGCGACAATTCGCTCGAAGCCTAAGAACAATCGAACAACACGACGAAACAAAGGAAAAAGTTGGCGTAAGCCTTCTGACCAACTTCTTCGCCCAACGGTCATCTGCGAGGAAACAGAGAAATACTTTGGAAGCGACTGGCTATAGGGATTCCAGTAAAACTTGAACGCTCTTCAAAAATCAGGGAAGCAACACTTGGAAAATTGCCAACATTCCAGCGCAAGTTTTGCCGGATGCGACTAACATGATCGCTTTCCTGCATCCGGGCAAATTGTAGCTAGTACGTGTAAAGCCGCGAAACTGTGGATCCTTCACCATCATTGCTCACAGTTGTGTGCTTATGAGGTAGGTAGGCTCTCCGGCCCGTACATGCAGGTATTTTCTCTCTCGATCCGATCAATTAGGTATCAGAACGAAACGCAAGAGTACTTATATATAGTGCCACCTGCCTAGAAACGACACTATTCTCAATCAAGTTTCCACGAATCTCTTATCCTTTGTTGGCATTATATATACATGTCCGACCTGACTAATTGCTTTGTCTGGTCTTGCTATTCCGACCACACCTCGACCTCGAATTCGACTCCTCCTACACCTGAACTACCAACCCCTCAACAATTCCCAAAATGCGCGCCCAAGGTTCCTACTTTCCAGTCTTCCAATCTCCAGACCGTATGCCGGATCTACAAGGCAGGACCGCTATCGTTACGGGAGGTGCATGTGGGATTGGGTATGTTCTTAATTTTATCGCAACTATTGGTGACCCTATCCTAACCAATTCAACAGCAGCGAAATCGTTCGCGCCCTCGTCATCCACAAATGCCGAGTCGTAATGGTCAATGTTCACGAAAAGCAAAGCTCAGAAACCGTCTCCAAGATCCGCGAAGAGGTCGGCGCGAATGCAGCTCTCGAACATCGATACTGCGACATGACCGACCTGATCCAAGTCCAAGAAGTCTTCTCTGCTCTATGCGACGAGCTTCCCCGCCTGGACCTGTGTATATTCGGCTCAGGGATTGACCAGGCTCACTTCACCACCGATCTGCACTGCATCGATGCTTACTTTGGCATGATGTGGCTGGGACATTTCTACGCTAGCAACCTTCTCTGGCCACTTCTCCGCAGAACCTCGAGGATACCCAATGCACCTGCTCCTCGTGTCATCTTCGAAGCCCCGGGACAACAACGTCTAAACAGCCTTTCTGACGGCTCTTCCAGTGATGAGGAAGATGTACGTCGCTCAGCCTACAATGCAGAAGTCAATTCTGAAATCTTCCGACGCTCAAAGACGAGTTTGCTTCTTGGAGTCAGGCATGGACTTGCCGAGCGCATTGTCAAGCGCCATCACGACAATATCTATGTACTCGCCGTGCAACCCTCGAAAAACGCGGTAGATGCGAATAGTCAGCCTCGAAGGGATAGCCATTGGCAACCCTCAGATCTTTGCGATTGTGTTTTGGATACCCTGTCCAAGGATACCAAGTTCGCTGTACGCAGTAGCTCGCGTGTAACCCTCTACGCCGCAACCTCTTCCGACGTAGAGCAGAAATATCTGAATGGCGGATATCTAGTCGATGTTGTAAGTCTTCTCCTCCCACACATCCCCTGCTCTGGACACCATTTCTGACATAGAATAGGGCATATCAGGACGAGAAAAACATGCCGCTGCTGACCCCTGCCTGGGCCCTGGCTTCTGGGATATCTCCGAGAGAGCCATCAAGGCAGTAGTCGGTAAAGATGCAATGGTTCTTTGGGATCACGAATGGGTGACCTCGCCGAAAAGCGTCCAGTCTGCATAATTGTTATCGAGGCCTTAACGAATCTTTACGAATTTACTTTTGTTTTCTATCGCTTATTCGTGCTGCACTGTCATGTACTGTTGAAGTGATCACCAAATGTGTGATACCTGTTACAGCCCAGTCAAGACCATGCAAAAGCCATCCTACTCGTGAGCCCATTTCCAGCCCTAGTTTCCTGAAGAGGTAAGAATGTAGCAAAATCCTGATAATCGAGACCGCTCAAGCTTCACGCCATCGAGGTCATTCTCGCCCGCGATCGTCAGGTTCTCGACTCTTTTCCTGCTACAGCGAATCCCGATATTCAGGGGCAGCGGTCAGTCGACAGTTGGCAGTTCAAAAAACCAGGTTTGCGGGCCGCACCCCGCGGAAATGCAATGACGATCTTTCTAGTGTAGTGCGGAGAAGGGGAACTCATGCTGCCGTCGCTGCGGATTTCGGACTCGGCTGCAGAAGCCGAGGTGGAGGAGAGATATGCAGATGAACCCCTCAAAAACCAGACTTGTGGATCACTAGGTAGATGCGGAAGAGATTGTGTGACGCAAAGATACAAATTTCGACGATGAGTTTGGGATCTTGATATCCACTTGTCGATCCTCAGATATCGATGTTTGGGTCGATTCTCATCGTTCATGCAGGAATCACCATATGGTATACAGTACCTGATTACTTGATCCTTGTATAGATTAACATGGCCTGACTCTTAGCAGGATGCTAAAGTCTAGAGCGCATGTACTAGCACTAACGCTATACAAAGAGGTACTCCAAGAGGTACACGTTGGAAACGGCATGCTATAAGGGATACCAGACCATAAGAACCAGAAGGAAGTACCTCCGAGGGCATAAGACATAATTGCCCTAAAGCGATCCTTCCATGTCTCACGACCCCGATGAACGCGTGGCCTGTATACAGGAACGGAAGAAATTATGCGAAAGAATATGCGACAAGTAACGGGCTGCCATTCCAGGCAGAAGACTACAATTCCCAAACGCCTCGCTAATTCCAAGAAAAATGCATCGCGACAAGAAACCAAAGACGAAGCTCCAAGACAGGCGAAGGATGATTACCATCAAATCTCTTGCCCAACCGCGTACGCACCAGCAAAATCCATGCCTGATATCTGAGCTTGCAGTTGATCAATCTCCCTGGTCAAGTCCTCGACATTACCAGCCAGACTAGCTACTTCATCAAACCTCCTCCGTTTATTAGCATCAGCAATCATGCCTTCGACAAAGAATTTTTGCTCCTCAAGTACAATCATGCGCTCTCGAAGTTCCTTTTCCTCGGCTTCCAAGGCCGTAACCTGAGCAGATGACGAGCTGCTCGCTCGACTGCCTTGAGGTCTGGCCTGATCGTTTTTGATGGCAGCCAAAGGATCCGCCGAGGACTTGGCTTGCGGTTTGCCATGCGGGGTTGCGTGCTGAAGTAGTTTAGGTAAGGATTTGAGGGGAAGCATGTGTAAGTGGAGAAAAGTGGTTGCCTGTGCATAAATGGCCTTTTGTAAACGCTCTTGCGTCGGACTATCGGTGGGCAAGTCTCTAATGCGTCTGGCAGCGACGTCGTATTGTGTAAATGCGTCCATAAGCCGCCTGCGTACTTTGGTGGCATCGCTTAGTTGGGTAGATGTGGGAGGTTTGACAGGATCTTGTAAGGCTTGGAGAAGTTTTTGGAACTTGGGCAGAAGAAGGCGGATTCCACGCTCGAACTGCACGAGATTCTCGTAAGCGCGCTGGTCCGGTGGCTGTACTGAGAGTTGTCGGGCAAAGTCAGATTTGCTGAAGATTGTGTGCTGGCAGTCTTTACACATGCGCACGTCGACAGCCACTTGACCAGCAGACTTCTCCAGCCCATTTGGTTTGAGTGGTGCATCCACATTCAAGGCGATTGCAGTGGAACAATTCGTAGCCGGATCGCTGCAAACGACTCGACCACATATTCGACAATGTGAACGGCGGAAGGAGTATTGTGAGAATTGTTGCTGACAAAACGGGCAGTGTAGGACGTGTGCGTCATCTTCCCATGTTACGACCGACTGTTCCAGAGTACGGATGTGATTCTTAGAGCCAGTGAGGGACCAGAGGAAGCTACTGGTGCTTTGATCGTTCTCGGGCGGAGGTGGATTGGCCAGCAACTGGGTCAACCTTGAGAGGCGCTTCTCCAGACGACTCACTTCGAGGTATGCTTTGTCCACGGTGCGTCTACGAATAGCAGCAAACTCCTGGGTGTGATCACGCTCGAGCCCAGAATGGTCATTGTACCCAGGACGGCTCTTGTAACATGTCTCGCAGACGCGACACCACAAGCCGCGGACAGGCTCGTGTTGTGCGGAGCGAGACAGCTTCATCTGGTACATGGTGTGCTCTTCGCAGAAGAGCTTACCACAGTGTCTACAGTTGACGTTGCCGTTTGTGTTTCCGAGTCTCTTTCCGCACAAGGGGTCTGAGCAGGAGTCGTGGCCCGAGGATCGCTGCCAGTGTGCTTTCGTAACAACATCGTCGGGATCTAGCCGGGATTCTGGTACAACAGCAGGGGCTTGAGTGGGAGTAGTATGACTTGGGGTCGAGGAACGAGGTGGAGTGGACGATATGAGGTGTGTAGGTTGGGTCGCGTTAGACTCGAAGACGTCGAGGCCTTTTAGTTTTTGATTGAGGACAGCGAGCGGCTGGAATCGCTTCGCCTTCTTCATCTGTTGTTCGAACCAGTTCTTGACTTCATCTTGCTCGACCTCTTGCAGGTTCTGGTGGTTGTCGTCCAGATGCCGGTTGAGCTGTAGGAGGGTGACCATATCCTCGTTGCAAATAGGACAGACCAGGCGAGAGCTGGCGGCGGCGGCACCAACGGGGCCATTGTTGGATTCGAGGGCGATTCTGGATGCGATGTCATCTGTTTCGGTGGTCGAAGTGTGGGAGCTGGATGCAAGCGACAAGGAGCTTTCGGAAGGTGTGAGCTGATGCGGGCGCTGAGGGTTGACGGCGGGCGACAGCGAGCGGCCGCTGCCCAAGACTCTTCCTCCTCCTAGTGTCCGTCGCGAAGCCATTTGATATGCGAAATCGGCACGAGGCCGACAGCCAGATGAGAGAGTGCAATGTTTGGACCTGATTGTTGACTTGACCGCCCCTCGGTCGCGCGGGCGCTCTCGGGCCGTTGCATGGGGCACGGCTTGCCGTCGAGTGTGACGGCCGCCATGCCCGAAATGCGCTATGATGCGATGCCGATTGCGACGAGCTTTCCCGCGGGGTTTGCCTTTCATATCGCCAATCTACAATTATATTCTACTGCTCTCTCACATATACACTCTGTCACGACCAATCCACACACACACATACACTCTCAACCATGGCCAAGTTTCCTGAAATCCAGGGCGGTGGCTCTCTCATGCTCGCCTGGCAGATTCGCAACAAGCTGGTCCTCATGGTTGGCGGCGGCGAGGTTAGTCATACACACTGCATAACTCACCTTGGATGTTGACATTGACCTAAAAGTCAAGGTAGCCGCCGGTCGCATCTTGAACCTCCTCAACTCGGATGCCAAAGTCCGTCTCATCAGCCCCCGCGACGGCCTCAACGATGAAGTCGCCTACCGTGTCGAACAAGGCCTTGTCGAATACCACGATCGCACCTTCGAGCCCTCGGACCTTGATGACCCCAAAATCGCCATGGTCATGACCGCCATCGACGACCCGGAAGCCTCGACCATGATCTGGAAGCTGTGTAAAGAGAAGAGGATTGTTGCAAACATCGCCGATGTTCCACCAGAGTGCGACTTCTACTTTGGAAGTCAGTACAGAGATGGTCCTTTGCAGATTATGGTCAGCACCAGTGGAAATGGTCCTAGAATGGCAAATATCGTCCGCAGGAGAATTGAGTCTTGCTTACCGCCGAACATCGGTGAAGCCATCAAAAAGGTTGGAGCCTTGAGAAAGAAGCTCAGGGTTGTCGCTCCTGGAAACGAAGAAGGTCCTAAGAGAATGAAGTGGTATGCATACTAGAGTCTTTGCTGGCAATCACACAAAGCTAACGTCTATCAGGATGATCAAGGTCTGCGACAAATGGTCTCTCGAGGACTTTTGCACAATGGAGGAGCGCGACATGGAGGCTCTGCTCGAGAGTTATGCCCCAGATGTCGTTCCTTCTTTCGACCAAGTCCGACTAGGCGAAGACCCTGACGTGTGGGAATTCGATGGCTCCTTTGGTTTCGCTGTTTAGATTTCATGATCATGTACACGATATGAGCTGCGGCGTTCGGTTTAGATTTTGGGAAAAGTAGTCGTGTTTAGCGATAGATTCTTGTTCATTTTCACTTCAGTGTATTATTACCTTGTTCAAATCGAGTGTTTAAAACAGTGCTTGTCTGACGCGCTCACTGACCTGAATCTTCATCCTCATCCACTTTCTCGACCTCAAACTTCGCGGCTCTCACTTAAAACTATCACAACCTAACAAGATGACTTCAACCGCGCCAAAAGCTCCGAAGTATGATGAAGAAGTCGATTTCCAAGCTCTGGCGATGATTGATTCCGACTTTGCCAAAATTTACGATGACGCAAACGGCCATGTCGATTTTCACGATCCAAAGGCATTACAGCAAGTCGGCCACCAACTTATTTGACTGCCGTCCATGATTACTAACTACAATCAGACAGCTTACCAAAAGTGTTCTAAAGCGAGACTTCGATCTCAAGCTTGAGTTGCCCGATGATAGACTGTGTCCCCCAGTACCTGTCAGGTATAACTATGTTCGGTGGCTTCAAGAATTGATGGACTCGACCAGCGATGCCAATTCTGAGGATCCTTCCAAAGACGCTATCACTGGTTTAGATATGTAGGGTCTCTATCGAACGGCATTCTAGTCCAGTTGCGCTGACAATATTACAGTGGAATTGGTGCATCATGCATCTACAGCCTGATAGCCTGTTCTTTGCGGCCATCTTGGAATATGATTGGCACCGACATTGACCCTCAGAACTTCTCATATGCAAATCAAAACATCGAGAAGAATGACCTGGCATCAAGAATTCGAACCAAGCTGAACACTTCCGAGGACGCTTTGATTGCGCCTGGAGCATTCGATCTCGACAAAATTGACTTTGTCATGTGCAATCCACCCTTCTACTCGAGTGCCGAAGATCTAGCAATCTCCAGCGCCGGTAAATCTGGTCCTCCAAGTGCTGTATGTACTGGCGCAGAAGTCGAAATGATTTGTCCTGGAGGCGATGCAGGATTTGTGCTGCGTATGGTCGAGGAGAGCAGAGAATTGAAAGATACTGTCAGATGGTACACGAGTATGCTCGGCAAGTTATCTAGTGTACATCAAGTCATCGATCATCTAAAGGAGATTGGTATCAACAACTGGGCTGTCACGCTGCTTCGAGCTGGGAACAAAACTCGAAGGTGGGCTGTAGGTTGGAGCTATGGAGACAGAAGACCCAGCAATGTGAGTAGCCAGCAATGATTGACCTGCAGGAACGATACTGATAGATACAGGCGGTTGCTAGAGGCAGTAATGTCGGCACTCATATCCTACCTTATCCAACAGCTCAGACAATCCACACCATCGGTTTCACAAGGCAAGAATCTGCTGATATGCTGAACAAGACTCTGCAGGCACTCGATCTAAAGTGGTCCTGGCAGTCTGAAAAGTGGACTGGTCATGGTATCGCCAGTCAGAACGTGTGGTCGCGTTCTGCAAGACGTAAGCGCAAGCGAGTGGAGATGGAACAAGAGGACAATCAGGAATTGAAGCCACAATCCGAGGCTCCTAAAGCCGAAAATCCTGCCGAGATCGCGCTGAGATTTGATATCGATGTCAGAGAAGGTGACATGGAGGTTCGCTGGCTTCAAGGGAAAGATAACATTCTCTTCGAGAGCTTCTGCGGTATGCTGAAGAGGTCTATGAAGCAGAACTAGTGAAGAGCAAGCAGTTCCATGTAGTCATTTGTCGCAGCTGAACATGACTTCTATTAACATCGAGTATGCCTTGCTTTGCGGAAGGAATTGTTCGAGCAGGAACAGTTTTAGGCGACCCTGTCTGTCAATGCATAGTGACGCACTTTTGGCGCCACTTGCCTTATTTCCGTAAGCCGGGTCCCGAATCGGCAAAACTCGATCTTATCTGAACTCGACAATTTTCCCTCAGGCTTCCGAGGGTTTGTTTCCTAGTTTCTCTAATTCTACATCGTCGCACTCAATGGCCTCTTCTTTGTTGCAATGATGCTCTCAGCATTCGGATACGTCAAGGGCATTCAATAACACTCCTCACACCTGGGAACATTCTTAAGACGTTTGTGATCACATTTCCGCAAAAGAGCGTGCCGCCAATTGGAAAACCAGCAAATCATCGATCAGCGATAACAATTTCTGGAATCGCCACGAAAAGGACTTGATAAATCCACACATTTGCGCGGTACAACCGCGTGACCATTGATTCAGTTCTTCTTGAAGAGCGACTCTTAGGCGTATTCATCCTTAGCTATACGTAGCACACGACTATTGGCATTACCACCTGGGAAAAGGTTACACGATTGCACGATGGACCGTCTCAACTCGACCAATGAAGAGCTTGCGGGCACCATCCGCCTGTTCGCGGACTCGGATTCGACATCCTCGGACAAGCTTTTGCTGCTTCCTCAGCCCACGAAATCACCTAATGACCCCCTAAACTGGAGTTACTGGCGAAGAATGTGGTCGGCCGCTTTGGTGTTGTACATTACTGCCTTGACTGCAGCTACTTCCAACAGTGCTGGTGCGGCAGGTACGGCCTTGGTTGATGATTATGGAATTGGATGGGGAGTTCAAAACACCGCTGCTGGTGTCCTGTTCCTGGGTATCGGTTACTCATGTCTGGCACTTTCTTCTGCGAACTGGCTGTACGGCCGACGTATTTCATACATCATCTGCCTGATTGCTTCCATCATTGGCAGCGCCTGGTTCGCCCGATCCGATGGAAAGGCAGACACCATTCTCTGTCAATTATTTCTGGGAATTTCAGAGTCTGTTGCAGAGGCTACTGCACAACTTTCATTGACCGATGTCACTTTTCAACATCAGCGTGGTTCTGTTCTGGGAGTCTACGTGCTTGCGACCTCCGTCGGAACCTTTCTTGGACCCATGATCTCCGGCTTCATCGCTGACAGTCCGCTTGGTTGGCGTTGGATGGGCTGGTTCGCACTGATCATCTCTGGCTGCACTCTGATCGTTTTCTACTTCGGTCTGGAAGAGACGGCTTTTGACCGCGACAGTGTTCTGGACGGTTTGGCTACTGGCCGAAGCTCCGCTGATACTGTGGATTCTGGTGAGAAGAAGACAGTCGCGGATCCTACTTCTGTAATCATCAGCGACGAGGTCAACAGCGAACACACTCCCAGAAAGGGCAATCTGATCCCCAATGGCACCGACTTGGTCCCCAAATCATACTGGCAGCGTATTGCCCTTATTACTCCATCACCCACTTTGATCGGCACTGGGTTCAAGCAATATATGCGACGTACATTCCACACCCTACGCATTTTCTACTTCCCGGCTGTCATATACTCTGGTCTGCAATGGGGCATGCAAGACGCTTTCCTCTCCTTTTACATGACTGTCGAAGATGACAATTGGACCTCGGCGCCTTACAACTATGGCGACCGCGCAGATGCCATCATGTGTATCCCCACTCTCATCGGTTCCATTATCGGTTGTGTGTACGGAGGATGGTTCTCAGATGTCTTTGTGCGCTGGATGGCCAAACGCCGTGGCAATGTCTCCGAAGCAGAGGATCGTCTTTGGCTCATGTATCTCCCTGCTATCATTTCCCCTATTGGCCTGATCCTCTTTGGTATGGGCACCCAGCATGTGTGGCCATGGCCAGTTCCCTACGTCGCTCTCGGTTTCATCGGCTTTGGCTTTGGCTGTGGAGGAGACTTGACTATGGCGTACCTCATGGACTGTTACCCTGATGCTATTCTGGAGGGTATGGTTGGTGTAGCCGTCTACAATAACTCTCTCGCTTGCATCTTCACTTTCGTCTGTTCGATCTGGCTTGACGCTCATTCTTTGACCCAAGTCTTCGTCACATTGGGGTGTGTCAGCTTTGGTGTCATGTTCATTGGTACCATCCTCATGATGACTTTTGGCAAGGCTACGAGGAGATTGACTGCGGGCAAGTACCAGGAATTCCTCTACATCAGAGGCAATGTTTGAGGTCCTGGCAAAAAGTGTTTCTATTACCTATGGGAGGTTTCTCTGTATATAATCTTTCTTGTTACACTTTTTCATTCTTTGTGGATATCCAATTATTGTAATCAAACATCACCACTTGAAACAGAACTATCACTACATCGCAAAAGCTTCTCTATCTGTGAGGATCAGACACCGGCGAGCCCCATACATTCCACATCGCTGAACTCCCTCGTTCGCGCTCAGAAGAAGGAGGTCGACGATTATAGGTTTCCCTTCGACATAGCAATCGATCTCGTAGGCTTCGCCTTGGTTCTTCGGGAACAGGGTCGCCTATGATTGCCCTGATGGTGGCTGCAGAGGCTCCTACTGTTGGCTCTTGTGATTTTGGCTGTTTGAGCGGCTGTTGAGAGTATGCTGGTGGAGTGTCGGAGGCTAGAGAGTCGTAGGTTGGTAGGGTTGTTCGTGTGGTGTCTGTGCTGGCTCGTCGTTGGAACTCGGTCTTGGATTGACTGTGTGATTCGGTTGGTTCCGTGGGTTTATTGGTTTGGTCTGTCTTCCTGTCGTTTTGGTGTGTCATTTTGTGGCCGGACTTGTTTTAAATGTACGCGCAAGCTTGACAGAATCTCAACGGGCTGGAGACATGTATATATACCTACATGAGCATGCGATGTCAGATCTTGGCGAAGGAATGCTCAGCCTGGATCTGACGGTCGAGCTGCTGCCGTGAGAACCGTGGATATCATGTGATACATGCATCCATCGCACCGCAGCCTCTCTGATACCTTAGATACGTTTACTTATAGTCGTGATACCACTAGCTCTGTAGATATTCCAAGGGAGATTGTGACGTGTCTCACTGCCTTAATTTGTCGTTTGGGTGTGGTTGCGAGGGTGGAGGTGTGACAAAAGAAGTGCACGCAACAATGGATGCATGCGACCAAGCAGTCTTGGTAGCTCCCAACGTACGGATCTATTTTGTGGAGATTTTAGGATTGTCCTAAAATGCCTCAATGGTCTAGTGGTATGATTCCTGCTTTGGGTTTACTCTAAATTGCAGGAGGTCCCCGATTCGATCTCGGGTTGAGGCCTTTTTCTTTTGTACCTCTTTGCAAGGCCAACAGTACAGCTCGCGATCGTACATCTTTTGCTTTCCTTACAAGTATTGGAATTATTCACAAGCAAAATGATGAGGACGAGATTTCGATTGTGAATTTGAGCTTTGACGCGGAGTTGCTGTGTTGTTTTGTTTGGTTCCGACGACACAAAAAACATATATCATTGACAAACATGACCAAAGTCGATCCTTTGGCCTTTCTGTCCAGTCTGCGAGCATGGCAGCTCAAACATCTGGCCTTTCTGACTGGATTGAACTCTACTGGAACAAAAGCACAACTATGTAGGACGCTGGCGGAACGTACGAATAAGGCTGGTCTCTCTGCTTCCCCTTGCAGAATCCTTAGTGTGGATATGGGTGTCAAGAATCTTGCATTCTGTCTACTGGAAACGCGGAGGTTGCAGGGCGACGAACAAAATGCGGATGGAATATTGTCTCTACATATGTCGGACTGGAAGCGATTGGATGTGTCGGAGAGACTGATCGCCAGACATACCAACCTATCGACAGCAGATTCATCACGGATACCCGAACATTCTACTAGCGAGAACGGCGAAGGGATCGAGACAGCATCTGATGATCAGACCAACATATATGCGCCATCATCACTTTCCAAAGCTGCATTCGCGTTGGCTTCTGAGTTCTTGCAATACAAACCGGACTACATCCTGATAGAACGGCAGAGATTTCGTTCAGGTGGTGCACCAGCTATTCAAGAGTGGACAGTTCGAGTAAACATGCTGGAGAGCATGTTATGGGCATCACTAGAGACGATGCGACACGGACACAGCAGAGCACAAACAGCCCAAGGGCAGAAGTTTCCCGAGGTTCTAGAAATGAGTCCTCGACGAATTGGCATGTTTTGGCTTACTCGTGGAAACTTCTTTCCAATACCAGCAGATATAGCTGCGTCACTCACAGCTCCGCAAGAGACGGTAAAGACGATGGAAAATGAGGTCAAGAAGAAATCGTTTGAGAAAAAGGACAAGATTGCATTGGCTCGACACTGGCTGTCGCTTTCGTTGACTACAGACGATTTGACGGTCAATGACAAGCTCGCTCCAATGGTTGCTTCGTTCTGTTCGCCGAAAGAACGACAAAGTCGCCGAAAAAGTAAAGATGGCGAGCACGAGGATGAGCTCGAAGTCAAAGATACATCTGCCATTTCTGGTAAACTAGATGATCTGGCAGACTGTCTCGTCCAAGCAGTGACGTTTGCGCTTTGGGAGCAGAACCGCGAGAGAGTTCGGGAGTATGTTAAGTCCTAGGCACAGATGATGTTACCTAGACCAATGATTGTGGCCTGGGTGTCATGATTCGGAGTCATCGTTCTTCTTGCCCATAGCAGCTCTCAACTTTTCCTCGTTCTCGGAGATGGGTGAACGGCCGCCGAGTTTTTCAGGCTTAGCTGTTGACTTTTTTGGGCCCAGGAACTGCTCCCTGGCACCCTGAACTATTTCCGACAGTGTACCACCACCTTGGTCCACCTTCTCAGCACGACCGTGTCTCCTCCTGCTCTCGGCCAGTAGATCTAGGCCTTCACCACCACTGTCTGCGTTGCGATGTCTTTGGGCGTTCGCTTTGGCGGCGCGGATGGAAGTTCTGGTATAGACGAATAGAAGGCAAGCCATCGTAAAGGCAGCGGCGGGCGCAATGATCGTTCGCGAGTTGAAGGGCATTCTGCGACGAGGGAAGGGCGCGGCTGGACGACTCATTTCGGTGGTGCCCGCAGGCCCTTTCGGGACAGACAGTCTACCGCCCATTGTTGATGTGTTTGGTGTTTATTGAAGAAGAGTTCTTCTCACATGGACAGAGATAGAGCTGTATGCGCGGGTGGTGTGATACATGGCACTACTTGGCTTGATCATGACGCTGAATCTGGATCGTGATATGCAATGAGATCCGTGCTTAGCCGGGTTTTAGGTTTAGAGGCCGTGGTTCACGCCGAGGGGCAGCTCGAGCCTCAGAGCTCTCCTGGCCGCCTGCTTGACCTGCAGCTCATCAAGCACCAGATATTTCATTTCCAAACGGTGGTGTATTGCAAATCAAGCACACAATCTAGCTTTGTCATCGTTCTTTTGCTGCTCCCAAGCTCCAAAGCTTTTGTAGAGTGCTTTCCGGTGCATCCCTCATTGGTGGCGCCTAGAGTGATTGACGTAAGCAACGCCCGCCTTTGTATTTTCTATTCCCCATCAACCTTTCCCTCACCGTTGCCCCTCGTCGTCACGACTCTTGCTTTGCTATATATTATATGCGCGCCTTCAGTACTTCCCCGCGGTTCTTCTACAGTATACCGACGGCCAATAATCGACTCCACAACATAACCCGCCAATTTTCTACAACTCGCCCAATCATGGCTCCTACTCCCAAAGAATGTGACTTCCTCGTCATTGGTATTGGTAGCGGTGGTCTTGCCGCTGCCAGAAGAGCCAGTGGTATGTACGGCATGAAAACCATCGCCGTCGAGAACTCTAGACTCGGTGGTACCTGTGTCAACGTCGGGTATGTCGCATCGTCTCTTGCGTTACTGCTCAATCGCTAACCAACTCCGACAGATGTGTGCCCAAGAAGGTCACCTGGAACGCTGCCGCCATCCAAGAAACTATCCACGAGGCCAAGTCCTACGGTTTCTCCATCCAAGAGACTGCTCCCTTTGACTGGACCACCTTCAAGCACAAGCGTGACGCCTACGTCAAGCGTCTGAACGGAATCTACGAGAAGAACCTGAAGAACGACAAGGTCGAATACCTCAACGGAACCGCCTCTTTCGTCTCCAAGGATGTCGTCAAGGTTGTCGGCCAGGACGGTCAGGAGCAACAGGTCCGCGCAAAGAAGATCCTCGTCGCTGTCGGTGGTCGTCCCAGCACAATCGATGTCGAGGGTGCCGAGCTCGGTATCAACAGTGATGGCTTCTTCGACCTCGAGAAGCAGCCCAAGAAGGTCGCTGTCGTCGGTGCTGGTTACATTGCTGTCGAGATGGCTGGCATGTTCCACCACCTCGGTACTGAGACCCACCTGTTCATCCGTCATGACAAGTTCCTGCGTACTTTCGACCCCATGATCCAGGACAAGATTATGGAAGAGTACAGACGTCAAGGCCTTCACATTCACACCAACAGCTCGCAGAGCAAGCTTGAGGACCTGGGTAATGGCTTGAAGAAGCTGCACTACAAGGACGATGACGGTGAGAACACTATGGATGTCGACTGCGTCCTGTGGGCCATCGGTCGTACCCCCGAGATTGAGAAGCTCAAGTTGGAGAACGCTGGCGTCGAGACTGACGACAAGAACCACATCAAGGTCGACAAGTACCAGAACACCAACGTTGACGGCATTTACGCTCTGGGAGATGTTTGCAACGCCGGTGCGGAGCTAACTCCTGTCGCCATCGCCGCTGGTCGTCGTCTCGGTGACCGTCTCTTCGGCGGAAAGAAGGATGCCCACCTCGACTACACCAACGTCCCCTCGGTCGTCTTCTCCCACCCCACTGTCGGCAGCATCGGTCTTACCGAGCCCGAGGCTCGCGAGAAGTTCGGTGACTCTGTCAAGGTCTACACCTCTAGCTTCACTGCCATGTACTACGCCATGATGGAGCCCGAAGACAAGGGTCCCACTGCTTACAAGCTTGTCTGTGAAGGTCCTAACGAGAAGGTCGTTGGTCTGCACATCCTTGGCCAAGGCAGTGATGAGATTCTGCAGGGCTTCGGTGTTGCCATCAAGATGGGTGCTACCAAGGCTGACTTTGACAGCTGTGTTGCCATTCACCCTACTTCCGCCGAGGAGTTGGTGACTATGCGATAAATATTTCATGTAGATGTAGAGAAGAGGATTGTAAATGAATAAATAGCTATATACGATAATAGCAAGGATATGATTCATTGTATGTCATGCCTGTGTGGCAGCCCCTCCTGCCTTAATAGAGTGCAGTCTATTAAGGTGCAGCTCGATCTCAGTCATTCCGAGAGTCAAGTCTGTCTTGCGTTGAGTGTAACGTAATGGCCGTCAAAACTCAATTGCGAATTCTCTAAACCCATTGACTGAGAGCGTCTTCTTCGCATATCTTCTTCCCACAAGGATTTTCGCAACAAAGGACATTGCAATAATCGGGTACGACAATCTTCAATCCAAGAATTTAACCATGTGGTAGAGATAGGGGACCTTGCAAGACGTAAAGCATATCGAGACCCCCAGGCATACCAATCAGAAGCGATCTTCGAACTTGATGCAAATTCTGAATCTTGGAAAAGGCGAATCTTTTGCATATGTATGCTCAAGACTAGTACGATTGGTTGTAGGATGCACAGTGGTTTACAGAAAGGAGTGAGGTTCACAGAGAGAGGTAACCTTATGGTGTTTCTATGGTCACACCTATGGCTCCAACAATTCTGTGCATTTAGATAGCATTCGCATAAGCGAGGGCACGAATATAACAGACAAGTATGGTATAATATTGTAATACGCTCTCTATAATCTAGCACACATTCTATTGATTTTACTCAGATAATGACTCTTGGACCCCACCCACCAGTCAATCCTCTGGCAACAACAAATGCAACACTCGCCAGAACATAGACACCTCCCGAGAACGCTATCAGCCCATCATAATTTCTATCCCCTCCTGACCCCAAAATCGCTCCAGCGATAGGAATACCAATCAACGTTCCAAAACTGGAGATTGTAAACGTCGTCCCTGTCCTTTTACCAATATCCTCAGTCTTACAGACTTGTTGAATGCAAACTGGTGTCAAAGATATAGCAGCGCCGGACCAGAACCCAAAGAGAACAGTGTATGCAATGATAGCCGCATGATTTCCAGATCCAATGAGCCAGAGAAGAAAGGTGAGTAAACAACATATCGTCGAAGTGACGGTCATGGTATTGAGACGTCCATACCGATCAGCGATATATCCAGGCATCAGACGACCAGGAATCGCAGCCGCGTTCAAAATAGGGATAAGTGCATATGCCATCTCCCTCCCCATACCAGCATCCAAAGCCTGATCAACCAAAAAAGTATACGGGATAAAAACCGCAAACTCTACTAGAAAGATTGCCAAAGTGACTGAAGCGTAGGGTTTTTCTCTCAATGCCATGAAATCAATCTTAGCCCCCTTGACTTTGTTAGGAGGTAATCTGCTCTTCAGCAACAAGCAAGCAACCGTACAGAGTCCTGCACAGATAAATCCGATAATGCGAATAGCCCAGCCAAATCCAATTTTCGGAGCAAGGAACAGTATAATCAGTGAAAAGGCAAGACCACCTGTTCCGCCAGCTGTACATGCAATTCCCATTGCAAAGCCTCTGCGCCGATGGAAGAAATGTCCAATGCAAGAAACAGCAGAGGTGAAGAGACAACAAGTACTCAAACCGCCCAGTACGCCAAAGGAAAGGATGATCTGGTAGTACTCCGTGCTAACAGACAAAGTCATCAGAGAAACCACTAATCCAATACTTCCAATTATAACAAGTACTCTAGGGCCATAAACATCAAAAATCGGTCCAATTTGAACACCTGCAAAGTATAGGAAGAAGGGAAAAGTCGAAAAGATCCAGCCAATGGAAGATGAAGAGTAAGTGGACAGTTGGTGGGTCGATATCCAAGCGTGCAAGGTGCCTAGGAAGTTGAGCATTCCCATGCCTGCTGCCATGCTACACCATGAGCCTAGGACTACTAGCCATGCTTCTAGGCCTCCTTCGGGATAGGTTTCTGAGTCATCTTGGTCGGTGGTGGTTGGGGTGGTTTCTCCGGAGACAGGGCGATCGTAGGGTTCCTTGGAGATTTCGCCTTTCGTAGATTTTGCATCCAGAGATCCGGTGTCCTTTTCTCTTATAGGAGATTCGATATCATTGTTCTTCATCATTTGAAAAGTTGTTTGGATCCAGAAAACGCGGTTGAGGTGCGGTGAAGTAGCGTCGCAGGCTTCGATTTGCCTACTCAGACGGAAACTGTCAAATCAACCACGAACAACAGATAATGGCTTGGTATGAGCATTGCTAGAAGGCGAGTATCGACAGAGCCAAGTTCGTTGTGTCGATGTTATCGCTGACAAACATCATGATTCACGCTTCTCCGTAGCGGATTCTGGAGGCGGGTAATTTCTATTTTCTTTTTTTCCCATCTTTTTTCTTTCTTTTTTTGCTTATTTATCACAAAACATCACTTTCCTCCTGCGCAAAACATGTTATGCGGCAGCTTTCACAATGCACAGTTCTCTTCAGATAGTTGACAACTCCACAGAGAGAAGACGGCATCGCGACTTTCAGTGGACGCCTCCTGTCTGATGAAGCGACTGTGCATTTTCATAGTCATGGCGTGACATACTTTTGCAATGGGGATGTCGCGAATCGATCAGATGGATGGCACCCCCATAGAAGCAGAAACAACTTGCAAGAATGCATAAGAAAGATAGACATCTTCATCACTCCCTAAGGATCTTTAGAAGAGGAAATGAACACCTTTGACACTTTCCATCGATCGTGCTTGACTTCTGAAAATGATATGGTGTTCAGCATTGTTATATGTGGTGTTAAGCAAGGGGTATCAATGAATACATATTGAGAAAAGCAAAAGTAACTGCCCTTCCTTCCTTCCTGCCTGCTAGTTGTAAGCTGCTCGCTCTTGGTTCATTTGTAGAAGCGCCTAATGTCTTCATCTTCTTCTGATTCGCTACTGCTCTCGCCGTCAACCTGCTGCTGTTGCGGTCCTTCCCAGGTGATGTTAGAGTTTTTGTCAACTTCCTCTTTGACGGCCACATCATCAAGCTGGAGTTCTCCATCTCTAGATCCATAAGGATGATCTGTTCTTGACGCCATCTGTGCTTTTTCTGAGTCGTCGTTATCATTATCATCATTTTCGTGGTCAATCTCGAGCTCGAAGCTCACTCGCTCCACAAAATCATCTTCCCGTTTGACCTCATGGACGGGGACCAATGCTGCTGTATCACGATCTGCAGCATCGAATAGCTGGATACCAATGGCTTCTGCTCTCTCTGCACGTGCTTGTAGCATGAGGACTGCTGTTTCGGCACTAGGTCTGTTCCTGATGCTCCTTGGTTTGTCGTCGGATGTTTCGTCAAAGTACCAAAGAAAGGTGGGTTTATCATCAAGAGGGTTGCCGAACACAAGTTCCTGGATGCGTGACTCGATGAGTTGCCCCTTTTCGAAGAGTCTGTCAACAAGGCTGAAGCGATCCCGCTCAAGAACGAGGTTTTGGTCTGTTATGGTTACGCGTGTGATGTACAGTATCAGGTTTGCAGGGGGTCTTACCCCAACCTGACTACCTTTAGCTGCAGTGAAATGAACAGGCGTTTTCTTGTTTCGAATCGAGGTTAAGCCCGTGATTTGTGGCATCATGTCCCCACTTGTCTGTGAACCTGGGACGGTGACAGATGGACTAGGCGGCATGGACATAGAGGTGGTGATGGGGAAAGGTGCGTGACCATCCAGTCTGGAAAGTCGTGGCCGCTTGTGCAAAATCTCGTTGTCGTTGTCGTTGTCATCGTTGTTATCATCGTCATCATTATTACCAGCATGATTCGAGCGCTTCAGACTTTGGTGGGTGGCGCGACATGAGTTTCTTACGAGAGAGATAAATTGCTGGACCACGTTTCTCATGTTGAAGGACTCAATTCTCGACGGGGTCCGACTGATCAGACCCACATCGAACCACGAGGGTGGACTTGGACTATGTCTGTTCACGAACAGATCAGGCCAATCGCGAACCAAACCGACCTGCACAGTGTGTCTCAGCTCAGCCTGAGGTCCAGTAGTAGGGAATTTTTCTGTCGCGTCAAAATGCTTCTGCAATTCAGCCCATGTGTGGTTCTTTGCCGCCTTGTACTCTGTCGCTGACCAACCGAAGAAGTTCTGGAAGAAAGACTTGTGTTTCTTGTTGCCGCTTTCCACATGGAGTCTGACGCGTTCGTAGGTCCAAGTGGACACATCATCTTGACTGAAAGGCACTTCAGGTGCCGCCATCATCGTTCGAGCGAACGAGCGCTCTATCGCAGGTGAGATGTGTGAGATGAGTTTTATGATGAGACACTCGTGTATAGAGCGAGGAGGGCTTGAAAATGCGCAGCGTCTCGTGAGTTGGAATTGACTTTGAGTTGACCACAGAATGAAGCTAGTTTTCCAGTGGCAGAGTGAACTCAGTGGCTTCGGGATGTCAATTGGCCTGTGAAGACGCCAGATAGAGACCCTTAGGTGAGCCGTAACTACCGCTGCGGTGGTGAGTCTAGAGATGAGACTATAATCCAGCTATGACCAAGCAATGTTAGCATGAGAGAAGCTCAATGCGCTGCCGAGAAAGAAAAAATGTCGTCTTACCAGTGTTGAATGAGAAGAGAGGGACCAGTGAAGATGTTGAGTACTTCGAAAGTCAATAGCAAATCTTTCAGAGCTGGCTCGACGTGAAAAGATTCAGGAAGTTGTAGTTAGCATGCACATGAGAGGTTGGAGTTAGATGGTTGAAGAGAGAAGGTCGAGTCTGGAGACCTCCTGGTTGCAGATGAGTTTTTGCAATGGTGTAGTTGCTCTTTCGAGGAAGGCGCGTTGGTCAAGGTACCTTCAATTCTCGAATCGCTCAAGTCAAGACTTCAGTGACAGTTAGCTCTGGGATGGCGGGTGCCTGAGTTTCAAATTTATGTAGATTCTTGAGCGGCGCACTGTAACTGCTACGGCCATGCTACCATTTCTCTCCTCTGATGCTTTTTCTCCCAGTTTTCCCCCATCCTGGTGTACTGATAATGAACCAAAAATCCCGCTTGAACGCACGACGAAGCAAAAACACATAACCAGAGACACAGAACTACCTCGTTTCTCTGTTGAAGCCACGGGCTCTCATGGAAGCCTCGATAGCACTCCAGATCTCTTCGACAGTCTCACGATCTCTCCATCTCTGTTGGGCATTTTGGCCATCACGGTATGCGTCGATGCCAACGTTCAGTACGCCTCTACCCCATCCCTTGATGCTATCGGGAAGAAGCTCGTTGCGCCAGCCAACGTAGACACCCAAGGCATGGTTGAAGAGCTCGGCAGGCTGACTCCACTTGTAACCCTTGAACTGCCAGGCTTGACCGGTTGTGAAGACGGCGACAACGCGATTCCAGTAGTCGGGCTTGAAGTTATCAGGCGACTCGACGAGGATGAAACGCAGAGGGCGAGTGGGTTCGATGGATGGCATGACGCGGTTGACGTGGAGAATGTTGAGGGTTGTTGATGTAGTCGAGGTAGGAGGGGTGTAGACACCGTCCATGAGGAAGGACTTGACATTGGCCAGGCGAAGTAGCGACGATGCTGAAGGGGAGAGGAGGATGATAGGCTCGGGACGACGGCCACTGGATGGCTTTGCAGGGCGGATGGCGGGTGCTGGTGTGGTGAGAGCCGGAGTAGGAGCAGAGGCCTTGGAGCGGCCCAAGAAGGCTTCGGCGTATTTACGCACATGCGAGAAGTCCTGTGGAATCGAATTAGTATGGCTGGTCGAAGAAGAGGAGAGCATCATGGGCGTACGGTAGGCTTGCTGCCTCTGAGGATCGAGTTGCGGTCGCCCGTCTTGCGCTCGAGCGCGTAGATGTCGCGTAGTTTATCGTCTTCAGCTCTCGCGTCTTGCATGACTACATCACCATCTCCGCTAGCCATCTTTGCGGCATCGTGTGCCTGGGCACGCGTCTGACGGTTGTCGTCTAGACTCTTGATGAACTCGCTGTCATTCTCTCCGGACAACCAGTTGATCAGATCAAGTTTCTCAGCAAAGACCAAATTGCGCACTTCGCCGAGCCCATTTGATGCACGCGCTGTGTTGAGCTCCTGGGTTGCAGCAATGTAGTCTCCGGTGCTCTTGTCCTTGTTCTGCCAACACCAGAAGATACTGGCCAAGTCGAGGGCGCCATTGGTTTGCGACACGAATCTTGTTGCTGTTGTCAAGGGGAGCGCAGTGTGTTGGACGCCATCGGTAGCAGATTGTGTGTTGAATAGCAGGTGAGATGCTTCGGTCAAAGGCGCAATGTCGCTAGCTGAGGACGCATCGGCGCTACGAGTCGGCAAAGGCGGCGACGAGGCTGCCACACTCGTCCGGAACAGGTTCAGCGCATCGTTGTCGTTTGCGCTCATGTTGTCGGTGTGATTTCGTCGAGATGGTTAAATCGTGTCTCGGTGTTGGCCAGATTGATGGTATGGATTCATGTCCAGCTTCAGACGCGGAAGGTTTGCCGCGCCTTGGCGTTCTACCTCTATCAACACCGGTATCTTACTTCATCCATTTCTCTATGAGCTTGTGACATTGATAAGATATTGTTTCATTGCCTCGTACTGCATATTAGCTAGGTATCACAACTCCAGCCTCTTGTGTACAAATGAGCTATTTCCCATCATTCAAGCCAGCATGTTTTTGAATGTCGTCGTCTTGCCATCCTTATTCACTTTCCACCCAGCGCCGACACTTCCTTTGCCGTGTATTGGACATAGTAACTGCCCATACATCGAGTTCCTAGGGTTCAGAGGACAAAGAGGACTGTTAGGCAGATGCTCCGGCACATCACTAGCAAGCTCTTCTTCCTCGTCTTCTGCTTCCATCTCGACTTGTCTCATCTTGACCGAGAAGTAATCTGGCGCCCCAGTACTCTCCTTCGTACCATGCACTGTCTTATGTTGCACCTCCTATGGGTAACTCGGCATTCGACCAACTTCTGTCGATCCTGCAACTGAATCACGTCGTATCTCTGCTTCATCACCTGGAGGGCTGGCGTAATCGAAGAAGAATCCTTTGGGCCTTGAGTCTGGACTACGCTTTGCTCTGCTCATTGGTGGTGTGTTGACTCGCCGCATTTCCGATGGCAAAAAGCTCAATCCGGCTACTGGTCGATGTGTGTATTCTCGTCCATCCGCTCCAACATATGACTCTTTGCGCTTTGAGGGAGCGCTTCTACCTGTACTCGCCGTCTGCAAGGATCCGGGCGTGCTTCTTCTTCGACGGGACCGATAAGTAAAAAGACCAAAGCAATGTCTTCCGGGCGAGGGTGATTTTGACATGATTGAGTGCTGTTCTGATTGACGTCGATCTGAACTCTCGGTTAGGAGTAGCTTGGTGGCCTCTCTCTTGATCTGAGGTGGTACGATGCTGTGTACCGTCAAGACTCGCAAAAAGCCCTGCTTCGGTAAGTCTTCAGGCAGAGGAGGTGGTGCTGTCTCTGCTTGTTCCTGACCGGTGGCATCCGCAATCGAGCCAATTGTGCTGACAAAAGAGACTGGGTTTCCTGGATGGTCAGGTCTTTGGAGTGCACCTCGTGTGGGGACAGAGTCGCTTGACTTTGGTTGTGCGGTGATATGTGGCCTGGCATTTTTGGGTGCTAAACTTCGATGACGACCTCTTGAAGGGCTGCTAGTTGATGGCTTGTGGAGTGATGGGCCGACAGAGTGTTTTGGTGCGATTGAGGCCCTCGCACGACGAGTCTTGAGTTTTGAGTTGTGGAACGAGATTTGTGGATGACTCGCTTCTTGACGATTCGGTGACGGGTTGCGAGATTCAAATAGTTTGTCGGAAAAAGTCATGGACTTGACAGGGGGTCGGATATCAGGGCTTGGTGGAGCTGATTGCATAACGATAGCAGGTGAAGATACAATGGCGCGAGGTGGAGCCGGACGAGCTGATGTTGGAAGCGATAGGTGCGGAGGTGATACCATGGTTTTTCTGAAATTCTTCTTACTGACGCGTTCTCTCTGTAGAATGTGAGCAAAGCTGCTGGCTTCCGAGGACGACCATTTGTCGCTGGAAGAAGATGCTGAAGTGGGTGCGGCAGCAGTCGACGATGGGTTATGTTGTGCAGGGTGTAATCTAGAGAATGTCAGGTCGGTGTGCTCAAGATCAGGGATTTGTGTTGTTGCCCACTCAATGGTCGGAGCGCGATTCAATGCGTATCCATTTTCGTAATCATTTTTTAGCAAAGCAAAGAAACTGTCGTCAGCCAGTGTGTGGTCAGGAAGTCTCAGACCCCCTTGAGGGCGTTCTCCCAAGCGAAGGGGTCGTCTCTCCTCGAAAGGGTTGGACTGTGTGAGTTGTGTCTTTGGTGATGGCTGTGGTGATGATGAGTGTGGAGGGCGTAGTCCTGATCCTGAGGGTAGGAATAGCGAGCTCGTGCTCCATCCCTCGAAGAACTGGGATGATGAGCTCTTCTCGATGGAAGGGGTTCGTCTAAGCTGCTCTGGCTGCTGCTGCTCGATGAATCCGACTCGGACAGGCTTCTGCGGTTGCGGGGCCATTGGCTGTTGCGACTAGGAGGCTCGTACTTCTTTTCGGATCTGAAGATACCACCCGGGTTGGAGAAGCAAAGACCTGCAAGTACCACTGCGAAGAGCGAGAAGATGCCGCGTTGAAAGGTTCGCTTGTCGTCAACGTAATCGTAGTAAGGCATTGTCTTTCTTTGGAAACAGAGAGGATGAAGAACGTTTTTAAAAGAAGACCAGCATTCGAGGAGGTGATGGAAGAATTCTAGGTGTGCGCAGAGAAAATGGATTGTCACGTCCTCTTTTAGGCACCAAACCAATGTTCTGTTTGGCGACTGTGGAAGGAAGGGACCGACCAGGTCGTGACTTCCATATCTGCCACCCTTGCGAAGTTTGACTTGACGCGTCTCGAGCGCTTTCTGTTGCCCAATCACCCACATGTCTGTCGTTGTCTCCTTGGACATTATAAACTTCCTACCGCTCGTCCTTGCCGGTCAGGGCCAATGCCTGGTTTGTGACCGTCCATTCTTGTCGACGAAACCTTGGTCACCTTTGTGCTGAAGTTTGTTCAGCCATTCCGAGCAAGTCAAGGACAATCTTACAATCGTCGCTATTCGAGTCAGCTGGGATTAGACTGATCAGATTGTTTTACAACAAGTCATGAGGATCGCGGCGGATGGAATACCATAAGGAGACCAACACGCAAGCAGCGACAACCTACCGCCAATTCTTACAGCACACTTGCGCTTAAGTCCAGCAGACAAGGCCAATGCTATGAAGGTTGGAAGTTGGACACCCAAGAGGCTTCGAAGATCAACCTGCGGTGAGCGAGCGCCACTGATTGGCATGTCTTAAAATTAAGGGGTCTCGTGACTGGCATGATTGAGCACCAATCAAACAACTTTCATCAAGTACCATCTCCGTGTCAATCATTACACAAAAATCTATGCGTTCCCTCACGCGTTTCTTGTTTGTAGCACAACTTGAATCGGTTTGAAGAGCGGAAAGAAGAAAGAAGAAATATATACGCCAGCGATGTCGACAGAAGCAGCCGCTCACGCAACGGCCCCACACCCGCCACCGGAGCCGACCACCCAAGGACCATACATGCCCGAGTGGGACTCCAATGCAAAGGCGGCCACGGCGACGCCATCACATACTGAGAATCGTGTTGGAGGAAAGACACTATTGCAGGAAAAGTTCGATGCTGTTCTTCCTCGATCCCGGTCATACTTTGGCCTCAAGCGACGCACTTTCCTCATTGTCCTTGCCTGCGCAGTTCTTGCGTTGCTCGCTCTCATCATTGGTCTAGCTGTAGGCTTGACTAAGCATTCAAAAGGGTAAACAAAATCGTGCTAAAGTTGATAATATTTACTGAGATCGTTGTAGCGGTCAAAATCTACCACTGCCGACAAACAGTGAGCAGCATGAGGGCGACCTTACTTACTACGGCACTGGCTTAGGCTCATGTGGAATCACATCTTCTGATAGCGACATGATCGTTGCTGTCTCGCACTTCGTCTTCGATGCCGCATCCAGAGGCTCTAATCCTAACCAAAATCCTTTGTGCGGTCTGAAGCTCAGAGCTTCGAGATATGATGAGCAAGTCGGAGAGAGAAGGAGCGTTGATCTCAAGGTTGTTGATCGATGTGAGTTTTGACTGGCCGACGGTAACCAAAAGACCGTATACTAACGTGGTTGTTAGGCGTTGGTTGCAAGGCCACAGACATCGATGTGTCTCCAGCGGCTTTCGACAAACTTGCGGCCAGAGCTAGTGGCAGAGTCGACGTGACTTGGGCCTGGCTGTCTCCTCAGGCCACTGCTTGAACACTATCTTCATTGGATCTGAGATATACGTTGACGACGAAAACGATTTCCGGAAACAGACTTTGATGAAGACATGATTGATTCGTAGCGCACACCGAGGTGCTTCTCTTTTCTGACAGGTCCAGCCTGTAACCTCTAAACAGGCTCCGCGATCAACAGAATATCAACACAGTTGCGAGGAGTAGTAACGTTCATCCATCTGTACCAGATGGCAGTCGCACTGCCATATTCCAAAGACTGGTTGCAAGCTGTTCGTCATTGTCAGCATATTGATCTCTCTACACAACAAAAAGCAGCTCGGTGGTTAACTGACCATACCATGACACCCTCTGGGATGTCCAATCCACAATGCCTCCCTCATTAACGACGACTCCATGAGTCCCTTCTTGACCCGAATAAATCATCGCGATGGATGCGTTGCTATATGAAAGCAAAGGATTCAACACAAAGCCTTGAGGATATTCATCGCCAAAGACCAGACTGCTGTTGCTGGGGTTGGTGGTGTCTGTCAGATGACCGACAATGGCTTCCTCCTTGGGGCGTAATGTCGCATAGTAGCCTGGACCATATGCGTATTCAGCATACATGTAACCCAGGGTTACCGAGCTGTCGTTCAGCTGTCGAGCGCGGATGACAAAAGGATCTGAGTCCAGAGATAGCGGAGGCAGAGTTGTGTTTGCGGATGTGGTTGTGTTGGAGACAGCTGTGGTGTTCGCTTGTCTAGGCAGTACTGCTGCTGCGACAGCGTTGATGCTGGCCAGCACAGAAATTGCTCTTGAGAAGTACATTTTTGCTGTGTAGAGATGGGATACAGTGGAAAGTTGGGATTGTTGCAGTTCAGTAGCTACAGCAGCAACAGTGAAAGATTTTATATATGCACAGAACAAAACGCAGAGCTCAACAGTTCTTTGCAATGCTTGTATGACGATCTGGTCCGTCCGTAAGCATCTTCTCGTAATACGATACTCGGACCTGTTTGCGGCCCTCTGACATGCAAGTGCTACATAAGCCAAGCGAACTTTCGAGACCTATCTATTGATTTTCTCTACACACCTCTGTTGCAGAGTTCATGTTCTCCAAGCCGTAATAGATTTTTCCACCAGCTGTCATGCTCTTTTTCATCCAACTTTGAAACTTCGACATTTGATATAGTTTATTTTCGTCTTTGCACGTTGCGGTTTGTGTCTTTGTCTCACTCTGCGACGTCAGAGTTGCAAAGATAGACTTTTGCGTTTGCTTGCAACGTCTTCCAGGTTTCGGCTCCTGGGGTGTTCTGGGTGTTTCTCCTGTCGATCATTTTCCATGACGATTGTGCGGTCACAGCGCGGCTGGATATAACGACTTTGCAGAGGCGACGCAAAGGGAAGGTTTTCGCATACCTTACTCTACGAATCAGTGGTTGGTGCTATCTTGGAGGTCTAATTTGTATTCAATGGAAGCATAACTAGCGATCTGGATACCACTTACCGGGCGCTGGAGTACTCGGAGTACAGGGCCTACGTCTCCCGTCCTGGTTCCACGATTACACATGAGCGATATTAGAGCTGTAGAAATGCACGATTATTCAGGAATGTGAACAGGTCCACTGAGAGTGTGTGGAACTGAAGGGACTGTGCATTCTCATAGCTATCGTGTCATGTACTTTTGCAGATGGAGAAGGTTGGAAGTGTTCCAAAGTTTTCTTGTATGGATGGCAACCCTGCTCTCCAGATCAAGAGTCTACTTTTGCCATCAGTCGCAGGTAACAGCGACAAGTAGTGTCGCCAAATATGTCCTGATCCAACGCAGTAGGAATCACCATTCTTCAAGGGAAGAGAAGAATAGAACTTGCGGAATGATGGGCAAGAACGAGAAGAGGCTGCATGACCGAGAAAAGCACGACAGGAAACAACACTCACCACTGTTATACCCAGACCATACCGAGAGAAAGGCATAACAGTTTCAAGCAACTGAATAGTATCCTTAAAGAAGCAAGAGTTTCTCGGCTTTCTCTGAACACATCTTTAACCTACAAATCATTGTGCCTCTCTATATCGAGAATGTTGCTCTGCACCCTATATTGGGAGAAGACTTGCTACAAGCTCTATACGAAGGAAGGTACTCGATCTTTTCGTAGCTGCAGAATGCATAGAAGGGCTCGTCGCATTCATCAAGCATACGGAAAGCTGCTTGCTTGCATACATCTAAGCGAAGGCATGGCGAGAAGGTCGTGGAAGCACAGCATCTCGTACCTGATATCGTGGCGTCTGGAATCTGCACAGACTTGAATCCTCTACGTCTTTGCAACCAGTCAATGGCGCCATGCGATAATATTGCGCGATTTACCGGGTTGCGCCATGAACAGGAACAAGGTTATTGGTATAGTGTCTGGGTTGACCAGTCGAGTGCACTATTGGATGCTTGACAAGCCGGCTCGAATAGTGAAGTCTAGACATATTGAAGCCCTAGGAAAGGAGCAGTCGAGATTGCGACAATCACATGAACCCGAATATTCGACGAACAAAAGGTTGGCCCTGAAGTGTTTGATATTAACAGCAGTCAATTATTAAGGAAGATATCACCATCCACCTCTACCAAAAGCAAGCGGACCAAAAATCCAATCCACCACCAACCCCAACCGCCCTTCCCTCTCACTACTTAGCTCTACTCTGGTATTGACGTTAGCGGAAATAAGGATCAAAGGGATGGCTGCACAATCAATATATTGCACGCGAGACCAGAGAAAAACAACTTACTAAGATCCACTGCACCTGCAGTAGAGGATTTGTCGTAGCGAAAGTGTTGATGATGATGATAAAATTGTGGAGTAGGAAAGATCATGATGGTCTGACGCTACTGCCCACGGGCCATAGCTCTCGGCTCGGGTCACGGCTAGAGGCGCTGAGCCGTCCCTTGATTGCTGTCTAGAAAGTCAGCGTTTTGTACCCGAGCGATCCTCAACATCCGTGACTTATCCTTCTATGAACAGCTGGCCATGTCGCTGATGGCGGTCGCCGCGAACGTACACCTCTTGGGTTTTGCCGACCGTCTGCTTGTATGCAGTCAGGGAGAAGGGATGTAGTCTGACTGCTTGTCACGGCCTTCACGCAAAGCGACGTCGCCGAAGGGACGAGTGCGAACCAGGTCGAGACGGTATGGATGCGCAGACCATCGTCCGACAGAACGCTAGCCAGCTCTTAATGGTTCAACCAAACGATGCTCATCAGGACTCTCCAGCAAGAAGTCGTGAGCACTCTGTCGATCCAGGGATTGCAGTTGCCAGGACTAGCGGTTGCCGTAAATATAAGCAGTGACCATCATCGCCTGGAAGTAATCTGCGAAGAGCTTCGGATCTTCGTCCTGAAGAGTGATGGTAGCTGACATGGTCAACTTACTGGTCAATTCGACAATCATGGCATCGTTAGGATGTGCGATCAACCATTCGCTGTTCATGCCATTGATTTCATCCTCTGTGATGCCGTTCCAGAAAAGCGTTGCTCTCGTCTTGAGCTGCCATCTGAACTGGAGGAGCTTGTTACTTCTGCGTTGAGCGTGCTGTTCCGAGCCGGCCTCGAACCACCAGTCACCGACCTCGCCTGGACCATCTGCTAAGAAGGTGACACACTCGCTCCCATAGACTCTGCACTCGACAGTCGTTCCGTTATTTCGCATGACGGAAATTGACAGCCAAGGCCTCTGGGATTCGAGATTGGGAGTAACCGTGACCTGCTGTCCATCCTTGATCGGACAGCCCTGGTTGGCACCCCAATGACTGATGTGAGTGTAGCGATCGACATCCGAGCTGTAATGTGCTATGCCGACCATAGCAAAGAAACGTTTATCCGGAATGTCATTGAACCAGGGGAAGCGCAAGATGTTACCATCGTGGTAAGGCTCATGCATGA
The DNA here is from genome assembly GCA_024195585.1 of Aureobasidium sp. EXF-3400. Lineage (NCBI taxonomy): Eukaryota > Fungi > Ascomycota > Dothideomycetes > Dothideales > Saccotheciaceae > Aureobasidium > Aureobasidium sp. EXF-3400. Next base: position 64,887 of record SWBL01000070.1, read on the forward strand.
CCGGACTGACAAGAGGGTACACAGGCTCGGCTTCACCAATCCTGAACCAATCTGATTGAACCGGGTCTGGTGCTCTGAACTCGATGCCTGTCATTCCTTGGGGGTCGTTATCGTCACTGTCGTCAGGCCATTGGCTCTCGGCCGGCGAAGGTGGCATTGAGTCGTTACTCGGGTATCGGATGCTGATTGGAGCACGAGCGCTTATTGCTCTGGACTCGGCGACCGTCTCTTCTCCGTGGTCGAAGGGGACATAATCGTCCATACTCGGTAGTTCTGGCATCGACTCGATACTCGGGTATCTCAAGAAGAACGGAGCACGGGTGTTCGGTGCTCTGGGCTCGGCGCCCGTCTCTCCTTCGGAATCGTTGTCAGCCCACTGGTCGAGACTCGGTAGCTCTGGCATCTGATCGGGCTGCGGAACTTGAATGAGTGGAAGACGAAGGTCCGGTCCTCTAAACTCGGCACCTGCTTCTCCTTCGAAGTCGAAATCGATCCGTTGGTCGATAACCGGTAGCTCTGGCATCGACTCGACGCTCGGGTGTCTGATGACAGGACGACGAGTGTTCGGTACTCTGAAATCGACGCCCGCCTCTCCTTCAGATTCGAAGTCGACCCACTGGTCGAGACTCAGTAGCTCTGACACCGATTCTGGCGGCGGGAGCTGAATGTATGGACGACGGAAGTCCAATCTCCATGGCGTAACAACCATTTCTAAAAAATAATCAAGATAGAACCACTTACGGGTCCCACCGACAGGTTTATGTTCAACAAGGCAAAACCACTTACGGGTCCCACCACTAGGTACTTGTTCAACAAGGCAGAACCGCTGCGGACTCCACCAATTCTTTTGGTTAGCAAGGCAGAACCACTCTGGGCTCTACTAATTCTCTTATGATCAAGATAAAACCACTTACGGGTCCTACCAACAAAACGTCCTCGCGTAAAGCGCAGGACAAGCATGAATGCACCGAGGGTGCCAGAAACGAGAAAGAAAAACTGCTGTGCGCAGTTGGTGATGTCGGATGTTTGTGCTGTGAAGTAAAAGAAATCCGACGCGCGGAAAGTAAAGCTGGTATACGATAAACGCGGCGTCACTGTGTGCGCTTTTGGTGCCAAGACATCAATACAATACTTGGCTCTGTGTCTTCACTTTACTCGAGAGGCATTTGATCTTTGCAGTTTGCTTTTCTCTTACCATGGTCTAGAGTGACGTCCTCACTATAAAAAGGCACAATAGTCACCATGTCAGAGCAGGATCCACAGAGAGCCCACGCTATATTGCTTCTCAATGGAAACCATCCTTCTTCTTAAGAGTATTGTGCATTTCCATAGCTACACGTAACACGTCCCTGTGCACATGTGGAGGCGTGGAAAGAGCATTTGATGTCTGCAGCATGTTGTCTCTTCGCTTCGGGTGACGTTAAACTGTCATCAACGCCCCGTGCCTTGATTGCTCGCGAGGCAAGCCGGTACACCCGAGCGATCTCCAGCACCAACAGCCTTAAGTATATTAAATTCTAAGACCTCAGCTCCTTTCTCCGACCACCAATATTATCCCATCTGGACATCTTGTCAGAGGATGTATCCCAGTGGAGAAACACACATTGAAACACGACCTCACTTATCGTATGCAAGCCCCTTATTCCAGCGTCCATTGCATTGAGATAAGGTGACATTCGTATCTTGGGAAGCAAGGGAAGAGGTCCGTTCCTGGCCGACAGCCGCCATGCATATATGCTGCATACGCGTTTCTCGCCGTGCCACGAGGGGAGGGGCTAAATAGATTAGAAAAACCACCGTGCTGTTAAACTCATGCATCATGCAAGTTCCCCATAGGACATTGAAACGCCCGTATGGGATTTTTCGATAGTTCGGATGCGCGATAATATCGACGGACTTTGTCTGAACACAATTGTACTTCTGTAATTTGATATACGATTGCAGCTTGGTGGTCGATATGGAAAAGAAAGTTGTTGATAGGCATAAAGCTCTGTATCTATACATAATACATTATAACATGCTTGACTGTGCCGCTGGATCATGCTAGCATGGCTGTTTCATTCAGCCAGGGTCCGAGAAGAGCAATTGGACAAAAGCGAACAGAGCTGTTCCGGCTTCTATGAGCTTTGGAGACCGTTGGAAGACAAGAAGTTCTGAATCACGGCATATGCTGCCGTTGCTTTGAAACAAAGTTAGTCGCGCTTATCAACGTTCGTGCATCAGACACCACTTACCGTTGTAGTGGAAGTTGATGCCATGTCCAGTGTTTGGTTGAATGTAGGCTTCAAACTTGCTGGCGTTAGGGAACGCTGCAGCGACACCGGCAGGGATACTGGGAAGTTCTGGATCGCCGGTTGAAACACAAGAAGTTCCGCAATATATCGAGTCGGGAGGAGTGTCAGTCAATGTGGCATGAGAAACAGTATCTGGTAGACTAACCTTCGTTACCTGTCAAGACGAGAGCAGGTCCAGTGTGAGGAGTGGTGGCAGGGGCACCGTTACCGAGAGTGAAGATCTCACCAAGTGTAACGGGCTGCTTGGTGCTTTCAGCAAAGAGAGCAGCACCAACGTCGAAGTAACCAGGATTGAGGAAGGCGTAAATGTTTGCTGTAAAGATGGTTAACATAGGACGTGTTATCAAGGGTTTCTCAACTTACAAGTCAGGTCGCTCCAGGTGAGGTATCCGGTAGGAAGGTTCTGGGCGATGGGAGCACCAGTGGCATTCCAACCATTGATAATGTCACCAAGCTCAGTGGTAGCAATCTCCTGCCAGATATCAGAGGACGAAAGGTCAATGCCAATAGCACTGAGAGCAGACTGGAGGATCGAGATCAAGCTCTGGCCAAGCCAAGCAGTGTTGGTCTTAGATCTTGAGACAGACTGATTTCCGAACCGGAGTGGGGAGTTCAAACGAGCAAGATGGAGATTCCAGTCAGCTAGAGTCCGGCCGAGCCAGGTGGCGTTCATGGAGAAGCCGGTAAGCACAACACCATCAGAAGAACCAGGGTAAAGAGCAGTCAAGAGGTAGCTCTGAAGGGAGCCGAAAGAGTGTCCGACTGAAACATGTTAGTTTCACGAAGACTCCATCTCTCGATGAGAAACACTTACCGTGTACTACCTTGCCAAACTTGTGGCTGACCGAAGGGAAAGTACCGTTGCGGAGCATGGAGGTGATCTCGTGCAGAGCAGACACCTCTGCAGGAGCCTGTACAATGTTCAAAGGATCGGCGTGAGAAGAGTTGCCAATTCCGAATCTGTCAATCGAGACAGTGTGGTAGCCGGCAGCGACAGCGACATCAATGTAGGAGTAGTTGTAGTTGTTGTATGACAAGTCCCAGTAGCTCTTGTCGAAGCCAATGCCGTGAGTCAGGACTTGGACGGTGGGGTTGGCCTTGTTGTCACCTTGAGGCTTGCAGTATTTGGCACTGATGTTGTACGAGCCAGTAACTGTTTGGAATCCAGTTGTGACTGTGTCCGTATAGTTCATGCCAATGTTGGTGAAGTCAAGAGAGAACTTGACTGCATCGAGGTTTGACTCCAGGGTGGGAACATCGAAGATGGCCTGTCTGGCGTTAATGTAGACTGGCACAGTGACATTGGTGCAGACTTTGGCCGCAGAAGCCACGCCTAGGAGGGCGAGAAGGGCGAATGAAGACATGGTAGGAGTGGATTGGAGAAGGGAAAGATGTCGAATCAACTTGTCTTTGTAGAGGGTACCGACGAGGTATTTATCGTTGACCAGAAACCACCAACTCACACTCACGGAAGAAAGCGTTGACGTCAAAAGAATGATTACAGTGTTCTAGTCTCACAAAGGGTCGATCATCAATTGGCGGGAAGGAGCACGCAAATGCGGCCGCAGTCAAGACCTTTAGCGTCCCGATTACACGAGAGTCCCTTCCGCCATGCCCAAGCGGCTAAACTTAAGCATAGTGGAGGGGGTTTTGGGAACGTCATGATCTTTTGAGTGAGAGAGACTCAGAAAGAGAGAATCATGCCGAGGCCAGGGTTCAGTCGAGTGCTGACCACATGCTCCTCAATGGGAAGGACAAAGCTCACCACTACTGCTGACTCAATCAGGGATACAACGTGGTGTGTATGGATATGCAGCTGCATCGACGGATAGTCTGCACAAGTGTCTCTCGCGGCTCGCGTAAGCAGGTGTGAGGGCCGGATCTCCACACTATCGGTGCTATACAGGCGCGGGCTCCCTCAGGAAGTTACCGAGCAGCTGTCAGATCACTACTCGCTGTGGATGATGACAATTTACTGATTGAGTTACAAAATGACAGAGGACCAAGATTGATTGACACTCGATGGCGTGCCGATAGCGGGAGCGGGACGTCAAGACGCCTTTGTGTCAGTACAAATTGCAATCAAGGCTTGATCAAAAGCATGGATAATAGACCATGATGGAGCTCGGGAGGGTCCGAAGAGAAGCAAAGACTGGAGCTAGAGAGGGGGAGGCTTGGCGTCGCGTCTCTCAGAGTTGCGTGGGCAGCGGGCTGGAACTGAGCACTTTGGCACTATCAACTCCACTCAGTGCTGCTAGTCGATACTACTAATTCATCACTATCAAGTTGGTGCTTCTTGTGCCCTTTGTCGCAACACAAGCGAGATTAATCTCACTCCTTCACTTACGGGCGTACGAAGCCACCACTGTGCCTACTGCACATCATCGCGACCGCGCAGATTCAACACAGGACCAAAGAACCCACTTCATCACTTAGTCGATTGCATCCCTCCTGAGGAAACTCTACCACACGTGGCCTGGTCTTGCAGTCGCGCACTACCGCCCTTGCCGCAATGTCGAACCCGGTCTGGAATCCAGACAACATCACCGACGTTGCCGAATCTGTCGGCGTTGGCGCTCTCAACCACGATGTCGTTACTCAACTCGCACAGGATGTTGAGTATCGTGTCAGTCAAATCCTGGAAGAAGCCCTCAAGTTCATGCGCAATGCCAAGAGGACTACCCTGAGCACACAAGACATCTCACAGGCATTGCGCCTGCTCGACGTGGAACCTCTCTACGGTTACGAAGCTACGAGACCTCTGCGCTTTGGTGAGGCTTCGATAGGCCCTGGCCAACCACTATACTATGTCGAAGATGAAGAGATCGACTTTGAGAAATTCATCAACGCTCCGCTCCCGAAGGTCCCTCGCGAGATCTCCTTGACAGGTTTGTTACTTGACTTATGCCCAGCGCTCACATACATCAACTGACACACTCTTCAGCACACTGGCTCGCCGTAGAAGGCGTGCAACCCTCGATTCCTCAAAATCCCACATCTGCCGATCAGAGACACCAAGAGCTTCTTCCCAAAGGCCCCGGCGCCAACCCAAACCTGGCTGCCATCGGTGGAAACGACAATGTCGCTGTCAAGCCTTTGGTCAAGCACGTCATCTCAAAAGAACTACAACTATATTTCGAACGCATCTGCAGTGCTATTCTGGACGAGACCAACGAAGAATTCCGCATCTCCGCCTTTGCCAGTTTGCGGACCGATCCTGGTCTCCATCAACTGGTACCATACTTTGTTCAGTTCGTAGCTGACAAGGTCACACACAACCTCAAGAGCTTGTTCGTCCTCAGACAGATGATGCAGCTGTTGGCCGCCCTGCTGGAGAACCCCAGTCTCTACATAGCTCCATACGTTGCTTCGCTCATCCCTCCGGTCCTGACATGTTTGATCGGAAAACACCTCGGGTCAACATCCGCCGATGGACCTGAAGCACATTTCGCGTTGCGCGACTTCTCTGCCTCATTGCTGTCGGCCATTGCCAAACAGTACGGTCAGACGTCAGGCACGCTCAAACCTCGTATTGCGCGTTCGTGTCTGAAGGACTTCCTCGATTCACACAAGCCTTTTGGAACACACTACGGAGCTATACTCGGACTACGAGGCATCTCTGGAGCAGCAGGTGTTCAAACATTAATCCTTCCCAACCTCAAGGCCTACGATCAGGTGCTAAAGCAGGGACTGGCGGACGAGCACAAGAAAGATCAAGCGGAAAGAGTTGCATTGGTGCTGCTTCAATCACTGGAGCTTCTGGAGAAACACTCGGCAAACATGACCAACGGACATCCCGAAGGTGCAGAGCTGAAGGAGCGCTTGACAGAGGCTATCGGCGAAGTACTCGGCGCACGGGTATACGAGAGCGGAAGAGCAGGGCTGGTATCCGTGGTGCTTGACCAAGATGCGGCAGTGTAGGAAAAGCGCGAGGGCGATTAGCGCGTCAAATTTTGGTGAATGCATGCATAGCGGCGTGGGGCAGGTCAAAACAACAAACGGAGTTGGGGGATTCACGGAGTCTAACTAGATATGATACCAGGACGACGCACTCTGCGTGTACAAAAGAAGCAGGCCCTCCCAATCGAGGATGGAGCATTGATGAAACGTGGTTTCAATGATTTGCAATGTGCTTGTGAGACGGTGAAAAAGTGACGGATTCGTGGTTCTCGGTGCAAGGGAAAGCTGTGGCTGGCGATGGGATGCAGCAAGGAATAGGACAAGCAGGGCAGATGCAGTAGTTTTGTGGGTATCGCCAATGCTCAGCATGTGGAGCAAAACCTTGTGCACGAGGAAGCGGTTCGCGTGTGGACCATGGTTGGATGAATAGTTTATCTGATCTTCGGAGCTCTGGCAGTAAGGGCACAGTTTGTTGTGGAAGGAGCGGAGTGAGGGACGTAGCAAAGTATAAACAAAAAGTATCAAGGGCCGCAAGGGACAGGTCTACAGGGATGACTACCGTGTTATGAGCGGGTTTGCAGATGCAAGCTGAGAATTATGGAGTCTTTTCATATTTTGATGGGGAAGATCGGAGGCTTCGCGGGTCGCAGCAGGTCGTGGAGATGGAAGTGGTTGGTTGTGGTTTCACAGACGGCTGGCGCTTCAGACGTAAACAATCAACACTTGCTTGACAACCACCAAACTCGGTCTCCGTCGACAGGCGACATAACATACGGCCATCAAGGCGGTCGCATGAAGAACTTGGCTAATCCTAATTTTTGTCTTCTGGCAATTTGGCCTGTCATTCATTGATTCCGGAGGAGCGCGTCACCGGCTGCTGGATTGCCTGTGTAAACAAAGCGACCTTTTGACTGGATACCTACCCAACCTGGCTCAATCACACAACTGCGCAACATGGCCGGCCAGTCAATACCGACCAAATTTCCCTGCTGGTGCAAGGCTGTCTATTCATGGGGTGGAGAGGTGTGCAATGACCTGGATCCAACACAGGAGCGCAACAATGGCTGACCTTGTATACAGACCAAGAAAGACCTAGGCTTCATCGAGGGAGATCTGATTGAGTGTCTCAATGCAGGAGATGGATCATGGTGGATGGGCCGTCTGAGGCGCGACCGGCGCATGGTTGGCCTGTTTCCCTCCAACTTTGTCCAAGTGCTCGACGAGAAGTTCCAACCAGCTCCCATCCGCCGCAATGTTTCACCGCCAACCACCGTCGCCGCGCCGTCAAAGTCGAAGAGTGTCTTTCGCAAACCATTCCAGGGCTATAAAGAGTTTGGATACCGCGACGATGGATGCAATTCGCGTGGCAGCACACCAGAGGACAGACAAGCAAAGAAGAAGTTCAGCCCATACTCGAGCATGAAGACAGCAAAGCCTCCTGGCTCCGACAAGAAGCCACCATCATCACCACTCAAGGAAGACTCGACCTTCCATCTCCCTTCTCCGCTACCACGCGCCTCTCCCAGCAGGGCACCTTCGGCCGCAGACATGTACAGGGCTTCCTCTCCAGCCCCTACCACATTGCACCGATCAGTCTCTCCCGCACCTTCTGCATTCTACAGGCCAACTTCGCCAGCACCGTCAACTATGTACAGAACATCTTCGCCTGCGCCCTCGGCCATGTACAGGGCTACATCACCTGCTCCGTCGGCTATATACAGAGCTGCCTCACCTGCTCCTTCAGCCATGTATCGTCCTGTTTCGCCTAATCCACAAGATATGTACCGCTCGAACTCTCCCAACCCATCAGCCATGTACAGTCGTCACGCCTCGCCCAATGCTGCCATGTATCGCGCTGCTTCGCCTAATCCCAACACAAACGCAGATTTGTACAGTCGAGCTGCCTCTCCGAATCCATACCAGGCAACGTCGCCCAGTCCCTTCCACCAAAGCAGTTCTTCTTATCGCGCTTCATCTCCTGCTCCTTCGCAATTCCATCACTCGCCATCTCCTTCACCAACTCCTACTCCCATGGCTGCGCCAGGCCAATACCAAGCATACAGGCCACCACAGGATTACGATTACTTCAGAACTGCTTCACCCGCGCCCCCAGCTCCGATGCATCACATGTCAAGACAACCTTCACCAGCTCCACAAGACGATGCATCTTCTCCTCCACCTCCCGCGCCACCACCTCATCGTGTCCTCCACCAACAGCAAGGACTTGTTTCTCCTCGCCCTTCTCACGAGTCTGATATGAACAATGGTTACGCTACGCCTGGAGGCCACTCAAGAGATGGTCAATCCTCTGGAATGACTCCTTCTCCGTTGCGCGACGCCATGGCCGATGTAATGTCTTCTTTGCACGATATGAGTAGTGTTGCTGGACGATCGTCTCCCGCCCCTGGTCCCGAAAGTCCCAATGGAGTCTGGTCGCCCGATGCTTTCGATCTCATACGTTCTCGATCAGCCCACCAAGCTAGAGCAAAATCTGCTATGGACATGTACCGCAGGGAAGCAAGTCCGAACAGACTGGCAAATGTACAGGAAGACCAACATTCCATTCCTTCATTACCGCCTTCAAGAGATGGCCCTCCCGCACTGGACGAATATGTCTCACGTATGGAGAGTCGACTAAGGCGCACGAAATCATCTGGCGCCGACCTCCAAACTGTTGGGGGCGCAGACAGCAGACCTACAACATCAAGCAGCCAGAGCAGTTCCGGCAGCGTTCGTTTCAGCACTCAAGTTCCCAGAAGCCCCAGCCCCCGGAAATCTGCCTATGAGATTGCCACTAGACAGCAACTCCGCAGGACACAAACCAGCAAGACCAATGCGACCAGCTCTTCTTCCGGTACTAATAGTACTTCCACAGCCAGCACCACGAGCACTCAGATCACTAGCACAAGCATCATGAGTGGTCATTCTGCAGGTGCCTTCAGCGCCACTAGTGCTGGTAGCTTTGCTCGGCGAAAGTGGGGCTTGACTGGAAGCGTGAAGGGCAGACGGCCATTGAGCGCTCTGAGTTCGAGATCATATGGCGACCTTCAAGGGGAGTTTGGAAAAGAAGAACGACCCAAGACAGCTATGCAATCACGACCTCAATCTCCCGAAACTGGCATCAGCTTCCATTCGAGTCATGCTACACAGCCTGCTCCAACTCCTGTCGCCGACTGGACTACTAATCCGTTCGAGACTGCTGGAGTACTTGGCGGTCTTTCCGCGCCCAAGGCTAAAAAGAGCGGCTTCTTCAGGAAGATGATCGATACAGCAAAGACAACCGCAAAGACTGGAGCAGCTAATGCAAGAAGCACGATTGCATCTGGAAGACCTCCGAGTAGAGCAGGCTCTCCCAAGAAAAACATCATACCCGATGGGGTTACATCTATCTCTGGTGGTATGCCATCTTCTCCTCCTGCGCTGACATCGACTGCCCATCGAGACATGGGTCTTGGAGGCGGCGATGGTTGGATGCAGGTCAGACGTGATGTCAATCGTTCCAACTCTCTGAGCAGGAATGAAAGAGTCGAACGCATCGAACGTTGTGAGATGATGGATGTTCTCGTTCTCAGCCCGGTCGAGGAGCTTCTGGAGCGTACTGAAGGCGACGAAGGTCTTGACGGACTGGCCATCATGGAGCCAACAGACTTTGCAGCCCCGAGTCTGGGTCTGGTGGACAAGGGCACGAGGTTCATCTCTGCTCTTCCTCAAATGATAACTCCGACATCATTGGCACAGAGCTATCTTTGCCGGCCTTACCGTAGCGATGTCCAGCGTCTTCGTGCCATCTTCACTTGGGTTTCTGAAAGAATTACCTGGGAAGAAGATTTTGAAGGTCAGATCGACACCAGACGTGTTCTGCAGACCAAGCGTGGCTGTGGCGAGGAAATCGCTGCTCTGGTGCGTGATCTCTGCTCTGCTGTTGGTCTCCATGCCGAGGTCGTCCGTGGATATCTCAAGGGACCTGGAGAACGTCTTGATCTGGAAACTATCGCAAGGCCGAATCACTTCTGGAACGCTGTCATCATCGACGGCGAGTGGCGTATCATGGACTGCTCCTTGGCCAATCCCACCAACCCCAAACGAAGCATGTACAGCTCAGCAAACAACACAGTTGCAGATCCTTGGTTCTTCCTTACACGGCCGATGGAGATTTGCTACACTCATATTCCACTTCTTCCTGAGCAACAGCACATCGTCCCTCCGGTTCCTCATGAAGTTCTTATCTCATTGCCATGCGCCTGTCCACCTTACTTCCGTCACCGTCTCGAGCTTGCGAATTACGACACTTCGATTGCATACCTCGAGAATCTAGAAATGGCACATCTCCAGCTTACCGTACCTGAAGATGTAGAGATTGTTGCAGAGGTTGAAGCCCGCGCTTTCGCTCGCGATATGGATGGCGATCTCTTCGAGTCAGGCGATGTGACGAGAAAGATTGCACTTGCTCAGCCCACTTGGATTGGTGGTCGAAAGAGCTATGTGGTGAAAGCACTCCTACCCGGTGATGAAGGTGAAGGTGTTCTGAAAGTGTACGCCGGCAAGCGCGGCCTCATGCACAGCATCAAAGACAACCCACACGCTCTTGCCCTCGCAGTGCCTCTCTTGCACACAGGACAGAACCCACCCTACACTTTCCTCACCCGCCACCCTACACCCCACGCCCAACGTCACGACCTCTACGTTGCTCAACCCCAATGCAGCCGCTTGGTCATCAACAACACTTTCGTGTTCTGCGTACGCCAACACCCATCCTCACTCTCCCGCTTCTCACCCGACACCTGGGGTGCCAACTGCTCCAACAACGCATCCGCACGTAGCACTTCCGCACTCGGTCTCCGCTCCACCTCACCAGCCCCCTACGCCCGTCCTTCCTCTGCGATGTCCATGGCCTCTTCCTCAGCAGGCGCCTCCCACACCGGCAGCCTCTACTCCGAATCCTCTGGGCTCAGCGACAAACAGCAGAAACCAGCTAAATTGGCCATTCAATCCCCCACTGGCAAGATCATCAGATTTACCAGAAAACAAGATTATGGAAGTTCTGCGGCTGGAAGTGGAAGGGGAAGTTCGACGGCGGAAGATGAAGAGGGGTTGGGGAGTACGTGGGAGACTATTATTAAGGTTGGTGAGAGGGGTGTTTATAGAGGTTTGGTGCTTGCAGATCGGAGTGCTAGGTGGTGTGTTTTTGCCGAGTGGGAGTGTGTATGAAGCGAAAAGTAGAATGGCGGGTTTTTTCTTCTTTGCTTTTGTTGGGTTTTAATGTGGAGTTTGTACGATACAAAGGGTGTTTCTTATACACGAAGCGAGAGGTTTGGGAGGAACGGAATGTAGGAGTAGAGACTTCTGGGTTGGAGTTTTACTGTTGTCTAAGCATATGATTGATTTTTATATCGTGTTCCCCTTTACCACTTGAAATCTGACCCTTCTGTTCGGTGTACGTCATGGATAATGATATCATGCATGGCTTCCTGCCTTGTCTATGGAAGTCTTGAGGAAAATAGAGAATAAACACCGCAGCCTGCATCAATCCAAAAACTCCGTCGTGATCATGAAGATATGCAAATAACCTGTTCCGAGAAAAGAAAGAGCAAGCAGCTTCCATCATATGTCCGCCTTACTAGCCGCCTTTCTCTTTCTCCCCTCACATATCCGCCTTACTAGCCGCCTTTCTCTTCTCATTCGTCCTCTGGATATCCTTGAAGAATTTACTCGTCGGCTTGTTCTTCTTGAGTTCCTTGTTTCTGCTCTTGTTGTATTCGATATACGCCATATCCTTACCACCCGCATATTCGCTAAGCGCACCAGCAGTACGACGAACACCAGGTTTGCCTTTCGGTCCTTTATGCATTTGTCTGCCACTGAAAAGATCATCTTGGATATTCTCAACACTGCCGCTTTCTTCGCCTGCCATGAGTACATCCTCCAGAAGTTCCATGCGCGAAGAGGTGTCTCGGAAGTGCAGGCCTTCGACTTTGTCGATGCCTGTTAGGTGGGTGATTACTTTGAAGGAGTAGCCTTGGTCGACGAGGAAGGCTTGGCGTTTGGAGGAGTAGTACATTTCGTTGGTGTCTTTGGAGACGAGGGAGTAGAAGAAGGCGTTGAAACCTTCGTCGTTTCTGCGCTTGGCTCGTAGGATACGACCGAGTCGTTGAGCTTCTTGGCGACGAGAACTATGATAGAGTTAGTGATTGATTCTGTTACGCAGCGATGTTAGAGCTTACCCATAATGACTGGACACTTGGATCAAGCAAGTGGCCTCGGGTAGATCCAGACTCGTATCTCCGATCTTTGACAAGAAAATCGTTCGAACTGCTTCATTCTGTTGGAAGTTCTGCAAAACCAGCTCGCGCTCTCTTTGAGGTGTGTCTCCGTAGATATAGGGCTTCTTCAGTCGCTTGGCGTATTTCTCAAGAGCGTATACGTTATCAGAGAAGACAATGATTTTGTCACCTCTTTTTTCGTGGTAGTCAATCAGGAATTGACATGCTTGGAACTTTCTAGGGTTCATGGTGGAGAGTAGAGAGCGCTTGTTGGTAGTGCGAGCCTTCAGATACTCACCGTAGAACTCAGTTGTCATAGGGCACCAGACTTCAGCGCATTGGACGCGAGCAATGTGACCCTCTTCCGACAACTGAAGCCAATTTGCTTCGTACAGTTTGGGCCCGATAAGGAAGTTCAGATCCTTGATTTTGTCATCCTCTCGTAGCAATGTAGCAGTCAGTCCGAGCTTCGAATGTGACCTGATCTTGGATGTTACACGTCTGAACATTTCAGCGGGCACAACGTGAACTTCGTCGAGAACCATCAAACCCCACTCTCTGTTCTGGATGAAGTCCATGACTTGCTGACTGTCGTGAGCTCTTCGAGTGTTTTGAGTGACCATACTGTATGTGCAAACAATGATGCCTGCTCGTTGGTTGAGTTTCTCCTTTTCGCCAGATGTGAAAATGGCAATGTCATCTGAGCTAATATTGGACCACTTCAAGAATTCGTTCTTCCACTGGTAGGCACTCATGGCAGAAGTGCACAAAACAATAGCAGACTTTTTGACAGTACAGGCAGCAGTGATGCCGACCAGAGTCTTACCAGCACCACATGGTAGGACAATGATTCCACTTCTGGCACGGCCGTTACCAAACATTTTACTAAGAGCATGTTCTTGATAGTATCTGATCTGGGCCATAGGCCGTAGATCAATGTCCAGGTTCGCGTTGATATCGTCGTTTCGGAAATCGTATTCGTTGGTGAGAGGTAATCCCAGGTTGACGTTGCACTGTTGCTGGACTGCTTGAATTTTCTCACCATCGATCTCGAAAGAATGGACTTCGTCACCCTCATCATCATCGTCTTCATCTCTCAGGTAGGCTGTCATGTCTTGTTCTGCTTCTTTTTGCCTATCATCATCGTCATCGTCATCGTCATCGTCCTTTTTGGCAGCCTTCCTCTGTGCTTGAGCTTCAGCTTGCTTAACGCCAGCAGCGTCTTTTGTTCCAGGAATGACCAAGCCTCCTAATTGGGGTGCCTTCTCTTGAATCAACTCGTCGGTCTCATGGATTCTGGCGGGCCCGACGACAGGATCTTTCAAAAGCATCTGTAAGACAGTGGCATCCTGACTTTCGATGTAGTATCTGTTGTGCTTCAGGACCAAACGGATCTTTCCATAGGACTGAGTCGAGGTGTAGATGAATTCTTTCAAGCCATCGGGCAATTTTATTTTTGAAAAGACTTCGAGTTGGCGAATGATATCGTCTGTGGTGAGACCAACCGAGACGGCGGCGAACAGACTGTGACCGGTGATTGTGTATTCGTGAACATTGGTAGTTCTGGACTGGGGCTCGGCGATGTTGATCAAGAAGTTCTGAGCCTGCTTGAATGAAGGAGAGAAGGTTTCGACGACGATTCTGCCCTTTTCGGGATCGAGCCAGAGCGGGCGCACAGCGTGGTCTGGTTTCAACTCGAGGGCGGAGTGGTCTTTGTCGCTGCGAAAGAGACGGGTCGCTTGATCTGCCTCCTGGGGTTTTACGTTTTTGCTGCGGTACGAGGATGGCTGGAACTTCTTGACAGTTTCTTCGTAATCATCGTTCTGTGGCGTATAGTCGTCTGGGTCGTCGGACATGTATTCGTCGTCGCTGCTGCCCATGCTGACGGGAGTGTTCACACCTGACGCCACGCGCTTGGACGGGCGAGAGCCAGAGGCGGCGGCGGCCTTGCGCTTCGGCGGCATGGCGATGGTGGTTGACAAGGACGTCGAGTCTGTGATGGATGGCTAAATGTTGTATTTGGATCGAGGGACTGAATAATTGTGACTCCACGTGCTGCAGCCTGAAGTTGTACAGTGACAATGACGGAATGTTTGCGAGGCGGAGAAGCTTCGGTGGTGAAGTTGTATCCGCTAACACCGCTTCTTTGTTCACGACGACAATGACATGCGCCGGCCTGTGATAGTGACGGCGGTAAGACTTGGATGTAATTTGGCAGCTACGAAAAGGATGGCCTTGTGAAGAGAATCACATGTGAAATGGAAGGCGCATTCGGTTGCGATTGCTTGCTCGGCGTGGAGGTAGCGGCTAGGGCTTCCGTCAAGGTGAATCTCAGGTGATGCAACCATTTGTCTGCCACGACTTTGCCCGATTCTTCTCCAATTGACCACGCTTTTGTTTGTAACCGTCTACTCTCCTTCAACTGCCAATCCATCTCTCACACACCAATCATGAACACTGTAAGTCCAGTTAAAGCACATGTTGCGCGCAAACGACTGACTTGCCCCGCAGGTTAGATCTGTCGGGTACGCTTCGAATCCAAATCTCCAAATCGCATTACAATCCAGCTAACACTACATCCCCGAACAGCTACGGCTGGGGTGTCCTCGTCCTCGCAGGCGGTGGCTCATACTACTTCGCCAAGAAGAGCATCAACAAGGATCGCGCCGAGCGCGCAGAAGCAGACAACAAGAGACGCATGGAAGCCCGCGCACTTCAGAACCGCTACCCCATGCCTCCTCAGAAACAAGATGGTCACGCAAACGCAAGCAGAGAAGCAACTGAAGATATCTCTCCCGCCTCTGGCCATGCCTCCGAAAGCGGTTCTCACCCCTCGTTCGAGAGCACAGCACCATACAGGAGCAAGAAAGGCGATCGCTTCAGCTGAGCCTGTCCGAAAGAACCATCTGTATTATAAAGCATTGTCATGGAGTTCATCTGCCTTCTCTATTTACATCTCGAGGCTTGCGTCCTATTCCTGAATATCATGAGTAACAAACAACAACACCACTCTTCCTGCTCTCTATCCATATGTTCAAACGCCCAATGTCCATGCAGAGCCATGCCAGGCTGTATCCCAAACGCCAAATACCAGAAGCAACCATCATCACGTGTACCATCTCTCCGTTGTCTACTCAAGATCTACGACCAAGACCAGCATAGTCCTCAAGCCGAGAGCCATTGGCAAGGCAATCTCTGTAGCTGAGAGGTCGCCTGAGGTTTTATTAGTACAAGCATGTACTTGCTCTTGCTATATTCAACTCACATCTTTGCGTATGTGGTATCGTCGCGTGTACGTCTGCTCATTTCTGCCGCACCAGCAAATGGTGCGCTGAAGGCGAGAGTGCAGTATCCCATGATTCCAATGAGCTTGACGCGATCCTTGGGGCTCATGGCGTTGAAGTGGGTGGTGCCTGAGCGGATGCTCTGCATGAGTGCTTGCGAGGGAGATGTCATGGTGATAATGATTGTAGTCTTTGTATCCTTGATCAGTCTCAGAAAGCAAGCAACAACACGATTCAACACTCACATGTGATTCTCAAGATTCCGAGTGCTGTCAAGATAGCAGAAGTTGTAGTGATTTCTTCTCAAGTGCCAAAAATACCTTGAACCATTTAGTAGCAGGGAGACCTCCTCTCTTTATACGTACCTAACGCTTACAAAACACCTACCTTCCATAAACCTAAAAATGCACTGCTGCCTCATATTGCGCAACCAATGCCTGAATCATACCATTGCCCAAGAGATTGCCCCACTAACAACCTGATCATGTGGAGCGATATATCCCGCCAAAATGACAAGATGTCACGCCATCCTGCATCCTTACACAGCCCAAATACCCCTCTGCCCGACAACAACACCTAAGATTGCTTCTACACACTACAACTTTCCTTGCCGTAGACACCTTCCGGTGCGAGGTCAAAGTTTCGGGGCCTTGTTTCGGCAGGTTTCAGTAGGACTTGCTTTTGAGCGACTCATGTGGTTCTGACAGCGGAAGTCGTGGTCGGCATGTTTGTGAGGAGGAGGCCTTGAATCGCGGGGCCGAAGGCGCCCGGACACGCCCGAAAAGTGACCCTGGTGCTTCATGTGGGGTAATTGCTAGACTCTCTGGTTTCGATCACGGTGCTGTACACCTTGATGTTCACCACATCTTCTCGGTTCATTCTGCGTCGCCGAAACGTCCTCAGTAGACTTTGGCTGGAGCTCTAAGTCAAACTGTATCTTCAAGACTTCCCCATGGCAGCCATACCTCCTCACTGTAACATTTCAGCTCCCCGATAGCGGGCTTTAGTAGGTTTTTTTGTTGACTCGCTGTTGCAACCAACACGTCGATCTTTAGCTAAGAGCGCGTCGCATCCACTCATGCGCACGTAGAACGCGTCTGGCGGTGAGAAATGGTCTGAGAATATCCATACCGTTTGGAAAAAGATTGGATCAGATAAGATCATGGATCTTCAACGGCAGCATCATTACATCGTCATCGCTTATAAACTTTCCAGACCTCGACTCGTGTATGAGGCCATACCTCTCCTTGGACCTCAATCAAGTTGCCTGATCAACATCGACACACCTTTGATCGTCAATTGAACGATTGAGTCACAGCACGAATGTCTACTGGAGCTCTATCACCCCGAAAGGCCGCCGAACAGACGCTGGAGACTGGCGTCCATCATCTTGAGGAAGACTTACAATTGACGTTTCTCAAGAACATCTATGGCGCTCTATTGATCTCAGCAGGAGGCTTGCTCTCCCTCACTCTGGTCACAGGAACTCCAGGGCTATCAGAATCCAACCCTGGACTGCCACGTATCTTGCAAGGCCTTACCTTTCCCATTGGCCTTGTCTTGGTATATCTCGTAGGAGCCGAACTCTACACTGGATACCCTATGTGGTAAGTTATCTTCCTATCACCTATTCTTGCATACATAATCTAATCTCGAGAAAAAGGTTTGTCATGACAGCCCTCGAACGCAAAGGCACACCAATCCAGTATCTTCGCAGCGGTATAGCATCATGGATCGGCAACCTCCTCGGCTCCCTCCTTTTTGCTTCCCTCTTCGTCTATCTCACCGAAATCCTCAGTGAAGAACCCTTCAAATCCGGCACCATCTCCATGATTCAAAAAGACATCATCGACTCCCAATGGCACATCATTTTCCTCCGCTCCATTCTCTGCGGCTGGCTAGTAACCTTTGCAATGATGCTCGGCACCCAAAATCAAGATGGCATTAGTAAAGCTCTAGCATTGCATTTACCATTCTTCATCTCTACGGCGGCTAAATGTCCTCATACTGTTGAGTATATGTATCTGGGCTCTACGGCTATGATGTTGGGCTCGCCAATGTCGGTGGGTATGTTTATTTGGAAATGTCTGATTCCTATTACTTTGGGGAATACGGTTGGAGGGGGCTTGTTTACGGGTGCTTATTCTTGGTGGGTGCATTTGTACTGTAATGATGAGAAGGCTGCTCATCGTGATGGAAATGGTTGGGGTGATGTTAGACTTGAGGATGATGATTGAGTAGGAGTCTACTAGGAGTGGAGACGTTACATATGTACATAAAAGACAGTGGTACCAAAGTTCTGAACAAAGAACCTCTTCTCAAGTTCTCTACTCGCTTTCAGCAGGAGTGGAGTTACTCTCGAACTTCTGAGCGATAAGCAGATCCTTGAATGGTGTGCTCAAACCCACACGATCGATGGTCTTCTCGACAATATACTTGCCACTTCCATCGACCTTACTGACCAGGCTCTTGCGATCAGTGTCAACAACAAGGCGAAGAAGGTCGGGACGCATGTAGTGACCACCCTATTTTTGACACAAATCAGCATCGATCTTTTATCCATCTATGGCTAGGAGGCGTGAGAGGTACTTACAAAATCGTTCAAGGCCTTGCTCAAATGCGTCTCATCAAGATCAATATCAACATACACCAAACCCTCAAACTCATCATCAGGCTTAGTGATCAGCAACTGACCATCAGGACCATAGATTCTGGTGTTTCCGTTGTAGATTCTGTGATCCTCACGCTCTTTGCCAGGAGGAGTTTGCAGATCAATTCCTTCTTTGGAGATCATTTGGAAGGGAGCAAGAGTAAAAGAACCGGTTTCGATGGCATAGGCAGGGGTCACGATATCGGCGTTTGCGTCAGAGATGTTGGTGTAAGGGTCGGGGTACTTGAGAGTGGTGGCGTGGGGGTAGAGAGGCCAGCCGGCGATGTGGACTTGTTCGCCTTTGCTGACGGCGTAGGACTTGAGGAAAGGGCTGAGATAATTAGCACTCTTGATTGCGTTAAGAAGTCGAGATTTTCATACTTCATGTTCTCCCAGCAGTTAAGCTGACCAATACGACCGATCTCAGTGTCGACAACGGATTCAGTGGTATCTCCGGTGCCATCACCGAAAACAAGTCTCTCAACATGCGTAGCACGAATCTTACGACGATGGTTGAGAATATCACCAGTAGGCGAGATCAGCACCTGGGTAGTATAGAGCGAATTCAAATCAACCTCAGAGTAGCCCAGAGAGACAAAAATTTGGTTTTCTTTTGCAGCTGCACGGATACGGTGCATTTCTGGGCTATCGCTGGGAAGACTGTTCTCGCGGTACTTCTTGAGAAGAGGTAGGGATTCCTGATAGTTGACACGCCACATCCAGTAGGGGTAGCCGGGAACCCCTGTTTGGTATAGGATTAGAAGATAGATGGTTTGGAGAGGAGAAGATGTACATACAGAGCTCAGGGAAAGCAATCAGCTTGCAGCCGTTCTGACCGGCTTCGTTGATCCAGTGGATGGTTTTCTGAATCGAGAGTTCGAGGTTGAGCCATCCAGGTTCAGCGTTGACGGCAGCAGCCTTGTACTTCTTGATAGTAGCGACCATGTTGATTGATTTGATGTTGGAAGTAGTGATGGTAGGGGATGATGTGAAGATGAAGTGTGATATTCCTTTCCATCAACCAGACCAGCGAGGTTTATATATCTGACCTACCATCCTGATCACCTTATCGTGCGATTACAACACCGCGTAGATCTCGGTGCATCTCGTACCCAGTACAGTGGCGAGGAGTCAGGCCGGTCTTGCTATCGCAGCATTCTCGGACGCAGATGCCTGACATACGAGAAGTCGTATGATGTGCTGGGTGCTACTACAAGCACAAGACGCATACCAGATCCCGAGATAAGCTGGTGTGTGCTGTCACACGCTGTTTCGAAGCTCGGTGTTCTCATGTTTGATTCGGGCTTTGGTCGTGGTAGGGCAGCACACCGGGGTTTGCTTTGTACCTCCGAGAACTCCTCTTCGTCTAGACGATGATCACACATGACATATCACAGTCACAAGATATCGGGCATTGGGACTGGCTGGTCGCAGCCCAGAGTATTGACACGCGTCGGTGATTGACAATTGAGGTCGTACTCAAAGATGACAAGACGACAAAATCTCGGAGGACTGAGAAGACTGGAGGTTGACGCTCAAATGTCAAACATTCCGAGTTTTCTGGATTTTCATCAAGGCGTTAATATTGCCTATCACGAACAAAGGTTGTTCTAGACAGGTTGCTAGGGTTGGAAGTCGCGATGGAGAGTTGTCGTTCGATACCTCGTATCTCGGCCCGACACTGGGCACGACCCAGGCTTCAACCTCACCTCCTGAATCCTCCAGGTTCAAAATGCAAACCTTCGATTTCGCATCCAATTGAAACAAACATAAAGCAGCAGAGTGCTAGCAACAGGACACAGACAGTTCTGCTCAAGCAAACATACATCTGGAGAGAAATTCGATCCTCTTGACCCGAATCATGGATGCTGGACGCGACTACCTGTTCCCAGTCGTCTTTTCTGAACATGAAACCAGATACTGCCATGGTATTGGATAGGCCTTGTGGTCTGAGAAGACGAGCTTGAATCTGGCTGTGCGATGTTTTGATTGCTGCTATGTTGACGATACTGGAGATATACCGATCAACCGGCCTACAAAGGGAATCCGACGGCCCAGGACAAAGACACCATATGTACTCTTTGTTGAGTTTACTTCCGGACGTACTGCCACTGCTTCTTGGACAAACCCTCCATCGCCGAATCAATCCACTGTGGCGCCAGTGAAATGTCTCGTCCACATAACGATGCATTCTTCCGAGCTCGTTAAGTTCAACACCAAATTCCAGGAAAGTCTCTTATCCTGGTCAGATTGCGTCAGGTGACTGGTCTGTAGACATCTCGAAGGTGTTAGACAGACCATATGACTCAGTGGTACTGGCCGATGGAGAAACAGCAGGACTCTCTTGGAGGTGAGAGGATGTCTTGGCTACAAGCTTGACACGACGCGTAGCGTCAACACGAGTAGAGCCAGCATGACCAGAGTATTGAGCTTCAAAGCTGAGAGATCCAGCACCTCCACCTCCAATAGAACTGTTCTGGGGTGGTGATGCAGGATTCGAATCGCTGTGGAGGGCAGGGAGCGATAGCCTTGGTGAGGTTCCACAAATCCAGAGGTCGAGCATCTCGCAGACTGTAGACGGTGCCATCCCGGGACGCGCATTGATCTCGCTGGACAACAAAAATATTGATGACGCGGAGGGTCTGCAAGTCGTCAACACGAACTAAGGATGACACAATGATAGTCGATGAAAGTGGTTTTCCGACTTGCGAGCATCGAATTACGACAAACATTGTTACCGGCTGCGTAACGAACATCGCGCTGATTTCAAGGTTTATATCTTCCGCAGTTCGCCAATTCCTCACCCTAAGACAGTCAGCCAATCGGACTCTCGTGTGTGACTGCCTCCCTTCGTGTGCGTATCTGGTCACTTAACGTGAGGGAATGGTTGCTCGACTGTCTCATCTTTTTTTTTCATCCCGAAGATCTTGGGTTCGATTCAGCCGCTGGTCATCCAACATTTTGCCCTTCCATGCATACATACGTCTGCCAACGTACAGAGGACTGGACAGGATAGCGGCTGGACTATTCATCTTTTCGCCTTCCAGATGCTATTCTAAAAGTCCATCACAGACCATTGCCCACGAGTCAGTCCCATACTTTATATGTCGTGGGAACTTCAAATTCATCACCCAAAGACGGCGAGCCAATCGGACTCTCGCGTGTGACTGCCTCCCTTCGTGTGCGTATTTGGTCACTTAACGTGAGGGAATGGTCCTCAGCTATCTCATCTTTTGCACCCTCACTCTCGAGATCCTGGGTTCGATTCACCTGGTGCTCTGTTTTTTTTTATCACTCTGCTTCACAACATCACACAAGTTGGATTCGCACGCAATCGTAACTCTTGCCTACCAGAGATACATAAACAGAGTGCCACTTCAATCTTTTCGCAGGAACAGATCAACGGGCATCCAGAGCCGAGCGATTGTTTGTCTCCATGGATACCTCTTGCTCCCTCGTCGTGTGGGAAAAGTTGTGGCTCACTTCCCTGAAGTGAACAATTCTGGCACTCGCTTTCACTCCGTTGTCGATGCGATCCACCAAGTTTCTCTCCATCACACGCGCAGCTTGAAGTCCTTCTGATACATAGCGCCTACACCAAAACAGCGCCATCTTCTGCGATCCGCACAACTGATCGCTATGGACGACGGCTATCAACACATCATCAGAGGCCCGCCAGTCGACCGCAAGCCTGATCGCGCTGCTCTTGACGCCGCACTTGAAGCAGAGATGCAAGCTCCTCAGCCCCTATGCTATTATGATCCAGCTATCTACGTCGAAGCTGTTGCGCAGGCAACAATCGCTGGAAACCTCGTCAAGGAGACATTCGACAACATCATTGCGTACCAAACCAACAACTTTCCACATGACGCGTATCCTCAGAGGATGCACTTTTGTGATCCCGCCTCATACACCGCAGCCGTTAACGATGCAACATTGAACGGCTGGCTGTACAAGGACTTCTTTGATAAGTTTGTTGCTGCCCGAGTGGTTTACCACCAAGTTGTGAGAATCGAACGTCGTCCTCTTGCAATTCGCCAGTCGACTGAGCCTCGAGGCTCTCATACGTCACCCGCCCAGGGAGGTCAGGCTCATCAACCTTACAGCACCCAGACCTACAATGATCCTCAGTCTCGCTCATCCCAGACCCCCTACACACCAGGACCCTACGATGATGCGGTCGAACACGAACCCTCTCTCCGCCCCCAAAGTGCTCAAAGACACCAGTCCTCTCGTCTTGTCAACACTCAGATGGACCACCGCTATCCTAGTCACGCTCTTGTTCGACCCCGCCTGAGATACGCTGATCCACTCCCTGAGCAGAGCGCTACGTGGGATGCTGTCAAGCGTGGTCGAACCCATACAGCTGGTCGCCGTAGAAGCCGCAGCCCCGTCGCCCTCGAGCAAGCCTCCTCATCGGGCCACGTTGGCAGACAGCCTGGTGACCTTCGCGATGACCAAGAAGAAGATGCCACCCTGCACGATCGTTACAGAGACCGTGGTCCAGCTTTCAACCCTGATGCCTCTCGTAATCATGAGTCCAACGATGTCACGTACCACACACCTACTCTACAAACCTCTGGAGTTGTCCAAGAACCTACAACTGGTGCTGCTCCCCACCATTCACCTCAATCAGCGCCTGGTCACAGACACCACCCCTCTCCCAGGGCATTCCACCTCACCAGAGACTCTAGCCGCACCCATGATGGCCATACGTCTGAAGCTGCTTCTTCCGCGGATCATCCTTCCGCATATCGTCCTCCTTCCAACGAACATGCCAGTCATGTCCACAAAGTTACCGACCACGACCACCGTAGAGTGCAAGACAACGCGCATGAGGATGACGCTTTTGTATCCACCTCCACGGCTCTGCAGTCATCTGCCCTATCCAGCTTCGACCGACTGCAGCACAAGAATCAGTTCGCTGTCTGTATCGAGTGCTGGAGCAGACGTCTGAAGTGCGATTCTCGAGCTCACTGTCGCGAATGTGCCAAGGCCGACAGACCATGTACTTATGTGCACTGTCCGCTGAGGGATTGCGCCACTAGCATCATCTGCCCTGCCTATCATTCGTGGACTGAAGATGACAGTGCACGTTCTGTCGGCAGCTCTATGCACCTCATGGAGTTGCTGAGAATGAACCCGCCATCTTCACTGAACTACAACTTGATACCCGTCCAGAACATGTACTCCAAGTCCGACTCGGCTGCAGGAATCTATCGTCAAATCGTATGCGAACTCGAAGAGGCTGCGCGTAACGGTCAGGAAATCGACAGAGAATTTGTCAAACAGCTTGTTCTGAAGCAGGGATTGACTTGTCGAGCATTGGCGCACAAGGCTGATTTGATCACCGAGTTTGTTGCCGAGAAGAAGTAAGTGTGACTGAGATCGACCTAACCACGTTGCTAACGTATGAACCACAGAAATCCTAGATACAAGGAGCTTTACAGGCGTGAGCAGAGAATGCTCAGATTTGGCCCCGCATGAGTGATATCGTAGTTGAGAAAACTGGGTTGCAAGCCGAGTTCCAAGCCTTTCGATCTGTAGACTCAGTCAGAATACTCGCTTATGTTCTGATTTGGTGGTTCGAGATTTGGAGGGGATATGGTTCGGTACAAAAGCTGAAGCTTCTACAGGATGAGAAAGAAGCAAGTGATGAAGATTTTTGATTGTTCAATGTGGTTTTGTTTCAAAAAATGCAATGGAAGCAAAAAAGAAAATCATTCATAAATCAGGAGCTAGTTATACATAACTAAAAGGCGCGAGCCAGATTTTGTCGTGCCGTTCTGTCTCTTCCATCTAAAGCTTACTCTTGTACTTATTGCTATCATTAGTCTTGAACAACACCTCGCTATTCGGGTACGGATCCACCGTAATAGCATTCAGCGGGTTCAACTCGCTAGCACGGTAGAACATGTCCTCATACACTTTACCATCGTATCTGCCCAGCGACGAATCCAACTGCCAGTCTGGGAAGTCCCAGGCATCGACTAGTCTCACAGCATGAGGACGGATCTCAGCCAGCAACTTCATGACTGCATTTGTGCGGGCCAATTGGATTTGACGAACGGTGACGGCGGCAGAAGTGTAAAATTCAGAAGCTTCAGACTCAAGGGTGTGTAGGGCGTAAAGGCGGAAGAGTTTGTGCATGAGGTCGATGGTAGGGGGATCCAACTCAGAGTTGATGGACGAGGAATTCAGTGCTTCGTAGAAGTTCTTGACGACCATGTATTGAGAGTGAGCGCGCGACAAACGGTAGAAGTCGACGAGCAGGTCGTTCCAAGCCTTCTTGTTCTCGTCTCTGTGCTTGAGGGCTTCGAAGGTGAGGAAGGCTGATCGCCAGGCAAAGGCTGCAACCAGATCCTCATCCTTGTCCATGATGTTGAAGGCGGCGCCGGTCTCGGACTTGGCGAGGAAGTTGGCGAGGATGGCGGTGGTGTCGTTTGTGGGTTCGTTGCCCTTGAGCACGGTGCGTGCTGACTTGAGCAGGTAGCGGGCAACTTGCTGGGTCAACATGTAGTTGTCGCCTTCCCAGGTGGCAGTAGGCAGGTAGTCGGCATACCAGGGACCGATACCTGAGAAGTTGCTGTAACCGTGACCACCACAGGCGCGACGACACACCTCGAGACCATCGACGGCGGTGGATGAGGCCAGCGACTTGAGACCGCAGGAAGTGGCGTGAAGGTCGGCAAGCAGGTCGCTGCCAGGGGTAACTTCCTCAGGACCAGCACCGCGCTTTGCGTTGGACTTGCCGGCATCCTGGCTCATCTTCTTCTGGTTGGCCTCGTAGAGCTGCATCATACCGCGACCAGTGAAGTGCAGAGCGTAGCAAGTAGCCAGAAGAGTCAAAAGTCTTATCTGGACAGTGGTATAGTTGAGAACCTGGTTCTCGTCCGACTTTGGATCTTGAGCATCACGGTCCTGGAACTGGCGGCGGACAGCAGCGTAGCGGGTAGCGATGGTAACACCACGGGCTAGAACACTACCAGACTGCAGGACGATGGTGCTACGGACCCAGGTGAGGGTTCCGTAGATGAGCGAGGGAGAGGCAGGACGCAGATACTTGCTAGTGCTGGGGTCGACACTAGAGAAGCGAGCGAGCATGCTTATGTGGGGGATCTTGACCTTGTTGAACAGCAGGAAACCGTTGTCCATGGTGTTGTATCCGAACTTGGGACCAATATCACCGATGTGAATGTTCTCGAGGGGCTGGTGTGTCTTGAGATCACGGATCTGGACGACGAAGGGGTGGGGGCCGTATGGCTTGTTGTTGATGTACAACTGAGCCATGACGACGGCGTGATTGGCGGTACGGCCGAGGGAGCCGATCCACCACTTGCTGGCGGTCAGGGTGGGCGAGTTGATGATGAAGGTCTTGTCCTCGGGATTCCAGGTTGCTGTTGTCTCGAGTCCTCTTACGTTGGAGCCGTGGCCAAGCTCGGTCTGGGCGTAACAGCCAATGTACTCATAGTTTCTTGCGGGCTTGAGGAACTTCTCGTGCTGCTCGGGCGTGCCCTGGTCACGGAGGGTGATCTGTATAGCTTGTTAGCAGCTGGCTAAAGCCTCCATCCTCGACACATGACATACCAAGAACATGCTCTCGTGCAGGCCATACGGGCCAGGCTCGCTGATGAGCTCATTGGCAACCGACTTGTCCGTGTCGGTCCAGTTGTGCTTGACTTGCAGCTGTCGGAGTCTCTTTGCTCTTGCCAGTGCTGTCTCGAAACGATCAATGCGGCCAGCAAAGTAGTTTTGTGACTTGTCAAACACTTTCTCCTGCTGGAGAATCTTCAAAATCGAGCGCTTGCGGTCGAGTCCTTCTTGGGTGTGCAGGAACTTCGTCAGTGCCTCGACGTTGACATTCGACTTTGAACGCTCTTGCGACAAGAGCTCAGTGCCCTGAGGGCCTGCGGGCTTGAGGTCTTTGACCCATGAAGGTGTGGGTGCCATAGTGTAAATTGTGTGAAGTGATTGAGAGAGACAGGAAACAATCAAGGTGATGATCACTCCATTGTTCTTATTACTGCGCCTTCGGTTGTTAGACACGGACCCTATCCCCCTACCTCGGTGCCGAGGTTGCCGTCATATTCCTGGGGCAACGTCTGTCTAGAGAACGCTGACGTGAACCACTCCATCTAGCCACACATCCAAGCCGGACCTCGCCTCTCAGATCCGGCCTTGGGTACCTAGCAGAAGCCCTCAATATTGAGAAAAGTTGCAGATTCTTGCACGCGCTCCACAGAGAAAACGGACCTTGGTTTTCAGACTTCTTCTTCGCGCTTCCTGCTCCTTTGAGCTGCGCACGTTCTCTAAGCATGGCTTTGGTGCTCACTGCCTAGTCTCAGCGGCCCCATATTGTCATTATGTGGAGTCGCAAATTGACATCCGGGGCAGACCGTCCTCTCCGTCTTCGCTCCGTTCGCTCCGTTTTGCTTGTGACAGACCTTCTTGCTTGTCAGGAGAAACTTTGGCACATGAAAGATGATGCAAGCCGTATGATTCATGATCCAAAGACTGGCGTTCGATGGTCCCTGGTTTGTGTAGAAATATGGTTTGCAGTCAACCCGAGATTTGCTCTCGAGGCTTGTCCACCGTCCCCTGAATGTTTTACTTGAAGGATGGAGAGCCACAATCTGATCATCAGCATACAGATGACAGTATTAAAGGTACCAGGTATTCAGATCTTCCGGATCACATACAAGTCTCATACATAACACTAAGATGGCATTTTAGAACAAAGGAATCAAGGGTCGTTGAGACGAATACCCTGGCATTGAACCACAACATCATCGTTTTCGACATCTCTTGCTATCTTCTCGTGACATAATCGCTGACCAGGAGATCGTTATCATAGGTTAAGTGAAAGTCATGGGAGTGAGATGAATTATTTCTTAGCCATTCTATGACACGATCGTCTTTTGGCAATTTCTTGCAATCGTAATGTTTATTTCTCATGAACCGCATCACGTCTCGGATATGATCTCGCCATCTTGGAGAGTCGAGACATCGACGTCGCTAAGTCGCCACATGTACCACATGAACAGACTTCTGTGTTGATGGTTAGATCGAGACCACAAAGAGGAGATTTCCGGATGAGATAGGAGTTGACATGACCGGTAGAAAAGCCAACAGTAGCAGCAGACTTACCTGTATGGAGAGAACTTTTCGGCAGCATCCAACATGGCCTTTTCAGAACCCATGTACTTCCACTTACCTCCACCCTTGGCTTTGAGCTTGCTGACATCTTTGCCCATGTATACTGCCAGACCACGTCTGGAATGCAAAAGTCAGCAAGGTTTCCAGAAACACTTACTCGCATAGTCAAACTTACTGCACACCAAGATCTCCTGTCGAAAAGACGTTCATCCTCTTAAGATCGAAGCAGGCAAACATCTCAACACTCCATTTGCCCAGTCCTCTTACTGCTATCAACTTCTCCATAACCTCCTCATCCGAGGCTGTCGCCAGCATCTCGGCACTCAACTTGCCTGCAGCAAACTGCTCGGCCAGACCTTGTATGTACTCGGCCTTTCTCTGACTCAAGCCAGCCGTCCTGAGAGTAGGGATGGCCATCGCAGCCACCATTGCCGGCGGAGGAAAGTCAGGTGGCCCAGCGTAGTTGTGCTTCTCGGAAGCGTCGAACAGACCAACAAACTTCTTCTTGATACTGCTCGCTGCTGCGCCAGAAACTTGCTGTGCGATGATACCAGAAGCCAGAGAACGGAACGGATCAATTGGCTGAGCCATGCCCTCAGCGTCGAACACCTTGCAGTGGAATTTGGCAACATAAGGTGTCAGGCGGCCATTCTCGTCCATGCTTTTGAGGTGTGCTACAGCATCATCCAAGATTGAGTTTGTTGTACCTGTCGGAGCGGGTCCAGCAATATCGCCACTCCAAGTCGAGTATGCTGTGACAACCTTATCTGAGGTAGGCGATTTGATAGGAGCGTTTGCAACATGCGGTTCTGCAGGCCTAACAGACGAGTCTTGTAGTGAGGCATCTCCTTTCAAGTTTGTAGCATCGGTCAGCGATGCAGCCATCGGACTGTCAGCTGAAGGCGTGGGCGCTGGTGGCGACACATCATTGATCTTTTGACGTTTGCGAGACGCTTCTTGCTTCAACGACTTGTTTATGATGGCCTTCTCTTCACCATTTGGCGTCAAAACTGGATCTGCGACGAGTTTTGACGACTTTGAATCCGCGGCAGCTGTTTTGCGCTTGGTGACTTTGAGTTGAGAAGTGAGCGTGGCTGCAGTGTGAGGCAGCGCCTGTACACGAGCAGAGCGCCTGAGAGACATTCTGGAGATGTTTGTCACGAGCGATAGAACAGAAGCCAGGTTTCGAAACAGATGTTGAGTGTAATGAGAATTCGATGGCTAAAGTGATTGATGGTCGAAGACTCAAGAGGCTCGCTAAAAGTCACTGGTCGTAGTCGAGGATTCCAAGAGTGACGCAATGACGCATGCAATCCTTGAGTTCACTGACAATCTACAAATGTGATCTACACACAAGCTCGGAAGCGATTGAACATGGGATAATGTAATTCAAAGGTGGACAGTCAAACCATCGCTGCACACATTCGAGAGCACCGAAAGGCGAGATTCCTGTCAAGCAAGAAGCACAGACCATTCATGAAACGCGTGAGGCAAAGGGTTTCCCATGGTCCATTCAAACAAACTGTATATGGCCAGAAACTCTCAGACAGCATTGGACCTGTGTTCAATCATAGAGGCTATGTCATGTCTAGTACTGACGGTGCATTTGAACATGATACAGCCGATCAAAACTGCGTTGTATGGCAATCTGAGGGAGGAGGACATTTGTAACAGGACAAGGATCCCTCTTGTTGTAAATCGATTTATAGGGTCAATGAAAAGGCGGATTTTGGACATTCTAATGGTATAGAGTACATGAAAGCGGCGGCGGCGACAACTCGGGGGATCAGCGAGTAGAGGAGTTGTAGGGCGATTATTTCTTGATGACCATGGCGTCAAGGTCCATTCTCTCTCTTCTCTCGGACTCGATCTCCTTGATGATAGGGCTCAAGTATGGGACATCCTGGTGTATGTGTAAGCAATTGAGTGGTAGATGTTTGGGTGTGTTGCAGGGGACGGACCTCCTCGGGCTTAGTCTGCTCGTTCTTGGGGAGAAGCTGGTGTGAGATGGAGCACTGCAGGAGCGTGTTAGCGATGTGTGTTGGACGGTGTGGTGTGTTTCGAGTTGAGCGGACCTGGAAAGCGCGGCGCATGCGGAAGACACGGTCGTAGGCCTCCTTGGGCGGGAGACGCTTGAGGGCGAGAAGGACGGTCTCTGACTCCTCGGGGATAAGGTCGTCGGCTCTACAGATTGAAAGCAACGTCAGTAGTTGTCGAGGTTGGGACAAGGCGCAATGGCAGGGGCGACGGACCTCAGGCCCAACTTTCTGTAGCCAGCGGCGTCCGAGTACCAGTTGGCGAGGGGGGTCATCCAGCGCTTCAACCAGGGGCGCTTGACAATGAAGTTGGTGAGCGAAGGCTGCGACATGACGACGGTATGTGAGGTGGATGTGGAAAGGCAAGAGCTCCAATGTCGACGTTCTTCGACTCTTCGGCTTCAGTCTGGTGGTTCAACCTGCAAGCCAGACTCGCCATCTTGGCAGACTGCTTACGACGAACCAATCAGCGTCGCCCAGGCTTCCCCACCCGCTTGAAGCCGACCTCCGGCTGTTCCCTTTGATACTCCACGGCCGCCGGGCCAAGGTAGATTGCGCGACACCGCCGCCATTGTTGACACAAAGAACTCTCTTCCCTACACGCTGAACACCATACACACCTCCTACTCAGCCCGCCGTTCGCAACAGCTTCCACCCTCAGCCATTGTGTGTAGATTCATGGAGACGCACAATCGCTAACCAAAGCTGCTTGAAAGCGGTGCCGGGCCGCGCGCGCATACAACCACCTATCTACTATCAAAACCACTATTACTCACCCTGACCTCACTTCCGTTTCTATCTACCCTGTTCTCTCGCCCTCAGTACATCCGATTCGCCTCTGGCTTGAACATGCGCAGCTATTGAGGCAGACCCCTTCAATACAATGTCAGCCCCGGCATCCGACTCCCGCGATCTAGCCCTCTCAAAATCCCCACCATCTACTGCAACTCTCCTGGCTCAGAGATTGCCCAAGCCATACATCAACAGTTTCTGCGGTGCCGCTGCCGGTGTTGCTTCGGGTATCATAACTTGCCCTCTCGATGTTATAAAGACCAAGCTGCAGGCCCAGGGCTCTTTTCGTCACCAGCAGCATGCACAAGGCATTCCGTCGACCTCTCTAGTTTATAGAGGTCTTGTTGGCACTGCCAGAACAATCATTCGTCAGGATGGCCTCAAGGGCATGTACAGAGGTCTTGGTCCCATGATACTTGGTTATCTGCCCACTTGGGCTGTCTACATGAGCATATACGACATAGCGAAGACAAAGTACTCGGAACGTATCGGTGAGTCTTCTGAGCTGCCTCTTGTCCTCGGCCCGTACTAACTCTCCGAAGAACCGCAATGGTTTGCTCACGTGTGCTCATCCGTCACCGCCGGTGCATGCTCGACGCTTGCAACGAACCCTATTTGGGTCATCAAGACTCGTCTCATGTCTCAAATATCTGCAAAAGCTGTCGAAGGCCACCGTACCCCCTGGCATTATAACAACACTTGGGATGCTGCTCGGCAGATGTACAAGGGTGAGGGCATCAAGGCCTTCTATTCAGGTCTGGCTCCTGCATTATTGGGTCTCACACATGTTGCCATCCAATTTCCTCTATATGAGTACTTGAAGCTCAAATTTACCGGTGTTGAGATGGGCGCAGCACCTCCGAGCCAAGGCACAAATTCAGTCGGTGTCCTCGCTGCTACCTGCATCAGCAAGATTTGCGCTACCACAGCCACATATCCTCACGAGGTCTTACGTACTCGTCTACAAACACAACAAAGAGGCATCCCAAGCTCTGACGGCATGATTAACAAGCCTCGCTATCAAGGTGTCATCAAGACCTGCAGACTTATCTTGTATGAAGAAGGCTGGACTGCCTTCTACAACGGCATGGGAACCAATCTCATTCGGGCTGTGCCTGCTGCCATGACCACCATGCTTACCTTCGAGACGCTCAAGAGCATTATTGTCCGTATGCAGGCCGAAGAAGAGAACGAGCACGTTCCTGGCACGCTTTAAGACAACGTTTAAACTCGACCAAGCATTTTCGCATCCTTCCAATCTCACGAGCTACGCCCAAATGTATAGAAGATTCTTTATGTCTACGCCCTGGATTGGTATCCTAGTTTTGGCTTGAACTCGAACGACACTTCTCGGGGAGGCCTACTTATCTAAACATGGCGAGTTTGCTTTGCATATAACCCCGGCTAGGGTGTTCACAGCATGGCGTTCTGGTGTTTCTGTTACGTGCAAGAATCTGGCTTGCATGGTTCTGTTACTTCTTTTATGCAGCAAAAAAATATGATAACGTCAACCTTCACTGCTCCCTGCTCCCTCTGACTTCTGACTAGAAATTCGGTGGTGCACCCCTGTGATGAACATGGTCATCACGGTAGGTAGGTTCGCAAAGGGGAATCAAGTCCACACAGAGCCGTCGGAGTGTTATCCATAGATGAATATGACTTTGCAATAAAGACATCTTGGGTTGTTGTAGCTTACAAACGGATTAGCATTTAGCATAGGGCAGAAGGCATCGACTCGAATGCTTTGCTCTATCGCGTCTCACGAGTTCTCTGCCCCCGTTGATTGTACCAGAGGCATTTGAGCGAGTAGCATAGATTCACGAGATATTATGCGGTGTTATGAAAATTTATGCAGATTTTCAATCAAACGCGTGCGGCCCACGTCGCGTCCATCTCTCGGGTACGCTTCATGACCATGTTTGTTATCAATTCCCATGTACTTATGAATCAATGAATGTCGCCGTTGAAGAACCAACCTTTTCAGATGACATAGCAGCACTCTACGAACAAGAAGCAGAAACCAGAGCCGACAATAAACGACGAGGAATTGTGATCCAGCACCGAAGCTGGCGTTTGGCAGACGCTTTCCGCAGTGAAGACGACGACCGGTCGACTTGTATGAGCACACCGAGTAACTCTTTGACAAGTCTTGTCTTGACAATAGACAGATATACCCTCGAGTCAACCTCTACACAAACGAAAGCACGATCTGCCGTCGAGTCCACCAGTTATGCCCTTCATGTCTTCGGCCGTCGCATCTCCACCAGCAGCAATGTCGCAAACACTAGGAAAAGAGAAGGCGAACAATGTCTTTATGGAAGACTCGGACAGTGAGGACGACACAGCGTTACCGCAAAAGCAACCAGTCCAGAACCAAGAGCAACCACTCTCCGACCCTCGGCAATCTCCTGCCCTGCCACCACCTACACAATCGCAAAATAGCCAGCAACTGGCAAGCCAGAGTCAATCCCAAGACTTGGGTCTGTCACTCTTCGCCAAACGTACCATCCACAACCCCTTGATTTCGTCGACCAAGACCCCTACGACAACAAGAGTCGCTATACGCACATCGGCTGGCAAATCCTTTTCTGTCAGAAAGAAAGAGAATGCTGAATCTTTATCGACAGAAAGATTAGCAGCATCACGCTCCGAAGTTGCTGAAGGAAGAGCACAAAGAAGTTATTATGGCATTGACATTCACAATCTGGTAAAGGAAGCCAAAGCCCAGCAAGTCATCGATCAAGCAGAAGCAGAAAGGAAAGCCGCCATGCCCTCGATAGAGCCTACTCTTCCTGTGGACACCGCACAAAAGAATCAACGCACATTGATGTGGACGGAAAAGTACAGAGCGCGCAAGTTCACTGAGCTTGTCGGAGATGATCGTACACACCGATCCGTTATGCATTGGCTCAAGCGCTGGGATGAGATTGTCTTCCCAGGCTCAAGCAGAAAGCCTAAGCATCGCAAGAACGCAGAGAATGTTGAGCAGGAAAGACCACATCGCAAGATTTTGCTCCTTACTGGGCCACCCGGTCTTGGAAAAACAACCTTGGCTCATGTATGTGCTAAACAAGCCGGCTACGAAGTCCAGGAGATCAATGCTAGTGATGAGAGAAGTAGCAATGTCGTCAAAGGCCGTATCAGGGATATGGTCGGCACTGAAAACGTCAGAGGTGTCGATCAAAAGACTACTGCGGGCAAGATACGAAAAGCTGGCCGTCCAGTATGTGTCATTGTTGACGAGGTCGATGGTGTGGTTGGGGGCAGTGGAGGTGGTGGCGAAGGAGGTTTCATCAAGGCCTTACTTGACCTAGTCACCTTGGACTCGAGGAATTCGAACAAGGTACGCTCACAACAGCCTTCTGGAAAGAAAAAGGGCGACAACTTTCGCTTGCTACGGCCGCTCATTCTGATCTGTAATGATGTTTACCACCCTTCTCTCCGGCCACTTCGACAAAGTACGGCTGCTGAGATTATTCATGTTCGCAAACCGGCCATCAACTCTGTCGTCTCCAGGATGCAATCTATTTTCGAGAAGGAGAATGTTCCTTTTGACAGCGATGGCGTCCGAAAGCTATGCGAAGCATCTTGGGGCATGACGAACCGCAAAGAAGGTGGCTCAGGCAGTAGCACTGGCGAGGGCGACATACGCGGTATCTTGGTTGTTGGCGAATGGATCGCAGGCAGACTTCGAGCCACCCATGATCCAATTGCAAATTCGATGCAACGACTAACGCGCCGATGGATTGAAGCCAACATTCTAGCGGACCTCTCACATGGAGGAGGCTCAGCAAGAGGTGTAGGTCGTGGTGGGCCGAAAGAAGTAGTCGAGCGCGTCTTCAAGGAAGGCGCCGGCTTCTCCAAACCCAGCATGCTAGCAGCTCCTTCCGCCGCTTCCTCGGTCACCGGCATGAAAGGCGTAGCAGAATCAGGAAAGCGACAAGCCATGGACCGCCTCCGCGAGATGGTGCACACATCCGGCGACATCGATCGCATCATGCTCGACTGCTTTTCTGCATATCCAGACCAACCATACCAAGACGACAACTACCTCAGCAAACCTGACTCAGCGTACGAATGGCTGAACTTCCACGATCAACTTTCCTCTGCTGTGTTTAGTCATAGCGAGTGGGAATTGGCCACCTATCTCGCCCAACCAATCCTCGCTTTCCACCATCTCTTCGCAACACCGAATCGTTCACATACCAACATCAATACCAAATGGAATGAACAAGACAATGCCGAAGACAATGAACCGCCCACCCCCTTCTCAGGCCCCGGCGCCTCCTTCCACGCCCACGAAGCTCAAAAGTCAAATCTCGAAATCTTGCAAACGCTACAGGCATCATTGTCTTTGCCTCTGTTACGCATGTTCCCCAGCCCTACCTCTCTGACCACCGAATTCATCCCTTGGCTCACGCGAATGCTAAATCCAAACGTAACTCCAGTGGTTGTACACAACTCCGGTACCTCCACCGCTAGCGTACGCAGAGCTGCTGAAAAGGTTCTGGTGTCAAGAGCGGTCAATGCAATGTCAGCTTCTGGCGTTCGCTTTGACCGCATCCGCTTAGACACAGAAGGCGCAGCAAAACATTCAGGGCCCCAAACTTGGGTATTCAGAATGGAACCTGCAGTCGACGAACTATCAGTCTTCGAAACCCTCGATCTCAAAGCCGCAGGTATGGAAAAAGTAGACAGAACCAGATTTGCCGTTCGTCAAGTTCTGGACCAGGAATTCGCCATTCATACTAAGAAGTCTGCTGAAGCTGCTAGAGTCAATAGAGGTGGTATTATATCACTCAGTGATGCTGTTGCTGGTGCTGCTGTACCTTCACTTGGTCGCGAAGATAGCAAGAAATTGAAGAGGGATTTCTTTGGAAGGGTTGTTGAGGAGGCAGTGCAGGAAGATACTGATGATGAAGCTATTATGCAACAGAGGAAAAAGGCAAAGATGGACGAGGGAGGTGACAAGGAGAGGGTGTGGGTTACTTTCCACGAAGGATATTCTAATGCGGTTAGAAAACCTGTCTCGCTCAAGGAGTTGTTGGGGGCCATGTAGATATTTTGTCAAGCAGAATTGAATACAGACATTACTGTCCAAGTATCTGATAAAATACAAAGAGCTCTTTACTTTCATAGACAACATGAGTAGAGTGTTTGATCAATGCTTACCAGGGCATGAGATGTGCAAAGCAGCAATCAGTAAAACCGAGGCTGGATGAAGCAGCGCCTCTGGTCCTTCTCAATAGACAAATCAACAGAACAAAAAGAGCAGGGAAAGACAGTGTAGTTCTGCAGAAGAAAAGCTCTATTATTCTATGACTCTCACCACAACCTTCTACTAATCAAACATTACAATATATAATTCTTCCACCTCTATCCATCTAAAATTTCACCCACGCACCTTCCCTCGCAACCAACGACTTCAACTCTCCATTCACTCTATACCAAACAATGGCAACCTTACTATGTCCCCAAAAGCCATCAACTCCAAACAATGCAGTAGTAACTTGGAAACCCCACTTAGT
The DNA here is from genome assembly GCA_024195585.1 of Aureobasidium sp. EXF-3400. Classification (NCBI taxonomy): domain Eukaryota; kingdom Fungi; phylum Ascomycota; class Dothideomycetes; order Dothideales; family Saccotheciaceae; genus Aureobasidium; species Aureobasidium sp. EXF-3400. Next base: position 100,787 of record SWBL01000070.1, read on the forward strand.
TGCTTGTTGATAGAAAACTCTATCCCACACACTCTTTGCCAGAATCTGTTGTTTTCCCCACACAACCGCTATGATAGAGATACCAGAGCCATGAGTGGCAGCCACCACAGGTGTGGCTGCGGAGGATGGGATGGTAGAGGGAGTAATAGTGTAAGTCCCACTCTGCTCAGCTTGAGAAAACACAAAAGTGTTGTTCAGAGCGTCTGCGTAGAGGATAGAGATGGTTTTGACGTTGCCGTACCAAGGATCAGAGATCTGCAGTGCAGAGAGCAGGGTATAGGTATTCACTACCAAGTTTCCATTTTGGATAAAGGCAGCAGAGGCAGCGGTAGTAACGTCTTTATCGGCGAAAAAAGCGCTGAGAATGGTGATTCCAGTGGCGGATGCAGCAGTGGTAGCGGAGGCTTTAGATACTGTCGTCGATGACGAGAGGACAGATTTGGTAGAAGAGAGTAAACTCGACGCGGGGGATATGGCAGAAGTTTTGCTGCTTGAAACGGAAACGACAGTTAACGCACTAGTCGCTGCACTCGTAGTCCTTGAAGAGGTGTAAGTGGATGATTTTGCAGATGACGAAGAAGTTGCAGAGGAGAATGCAGATGGCACAGCCATCGATGCAGAGGAAGACAGCACAGCCGTCGATGAAGATGCAGAAACAGACAGCACAGCTGTCGCAGAGGCAGAGAGGGAAGCAGAAGAAGATGCAGCACTCACCTCGGGGTAGGAGTTGTACATGGCGCCGGTGTCGCTCATGCCGCTTCCATCAGAGTTCATCAACATGCCAGTGGTATCCATGAAGTAGGCGTAACGCTGCACGTAAGATTGCGAATCCATCCAATCCATGACTTCCTCGAGGAAAGATTGGAGTTCAGTAGTGTTGTATCCGCCCTCGCTAGAGTCAAGACCGAACTCAGTAATCCACACAGGTCGGCCTCCAGACATGGCATGGGCAGCTTGCACTTGCTGCTTGAAGTAGTTGGCGCCAGCCCACTTGTTGGAATACCAATGGATGTTGATGAAGTCAATATGGCAGCCTGTGCAGTTTCCCATAAAGTTTCCAAGCCATGTGAGTCCCATGGGCGAACCTGCATTGGTGACAGCAGGGGAGCCGAGGAGGGCCTTGCCGGCAAAAGGCTCCATGTACTGCTTCCAGGCCTTGACGGCGGAGTTCATTTCCATGCATGAAGCGCCGGCACCAGGAACGCAGAGATCGGGCTCGTTGAAGCCAAGGAGATGCTTGCTTCCGGCATTGATGGAAGCCTGTGCGTTGGTGGCCCAACTATTGGTGAGATCGGAGGCGTTGCTCCAGAGCATAGGGACATATTCGAGAGCAGGGTTGAAGCCGCTACCGGCTGTCTGGTACCAGTTGTATGCCCAAGAGACTTGAGAGTTCTGACCCTCTAGAGAGAAAGGCATGGTGTAGGCAGGGTTGTTGTAAGAGAGACCACGCTTGCCAGTGTTCTTGACGGGGGTGGCAGTAGCACGTTCAATGACTAGGATAGTGTTAGTGGCTTGAGGAAACCATGGATATAGAGAATGTGCATACCACGAGCGGAAGCATCTTGCAGCAAAAAGGCAGATGCCACGATAGCAGAAGCAGTGAACTTCATGATTAAGAATTATTACAAGACGAAATATAAATAAGAATAAATCGGAATTTGGCGGTGACAGCAACGCACCAGGCGAGGCTTTTGGTATGGACTGTTAGCGAGTGGACGACCTGAAGAAACACGACATATTGTCAGGAGACTCCAGGCTTATATATACCACACAGCAGATAAAGCATAAGGAAATGATACAAGACATGTTGAGTGTCCAGGAGCATCTCGCCGGTAGACGTTTAGATCCCGCTATATCGAAGACAAGCCCAGGCACGAGGTTTGCCTCCTACAGTACCGACATTACAGGGTCGAGTTGTTGTCAAGATGGCAAAGAACCAGTTAAAAGAGGCATATGAGCGTGGCCGTTATAGACGTTATGCTTATCAGCCGAGTATCGAAACGGCCATATCAGAACTTCATACAATTGGGTGTGGGCAAATTGGAAACGGTTAGATCTTGGCAAGATACCAACGCCGGTAGCTGAAGATGCATGATAGTCCGGCAGCCAAACACGTGTAAGGCTTGCGTGTACTTTCTTCTGTAGCCCTATATTGACGTCCTGGAGTGGGAAGATTTACCTATAACAAGACGTTGGGCCTGTCTCGTTCGGACTGACATGTTGTGGGGCAGTCGTTGTGGCCTCTGAGCATTTATGAGTTCGGCGGTGCTCTAGTGGCCGGGTTGACAGCAAGATAAAGTGGAAGGTATTCGATGACCCTAAGTGACAGGACGCATTTGGCTTGGACTCGATTCTCCAAAATCGAACAAAGGCATGGACAGTTGAAAAGGCACAAGACTCGAATGCAAGAGATGAAGGATATGTTGAAGAACGAATACAAAAACCACGATCGACAGTGGTGTACCTACGCCAATAATTTGATGATAACGCCATTTTCCTGCTAGAGATGAGATGCAAATCGTTAGGCGTCAGGTGAAGAGAGTTATTGTTGACCCTGCTGAGGTCGGCGAACTGGTTCAGAGACGATAGGAGGGCTTGTCAAAGGGGAGATGACGGCAGGACTGTGAGGTGTGGGTGGTTGATGATGAGTGGGTGACGAATCTGGGTGGGCTAGTTGACGCTCTGGAATAGTAGGTCAGTATGTGGTCACCGAGGGATCGAAAGGGGAACCCGAAGTATTGCTTACCAAGTTCACGGATGCGGGCTTTGAGCATTTGGTTCTCCCGGGTCAACATCTGCGTCTCGGCTTGGTAGAAAGCGCTCTCGTCGCGGGTTGGGCCGAGCAGGAAATCTTCGCGTTGATGCTCGTATGGTGAACCAATGGGACGTAGAGCGGGAGATCTGCTACTGCTTCGAGGACCACTGGTGACAGAGACGGCTTGAGACGAGTGCCGCGATAATGACACTGGACGTTGGGGCAGTGGTTGCTGTCTGCTCGAGCTGGATAGGGTGCGTGGCCGGGTGTCAAAGTCGGAAGCTGGACCGGTAGTGGGTTGATCGCCGTGCAGTTCATCGATCTGGTCTTGCTGTTGTCGGATCATGTGCAGCAGTCTATTGACTTGATGTTCTTGCTCGTTCTCCAGCTCTTGATGCATCTGACCCAGGCTTGGGGCACGGTGATGGTGGGAATCTTGCATCTCTCCGGGACCAGGGATCTGGGCATCATTGAGATGCAGGTTGGTCAATAGACTGGAGCGTCTGCGTTGTGTGGCGCCAGCGCTGGCGCGTGGAGAGTTCGAGTTGCGTATGCCGGCATTGATGGTTGCAGCTGCTTGGAGCGACGAGAGCGACGGCGAGTGCGGCGATGGCTGGTTCTCGCTCGCTGTCATTGTATCGTCGGGTGTGCGTCGTAGGGTTGGTGATGGAGGGAGCGAGTTGAGATCCGGAGCCATTGTGTCTTTGTATTATTATCGGAGCGCCTTCCTGATTGTCTGGTGATTGACCGCTTGCTGCTTAGCACTGTGCCCCACTGTCACGCCTGAGCACATGTCGACAACATATCACTCCACTACCTACCTGAACCTACATGCATTCTGTCAATAGGAAGCACATGTTCTGATAGTCTTCGTATCCATATTCTAGCCACAGCTATAATACTCGAATTATTCGTGCATTGCTTGACTCAGCTTTGATTTGTCTTGACAAAGCTGTGCGAACGCCCTCGGGCTTCTGTTTGAAGCTCGTGCATGTCGACCTGCGCTTTGACAAACACGACTCTTCAGAAACTCTCATCCTTCGAACTCGTACTCGCTGAATCACTAGGCTCAGTCATGTGCTTGCTCGTCTGTAAACACCAATTCTCGACAGTAAGGTTGGGTCCAGACATATGTAGCCGTCCTATTATTCAAACATTTCTCCTCTACATGGCCACTTGCATGCAACAATGCTTTGACCACTTTCCAACCAGCCCACTTTCCGCCTTCCCCCCAAGGGCCAATGCCCATCTTTGGTACATTTCCGATAACCTACAATCTCGACTCTCTCTACAGTCCATGCTCGATGCTCGAATCGTGTACCGGAAAGATCTTGCGCGCCTTCCGCGAGATGCTACAGTACAATATTGACTCGCTCCGTCACTGGCCTCTGGCGTCTGGGCCAAGGCTCCAGTCATGCAATTTACCTTCGTTTCAGCATGCCCGTTGACCCCGATTCCACGCTCGTTCCTCCTTCTTCAGCCGAGTTTCATCTGCAGCCTACCGCGCCGTGTCTATTCCATCGCCACGACTACAACTCGCCCGTCACAGTCTTGCCTGCATGTTGACACTTCAACTCCTTTCTCGTGCTGCAGTGCCTACTCTATCCGATGACCCATTCTAAGCTTTCCGGACAGACCTCGACTCGACCTTTTCTCACTGCTCGGCGCGCCACATACAGCACGACCTCTTAATGAATCCAACTAAATCCGCTTGCGTGCGCGGTCCGCATGGTCCGCCTCCACTGTCTCGTTTGCTTCAGATAGAACCTTGGGCAAACTAAGCCCTCGACATCCCAATACAATATCGCTAATCTAATTCACACGTCCCTTCATTTTCTTTCCCTCTGTCCCACGCCTTTCCACTCTCATATCCAGATGCCGCAACCACGGCTCTTGATCTTCTTTTCTTAGCCTTTCCGCCGATCTTCTCTTTTCCTTCCATTGTTCTCCACGACTCGTCGACCTCGATCCATAAATCTTCGAGTCTTTGGATGTCTCCAAGGCTTCAATGGCTGCCGATCAGAATGATGCTTTTGATGCTATCACCACGAGCAAATTCAAGGATCTGCCTCCCATCCAGACTTCCTTCAAAGATAAACCCTTGCCGGCCATAAGAGAGCCCCCAAAGGATAGCGGAAGAAGTACTCCAACTCCGAACTGGACTGGACGTGGATACCGTCGATTGAACCCAAAGTCTAGTCTATTCAATTTGTTTAGCAGACCCAGGGTTGAGAAGCAAAGAGGTTTCAACGAGTCTGGTTATGATGTTACTCCCATAATCGACCCTGGAAGAGCCACGCCGAGCCCGGAGCTGATCATGCGCGTGCCATCGCTTCCTTTCACCCCCGTACCACACGCACCGTACAGTCGACCCAGCACTTCACTCTCTATCCACGAGGATCGTCGAACTCTGGGTCGGAGCCGTACAACAACTTCTGCGGATTATGTCAGAGAAGAGGAAGAGATGCCAACCCTGCCTACGCTATTCGACATATACACGGATTCGAGCAAGGTCACCATTGCACAAGCCATTGACGAGTCTGGCCAGTCTCGTCTTACCAGGCCTCGCAAATCGAACGCATCGCATATCATACCGGCACATATCCATGAAGAGAGAAGAGGCAGTGTCGATAGTATCAAAGCCGAACACAAAACACAAAGCAGGAGCGGCAGAAACTCGCTCGGGCAGGGACCCTTCCAGAGAAAGATTTTCGCGATTTCTAACGATGGCATAATTCTCCAATACCCTGAGAAGGGTGGCGGTGAAAGACTGCCAGAACGTGCTCTGCAATTGAACCCGGAGTCTGTCGCTTTTGCTTGTGATCTGGTGCCTGGAAGACCGTACGTTCTGCAAGTCGATCAGAAGCCAAACGCTGCTTCGGAACATTATATGCTCCATTCTCAGACATCGCTCCTCACCAAGATTGGACTCAAAGATAATCTCCCACGTATGGGCGAACACAGTATACTCATCATTCTGGACACTGCCGAAGAACTCACTTCTTGGATGAAAGCAGTAAGAAAGCAGATTCTCCTTTTAGGTGCCGTGACGGGCGATGATCTTGAGCCAGAAGGACTCGAGAAGTTAAGTACTACGGCCCCGAAGCTACGTGTTAAGCAACGCGTGTCCCTCAGCCAACAGGAGCAGCCATCTTTCACGAACTTCTCATTCCCGACTGGTAGTCCTGAGAAAAGTACTACGGGAAGATTGAGACGTGATTCTAGTGCTGCAGTCGCGCCGCCTACCCAGCCTGAGGTAACAGAGTTGCACTCATACTCGAGAAGAAACTCAAACGCGGCTGTCCCACGCAAGTCTTTGCCCGACCATGATGGTGTCGACAGACTTAGAAAGATGGCTTCCTTCGATACGAACGACTCACCGCTATCTGTCACCACCCATGACTCGGCTGTCAGTTTTGGCATGAGTGCAGGGAAGCGCATGATCCGTGACAAGAATGCATCACAAAAGTCATCGATGGGATCCTTACATGATGAGTTCGTCACCGACAGTCCTGTCCTTCCAAGATCAGCAACGACGGGCCAAATTCAGCGACCGAAGCCAAACCCTGTTATCGATAGGCCTCGTCCTGACTCTTTCGTTGCGGACTTGTCTCTCCTATGGCCAGCACGCAAGACTTCCGAAGGAGTCACACCATCCAATAATCATCAGACGCCATCGCCTCCTATGAAGCGTTTGCCACTCAAGGTCAATCCTCAATCCAACAGCATGTCACTACCTCGACAGAGGCCTTCACAGTCACCCCAGAAGCCAGCTCCTCCACCTACAAGAGCGCTGCCGACAATACCTGCAATGCCTTCCAGACCTGTTGAGAACTTTTCTCGCAAGCCTCAACGCACATCTTCAATTAAGCTATCGCTCTTCCCTAGCGCTGAATGCGTGCCTACTCCGACGTTTGCTCCTCCTCCTGTCAAATCTCTTCCGCCTTCTCCTGCCGCCACACTTCCGCCTTCACCAGCAGACGAGATGAGAAGACTACAAGATCGTCCTCTTCGCCGACCAGCCAGCATCCAGATTCGTGCCAGTCACGCCCCGTTCCTCTCTTCGATTCGTCCTAAGACTGTTGAGAATCGTCCTCAACTTTACAAGGCCGGGTCTGTACCATGCCTTCGTGAAGCAAGCACGCTACACAGAGTCCCCATGGCCCAGAAACCATCCTCATCGCCTCTACCACCATTGGATCTAGGTATGCCGATCGTCGGCCTAGCACCACCTGCTCCGCCTCCATCGCTTCCACTTCCCAAGCTGCCGCCCGGTGCGCAGCCAAAGGCATTGGCGGTTCGATAGTATACTTCACCTCGTATCCCTTGCACTACCCCTTACTATGCCAAATATCACGACTACGGACTGGGTAATGTTTGTTCTGCAAAATCTTTTATTCTTGGCGCAATGAATGCTGGCATCTCTCTATTTTAAACATTTTTACGAAGGATTTATGATTTTGGTGGATCACAAAAAATTTGCTCTGACATTGGTTTTCTTTCATGCATACTAAGAAGGCTGTTCTCTGTAGATACTTCTTACAGATATATAGCTTCCTTCGAACTACCACATCGTTGCCACGAGATAATGCTCTCACAGATAGTATACGAGTCACGCTAGCACGTGACATGAGTCAGATCACTATTCGCCATCAAAAGCCAAACCCTGAGTTCTAGAATCCGAAACGGCCGAAGGAAACCCTCAGGCCTTCTTCCGTGTCCAATGAACTAAATTTGAATCCCACCACTCATGCTCTTCGTGAATACTTTCAATTAACTTTTTTAAACACGTATTACCACATCAATCTTCTGTCTATTCGGACAAGCTGGTCTAGAATCATGAGTACAGAAACACAAACACGACAAAAGACCACCACTGGCATTCGGAAAAAGCCGTTTGCAGTTCCTCCGGTCAAAGTGGCCTGTCTATCTTGGTATGTGTGATGTATAGAACTTACGTGATACACTGCTTGCTGACAATGTGCTTTGTCAAGTCGTTCCTCGCGTATTCGATGTGATGGCAAAGAACCATGTTCGGGTGTAAGTCTCATGTTACCCCTATATCCACTCAACCCTGTCAACTAACTTTTTTCCAAAAGTGCAGTCATAGAGGCAAAGAATGTGTATATGTTCAAAGTCGAAGAGGTGGTGCTCGTGTGCCGCGTAGTAAGAGACAAGAATTCGAGAAAGCGGATTTTGTGAAGATTGCACAAGAATGTGAGGGCATGCTGATCTGATATATCGATGATATACTGACAGTTTCTTCAGGTTTTGACGATGCGGTACCGACGATGGTACATCCTGGTGCTGGACTGACACAACTGGACTTGAATCTCGATAGTACGGATACTCTGTTTGACAGCATATTCACAGCTGTACCAATACCTCAGAGTGTTGAGATGGAGAGTCACACGCCTCGACAAATCGGCTCGGTAAGGGCGTATCGATCAGATGAAGACATGTAAGTCTTTGCTCTTTCTGCGTCTACAAGCAGCGAGAAGCTTACATCGTGATGTAAATCAGATTGGATGCATATTACGTCTGGCTACACCCGTACTTTCCAATCCTACCACCGGCCAAATCTTCTCAACCTGAAGACAGCCCACACCTCTGGTATCCAAAATCCTCGGAACCTACTTTCGAATCTTCATCCCCCATTGCTCTCGCAATCTCAGCAATCTTGGCTTTGATCCCTCACCCAGAGGAACCCGCACCCTTCGAACAAGAAAGCATCATTGCTCGCAGAGAAACCGCTCAGCTATTTGTCAAACGCACGTTAGAAAGCATAGAAGCCGACTCAGAGATGCCCAATTCATCAATATCACCAGCACAGGCATTACTGGACGAACATTCATGTATCTCTCGGCCTGCTTTCCATTCATCCGTGCCGCTGGAACTGGAAAGTGTGGTTGCGTTGAGTATATTGAGTGTGTATGAGTATGCTCAACGAGGCAACATCGCAAAGATGAGGGATCGTGCTGGTCAGGCGTTGATGCGGGCGATGGATTTGTCGTTGCATGATCGTGGGACTGAGCTTGATGAGTTTGCTGAAGCGAGGAGGAGGGTTTGGTGGATGACTGTGAGTTCTTGAGATTCTGGTGAATTTCTGGAGTTTTTGCTCATTCGAGGATTGCAGTATATTTGTATTTGTCAGGCTTCAATCGTCAGTTCTGCGGTATGTTTCAAAAGCCACATCGGTAGGTTCGGGATAAGTCGCTGACACTCAACAGCCGCCAGCAATACCGCTGTTCGACTCTCGCTTCACGACCAGCTTCCCACAATCACCAGATCCAGAGGTATGTTACTCACTATCCTTGTCAGCAAACCCACATGAAACCTGACATATCACTCCAAAAACAGGCATGGCCCTTCTTCATCAAATCTCAACAAACCATTTTACTCGCAACACAATTCGTCACTGCAGTAAGCCGCGCAGTACAAGGTAAAGAAGACTGGACGGAAATTCCCTCGCGCATGCAAAACCTACACAACACAATCGAACCACTGATATCACAATCCAACCAATGGACAGACACCAAACCCTGTTCTACAGATCCCGAAGCCATCGTCGCGTTTTCATTGAAGCAAATGTCCAAGATCAAACTAAACAGGTAAGCATGACCACTTCCTAAATATCTCAACATGTTGCCTCTTTGCTGATCAAAAATACAAAAACAGTGCAAGGATAAAACTCCATCGTTACTGTGCCTTCTACGACATCCCCGTATTCTCAGAAACCCACTGCGATCTCAAGAAATCACAGCCCCCTCCCTTGGAACCCACAACAACCGACCCCATCGATCAACTTTCCCTCACCTCGTCACCTACATCCTGCGGTTGTAGTTCTGCTCTACCTACCCAAGTACCCGGCCTTTCAACCTCAGTCTCACCACTGTCTTCTACCTCGAGCTCGACAGAATATCTTCACCCTTTTCCGTTTAGCAATCATGTTTCTTCGAGATTGTGTTTGAACTCTGCATCGGCTATTGCAACTGCTTTTGAAGCTTTGCCTTTGCCCGAGGGAGATGTATTGGCTGCGGGACTTGCTCCGAGGACTATGCCTTCGTTTGCTTGTTGTGCTATGCAATCGGCTTATACGTTGCTGATGGTGTATCATCGTACTTGGGTTCTGACTCAACAGCAAAGCGATGCACAGCACGAAGATACGCAGGGCAAAGCAACACAATTGTTGGCCAAGTGTGATCAGGGGCTCAGAAGCATTTTGTCAGCGTTGCACAATTATGCAGTTGCGTTTGAGGCGTTGGGGGGAATGAGGGATCAGGTGCAGGCGGCACTTGATTGTTTGAGTTTGGTTTGAGTGAACAACATAGTATGGAGGCATCCGGATCTTTTCGCAACGACTAATATGTCCACTGTGGACCTTTGGACGAAAGTCACGATGATTTTGACATAGTGTCGATAAGAAAAAGCAAACACGACTTGATTCGGATATAGAATCTATCTTACTTGCAAGGAATTAGACAGCCTGTTCCGTACGCGGACTTTCAAACAACGAGCTCTGAGAAATTTCTCGTGGTTGTAATCGCTTCGAGTTCCGAGCATAGGACAACTCGATACGATCTTCGCGTAGGATGCCATCTTCTTCCGAATCAATACTGTTGCGTCGTGCTCTTCCGAGAACAGACTGTCTTTGTGTTCCTTTGGATGTTGCTTGTCCTGGCGTAGTCATGCGGATGCGCGACGAGTGAGTGAGATCGCCCCAAGCTTTGGGAATGAGAGCACTGATGACAGGTAGCGATGCTACGACTACTGCGAGTGTCAAGTCGACTACAGTCCATGCTAGCAGAGATGTATAGCCATCTGTAGAGCGTGAGCGAATGTATACTGAAGTTTGTTAGGGGATAGACTCACAGGTGATGTCCTTGCTAATACTCTTCTGTGAAAGCTCTCGTAGAATACTCGCTACACATGACAACGAACCCATCGAGAAGACGATAAACAATCTGATCTTTGTTTTCTTGTTGAGGCGCACGTTCCAGAGCACGGTGATCGGTGTGAGAAGCAGGACAAAGTCCATGACAACGTGAATAACACTGAGTGTGTTCGCGACCACTAGCGTTGACCAACATTTGGCAGGATGTGCGAGTTTGCCAGAGTAGATCTTGTCCCACATGGCGGGTGCAGGGCTACACTGGAAGCAGGACCAGAACAACGCGAGAAGGGTATATGTTATGAGCAGGAAGAGAAAGACGTCGTTGGCGATTTTAGGATACTTGGAGGTGGCCTCAGAGATACGGCGGAGGAAGAGGCAGATAGATATCTTGATGATGCCGACGGTTGTGAAGAAGATAATCTTGCAGACGATTGCGAGCTGTAGCATGTCAAGTCAGTGATGAGCTATGCTTGGATATGGAGAGTTACGTACCTTGTTGAATATATAGTACTCGGCGTAGGTAACGTCCCATGTGTGCTTTCCGCCTCCGCCATGCACGACCATTGCTATCTGTAGTATCGGATATAGCGTGGCCATGATCTGCGCTTGCACGTTAGCAACTGGGGGATCTGCTGGGGTGGTAAGACATTGTCTCATACTGCTCCCGGTATCAGAACCCAGTCGTCCGCGCCCCATCGTACACCCGTCCTGAACTGTCGAAGGGCGAGTCGCAGAGCTGTGGTGAACAACATTATGACTATCGCCATGACCATGCCAACGATGATGCTGGCCTGCTTGTCGTTGTACTCATAGTTCTCGGGCTTCTTCGGAACGAATAGGTAGCCTTTGCTTGCATCTTTGTCGAAGGCATAGGCTGCTCTGTACATGCCCTTGGTTATATAGAAGTCATCCTGGTTGGCCGGCGGTTGCCTCAGAAAGGCCGAGTGTGACATATCTGCTTCGATCTGATATGCAGCTGCACCTGCAAGCAGAAGATAGAAGAGTTCCAGAAGTCAGGTTGTCTTACCAGTTTAAGAGAGTCTGGCCATGTGCATTTGAAGATCATCAAGGGTTCTCGACTTCTGCCGGCAGGCTCGTATGCATGAAGCATAGACGGAAAATACCCTACCTTCATCGTAGGGCCAAAAACTCTGTATGCTAGATCTTCATTGAGGACCAGGATTGTCTCTAAGCTGTTAGTCTGGCAACCGATTCCATCGCTACAGGGTAATCCGCCAATTGTAGAGCGTCGCCTAGCGATAGGTTGTTTCGGAGGTGTAGCATCTCGCAAGTTCTGGCCAGTCCTACCGATGGCGCGATGTTGCTGTGGATGCGGGCATACGCTTGAGCCTAGAAGTGACCCATGGGCAGCCTGAAAGTGAAGTCTGTCAAACGATGGTCCGTTCGTTGACAGGGGTGTTCGCGTTGACGCAAGTTCAAAATATCACATACTCTCGAGGCATTGGCCGCGAAGGTTGAATTATCTGGAAGACTTAAGCCGACAGGCTGTCATCAAATGACAATGCTATTCCTCATGAAGATTCCAGGACAAGGAAGTCGCGATGCGACGGGAAGGGAAACCTCGACGTCGTGTAGTGTGCCAAGCCTTAGGTTCACCACGCGTCGGTTAAAAAGACAGTGTTTTGAGGCTTCCAACTTTAACCCTTACACCGCTGAACACGATAGGTATATCATCGGAGAGCCACAGTCGCTCGTTGTAGAGCGACATGAGATGGCACAGTTGCGTTGACGGTAAAAGCTGATCAGCGAATATCAGGCAGTCCAAGCCACAGCACACCGTCCCAGGAACACTGTATTCGTTCTTGGTCGTAAAGGGTCGAGCTCTTATTGGTCTCCAAGGTGGATCTTCGCGAGATGAGGGACATGTCTGCACCACTTTGGATAGGCGGATCCGCGGATAGACAAACCTGGGTGGCATACAAAAGCGACGAACTCCCACAACCCTTTCCTCTTGGCCTGTTTCAAGTATCGTAACTTCCATCCCTTCACGACAAATGATCTCCTCAACCTTGTTCAACCTTGCTTCTCTTGCGAGCGTCGCTCTCGCCGCGGCTGACTGTACTGGTGTCAATGCTATCGCACCTGGATGTGCCTCGCAAGAAGCATTACATCAACGTGATTTCTTCTACATTGGAGGACGTTACGTAGCTGGAGCTGCTGGAAATCTCACTTATGACCAGCTCTATGTGGAGAAGTTGACTCCTGCGAGCGGTGTGAATCAGAGCAAGCCTGTTGTGCTATTCCATGGAGGCGGTACCTCTGGAGTGGTGAGTCGTGTGAACACGAAATCTTGAGATGCCTTTAGCTGATTAGACAGACCTGGCTCAATACACCCGACAACCGCAAAGGCTTCGCTTCTCACTTCCTAGACTTTGGCTACCAAGTCTATATTGTTGATCAGACTAGCGTCGGCAGAGGCAGCGCCGAGAACCTTAACGACTATGTTATGCGTATTGGCTCCACCGCCGAGATCACCGAGAAGGGATTTACTGTTCCCGAAATTTCGAATGCCTACCCACAATCTCAGCAGCACACTCAATGGCCTGGCTCTGGAGTGAAGGGCGATCCTGTCTTCGACGCGTTTGAATCAACGTTCATTCCCTTGACCAGCAACATGACCGTCCAAGAGCTTTCTATGAGATCTTCGGGTTGTCAATTGCTTTCTCTCATCGGCCCTTCGTTCCTGGTCTCTCACTCAATTGGAGCTTTGCACCCTTTGCTTCTGTCCAACGACTGCCCCTCGTTGGTAGCTGGCAACATCAATCTGGAACCTGGAAACATTCCCTTCCAATCGTACGTTGGAAATGCCACTTCTGCTGTCGGCCGTACGACCGCTCGTCCATGGGGTATGACAAACACCCAGGTCACATACGAGCCTGCTATCAATGGCTCTTCCGAGCTGACTCACGAGCTCGTCGGAGAAGACACACCTGCCAAGCGCAGCTGCTACATGCAGACTGGAACAATTCACAAGCTATCTGAGATCGCCAAGGTCAAGTATGTCGCACTCACCGGTAGCGCTAGCCCTCATATCACATACGAGCATTGTGTCATCGACTTCCTGCAACAGGCTGGCGTTGCTGCTGAATGGATCAAGCTTGCTGATAGAGGAATTCTTGGTAACGGTCACTTTGGCTACCTTGAGAAGAACAGCCCTCAGATTGCGGGTGTGGTTCACGAATGGATCCAAGCTAACTGTTAATGTGCATAAGTATTGTATGTAACAATTCACGATTCTCATTGATCTTCGTTTGCAGCAACTTTCATCCCCGAGAATCGAGCGGCACGACGGCCCGCCAACCCGACGCTCCGCGACTGCCTCCTCTAATTCTTGCCTAGGCTGCCCCTCCTTCATCGTATGACTTTAAGACGTTCTTCCATATATTTCCTGACAATGCCGTCTGTTTTCCAGTTGGTTTGTCTTCGTATAATCCGTCGTCAGGCATTGGTCCATTTCCACATCTACTAAATTACTGAACTGCCATAGATAATGCATGATACTGCAAACTCACAGATTCCATCACCAAACGAAATGCCTCAGAATATTGATGAAAGTTCAATTGAACTCGCAGATATCCTTTCGGAAGATAGACCGGAGAACAGGGTTGAACAGGATCCTACCCTTGACAGACAGACACTGTTGCGGCTGATTAGTGCTGGCTTCTCTTTCTTCGTTGCTGGTATCAATGATGGAAGTCTTGGTGTTCTCATCCCCTGGATCATTCGAGACTACGGTATCAACACGGCAATTCTCTCAAGCGTGTGAGTGAAAAATCATCAGCTTCGATCCTTTGAAAGCGTACTGATGATGTTGCAGTTACGGCGCAAGCTTCCTCGGATGGTTCACCGCCGCATTGACAAACACGCACTTGAGTCAGTACCTCGATCTCGGTGCAATGCTTGTCCTCGGAGCCAGTCTACAAGTCATTGCTCAAGCTCTGCGTGTCTGGTCGACACCGTTCGGTCTCTATGTAACTACTTTCTGGATCACCTGTCTCGGTCAAGCATACCAAGACACTCACGCCAATGCATATGCTGCTGTTACTGCCAAGGGAGCACATAAATGGTTAGGATTCATCCATGCCATGTATATGGCCGGCTGCTTAGTTGGACCTTTTGCTGCATCACCTATCGCATCTTCTCGAGGATCTTCTAGCTCGGCTTCGCCTTGGTACCTCTTCTATACAGTCCCGCTAGGGCTAGGTTTTCTGAATGTCCTCCTTTGCTTGTTTGCCTTCAGCGATACCTTGCGACTAAAGCCCAAGGTTATGGCTCCGTCGTCAGGGCAAGCTGAGAATGCCGCGACATTGACCAACTCGACGGACGACACGCCCGAAGTACCAAACGCGGTTGGACTCATCAAGAAGACATTTGCGCAGAAGAGTTTCTGGAACCTGAGCGTCTTCTACTTCTTCTATCTTGGAGCCAGTATAACTGCTAGCGGATGGGTCGTCGAGTACCTTGTCAACGTACGAGATGGGAATAACTCCGCAATGGGTTATGTTCCTGCTGGTTTCAGCGGAGGTGCTCTTTTGGGCAGACTGATTCTACCTGAACCGACTCGTCGCTTTGGGGAGAGGCTGATGATCACTATTTACTGTATAATCTGCATTGGCCTGCAGATCATGTTCTGGCTGTAAGTGTAGGAAAAGACCAAAAGAGTCACTCCCGATGCTGATTTGTTAAGTGTACCGAACACCATTGCCGCAGCTGTTGCGATCAGTCTGTTTGGCTTCTTCTCTGGCCCTCTTTTCGCGGTGGTAAGTCTGATGATGCATCTCACGCACAAAAGTTGCTAATAAAGATAGGGCATCTCTGTCGGCTCCAAACTCTTCCCAGCAGATATCAGATCAACAGCACTGTCGCTGGTCTTCGTGTTTGCACAGATTGGCGGGTCTTTGTTTCCGGTCATCACAGGCCTTCTTAGCTCTAGCAAGGGTGTATGGGTGCTTCAACCAATGTTAGTAGGCTTGATTACTGCAACTGCGATCAGTTGGCTGTTGGTGCCTCAGCCCAAGTCTGCAAACGTTGAGCTACACCAGGAGTAAACAGGACGAGACAACTTAGACAAAGATTAGAATTCCAAGACCCCGTGACAGATCTTGATTTACATCTATCTCTCACCGTCGCGTGTAAGTCGTTGGCCTCCTAGTCCTTCTTGCGGCCGATTCTAGGAAGGCACAACCATAACACCAGCTGCATACCAAATAGCGCAAGGATGATCGGCTGCAACACCTGAACACCTTTAGCCTGTGCCAGTGCTCCGATAGCGAAGGGGAATAGAGCTCCACCAGAGCCACCGAAAGCAGCTGCGAATCCAACTGCGGGCACGTGCAAATGCTTTGGCAGCAATTTTGTCGTTACCACAATGATGGCCGGGAACATTGGACCCAGGAAGAAGCCCTGGAAACTGACTGCGATAGCTGAGACGTAGAAAGACGGGACCAGCCAGAAGAGAAGTTCCAGGCCCATGGCGATGGGGAGGTAGATCTGGACTCTATTAGCAATGTCTGGTGATAACGAAATACAAAGCTCACCGATACTGCCAGTTTTTCACCGATGCGCGGAGTGACAAATCCAAGCACGATACGTCCCAAGGTGATACCAAGCCAAAAGCCTACTGAGACCATACCACTGGCAAAGTCGTTGCCATTCCTGACTTTGATCATGAATTGTACGATCCAGCCACCCAAAGCAACTTCACTACCCACATAGCAAAGAAGAAAGGCCGCACACAACCAGGTAATCCGAGCTGCGGGCATTTTCATCGTTACCTGTGAAAGTCCGATCTTAGTGTTCTCTTCTCCAGAAGTTGCAGAGCGATATGCAGTGCCATTAGCTGCCCAGAACGCATGAACGGAGGTCGCCAGCTCGATAGTTGCAGCACCAATCTACGAGAATGATTAACAAGCTTGTCTCAGTGTTGGAAGAACGCTCTTACCATAACGTAATACCATGAATACCATGGCAGCCCAGCTTTAGAGATCATAGATGTCGCAATCAAAGGCGCAATGGTAGCTCCAGCACCGTACGCACCATGAAGAAGTCCCAGTATCTCATTTGCGTTCTGCATTGCACCAATCCAAGCGTTCCAAGCAGAGTCGACCAACCCATTACCAAAGCCAGCCAGAATAAATGCGACAACAAGGACCGGGTATGGAGGATGCAGACAAATGACAATGTATGCGATCAGATGAGCCGTAGGAGCAATGATTGCCACACCTCGTTGTCCAAACTTCATATGAATGGAATTGTTGATCAGAGCTGATAGTGTGTATCCTACGAAGGGTGATAGGAAGACCAGGGAGACAATGAGATAGCTAAGATCGTAGTATGTCTCAAGGTATGGAAGCAGCGGTCCGTAAGATGCATCATTCATGCCTGTGACCTGCATTCGAAAGTGCAATTAGCATATGTTTTGTTTTAGGGAGAGTATCCAGCAGTGGCGCTCGTATCATTGAGTTCTGTCTAATATCGAGCAGGTATGCGATGAAGACTTCCAGCTTTCCACGTACCGCCAGGGACCAGAAAGTGACTGGGACTCGGTATTTGTTTATTGATGGCACCTTCCATGTTTGCTGCGATCCAACGATAGCTGTATCTGAACGGTCATCTTTTGGTACATCAACGATTTCTCTCTGGTGGAGTTCGATGGTCTCGGTCGTAGTAGCCATGTTGTACAATGTGTCTGTAAGATCAATGGAAGAAAAAGTGTTTCTCGACCTGGAAAACAGCGTTTATGTTTCACTTCCAAGTCACAGCCGCCTCGTTACGAGGGACGTGTTCATCTTGTAGTTTTGTAGTATGTCGGAGCGCTTTCCCCAAGCTTAGAAGGAAGCAAGCTTGGCTTCGTAAAAGCCCTAAGTACATGACCTACATTAGAAGGACGTATCGATGATATGACTCTTCTACATGGGAAGAGTTCGAGCAACGTATGCAGTGTTCAACCATCTTAGCTGAGAGAAACGTAAAGGTGATAACATACTAGGTCAAGTGATGATGACTTTGTCGGTCCGAGAAACCACAGCGGGCGGCGATTCCCAAAACGTCACCTCCGCCCGCTTGGCATCAAGATCCTCTTCGGTTCGTCGTGCCGCAATCCCGTCTACCTTGGACATCCAAGATCTTGACTCTGACATCTATTCTCTTGGACCCTTATAACCACTCTTCTTCAACCCTCAGCTCAACAAGCCAGGCGACCAACGAAAAGCTTCTCACTCGAGTTTCAAAGATTCTCCTTCGCAACCTATAAGGATTTATACGAAAGAAGCAGTCTGATGATAGTTTTAAACTAGCAAAAACCCGGCCTCGGATTACTCCTCACTGACACGGATATTGCCCTTGCACTGGGATGAGAAGAAAGAGAAGGTAGTTCGATAAGGAGGGGGAGAGATACTTATAGGATAAGTAGGCAAGGTTGGATGAGTAATCGGTGGGTTTAGGCAGCAGAGGGGATGGTTGGGTGTAGACAGCCATCCCACGTGGATGGATGACTTCACTCGTTGAAAGAGAGCAAATTTGTGGTGCTGGATCACTGTGTGCAGGAGGAATGGTAAATGTTGTCATTCTGTGAGGTTGGTTCGGTCGTTTTCTGGATTCAGATGCCTTTATTGTGCATCGTTGTCACTGAACGCTTCCATCTCCCACTCGTATGGTCTTGTCCCTAGCTCACCGAGCATGTCCAGTTCATTGCCAACTTAGCAAGGTTACATCAACCTCGATGCTTGCAACGCCATATCGGCCACCTCAGGATCCAATCGTAAATCCTCTCTCAAAGCCTCAAACCTAAACTTCCAAAACGCCCACCTTCTTCCATCCACCTCACTCGTCCCATCTTGATCCTTCCACAGTCCTCCCACCATCGCCGTCCAAGGCTTCCCCTCGCACCCTGCATCCAAAGCTTCCCAAACAGCATCCTTCGCCAACAAAATCCACCTACAAGCTGCAGGCATATGCACCGCCGTATTCTTGCCAAACCGCGACTTAGGCGCGTGTTCGAGTGTAGCTGCCAAAAAGATAAAGGCAAATATCACAAAGCCTCCAAACATCTTTGGGAATGCCGCTCCGTGATCGCGGACTAGGATTGCAACAAAAGAGTTCATGTTTGACCATTTGCGTTGGGTGATCTCGTCTGATTCGCCGCGGCTGAGGTAAGCTTCAGGTCCTTGCATCCTCTCACCGAGATTCATGGAGAATTCTGTGAGGTCTTTCCAAAAGAGTTCCATCTCGCCATCGATGATAACAGGCTCCTTGCATAGTGTGGTTGGGTCGGTCGGGTATGGTCCTCTCGGTGTATTGATCGAGCCTGGGAGACTACCCAGACAGGCCAATAGACTTGATAGAATAGACAGCCTTTCTATATCTGAGAAGTGCTCGACAGCACCGAAAAAGCAACCCCACATGTTGCTGTAGGCTGTCAAAACTTCCTTCCTCCACAGAATGATGTCTGCTAGACGTTCAGCTGCGTCTCGAGGTTGACACTTTGATTCCAAGACATCTCGTAATGTCTCGACGATGTACCATTGAGGAGACTCGGGGTCTAACATTGGTTGCGTGGGTGGTGTCTGGTCTCCGTTGGTCTTTGCTGGATGTTGTCGACCTAGCCAACCATGCTGATGTCTGATGTATTCTTCCATGATGACGAGCGATGGTCTCGGAGGAGTGATGCAAGAGAGCTGCAATTGAGAAGAGTAGGACTATTCTAGGCAGCAGCGGCGTACGTCATCGAGACATAACTCATGGCGAAGGATTGTCGAATGAAATGGTACATTGTAGGCGGAATTGAGAGACAGAGCTGAGGGCGAAACGCATGTGGCTGTTGTCGGGGTTGAGACATGTATGCAAGTGTGTGTCGAGTACAAAGATCAAAAGAGACATGAGGCGAGAGAAGATGGAGGCGATTCCCATATATGCCAAAAGAATTGTGACCTTTAGTAAAGCAGTGCAAAATGAAGAGCACAAAGGCAAGAAGATAGACGAACGAGAGAGCACGGTCATGGCAGCAAGCAATCAAGTCAAGGCCGTCAGCCATCAACTCACAAAACACGAGGCACCAGTGGAAAGATCAAGTCAATGATAGAGTAATTCTTTTATACAAAACTGCAGGAACCTGCCCGCAATGATAGTAATCTTGATGATGATGGTGGTAGCGCGCGCGATCGTGTGATCATAAACTTGGGCCTGATGAAAACTGCAGCATTTGTATATCGAACAAAAACAAAACAAAAAAAACGAACAACGAAGAAAGTTGATCAAAATAAAGAGTTGTAGAAAAAACCAACGAAAAAGGGATATAACTTGGTCGCAGAAACTCTCAAAAAGGGGGGTCATCAAAAAGTAAAGGTATAAAAAAGGAGTTTTTGCTACATCCTGGAAAAAACAACAGGCCGGCCAGTACCCAATATTGGTAGACAATACAGATGCTTAGCGGCGGGGGTGGCCGCGGACACGACGGTGCTCCTTGCCGATGTGGCGGCGGGCGTGTGCGTTGGCGGTCTCAACGGCAGTGGCGGTGACAGTAACGTCGACCTCCTCGATCATCATCTCCATGACCTGGTTGCCGGAAGTGTACCAGGAGGTGGCGATAATGTTACCGGCAGCGTCAGTCTCGGCATCGGCGAGCGAGGCAGCAGCAGTAACGGTCGAGACAGACTCAGTCTGGACGTACGATGAGGCAGTGTTGGCAAGGAGGATACCGCCACCGTACTTGTCGGTGATGGAAGAGGTGCCAGGAGTGTAGCTCAAAGTGGGGACAACAGCAGATGCGGAAGCGGCTGCGGAAGTGATCTGAGAAGAAGCGGCAGCCACGGACGAGGCAGCAGCCTTGGTCGAGGAGGCAGCAGCCTGGGTAGCGTCACCAGCAAGGACGACGGGGTAGACAGTGGCGTAAGAAGGACCAGACTGGATGGGGACAGCAATAGGAAGACCGTCCTCGCGGGGACCGAGAGGGTTATCGTCCTTGATCTCATCAACGTCCTTGATCTTGCACTGACCCTCCTCAGCCTCGGTCTGGATGTTGAAGAGAGGGCAGTCCTCGATCTGGCCAGAGGCGTTGGTGCAGGTGTCGACGGCAGACTGGAGGAAGTCGACGCTGTCCCAACCCATCTGGAAGTCACCGTGGTATCCGTAACCAGTAGGGTCACCGTTGGAGAGGACGAATTGACCGTCCATGCCCTTGAAGGCGTAGGTGTTGAAGATGGTCTCGAAGAAGAGCGAGGGGAGCTTGGTGCCGAAGCCCTCGGGGCAGGAACCGCTCATGACAAGGTCGGGGAAGGCGACGTGCGACTTGTGGTCGTCAGAGTCGACATCCTTGCCGTTCCAGCACGAGGGGAACATGAGCTCGAGACGGATACCGTCAACACAGTTGGCGTCGAGGTACTCCTTGTCGGGCAAGAAGTGACGGTAGAGAGATGCCTCGGGGGTGGCAGCGTAGTTCAAGCAGTTGAAACCAAGAGCCTTCTGGGAGAGAGCCGACTGGGTCTTCTGGTTGGCAGTCCAGCTGGACTTGTCGTTGTCAGGGATGGGGTAGGGGAAGCTACGCTGGCGCTTGTCACCAGAGATCATCTGGAAGCCCTCGGGGAAAGCAGTGATCTTGCCGCTGGGGTTGGCAGCGTCATTGTAGAGGAGGTAGTAGGCAAGCATGCCACCAACCTGCTCGACCATCTCGGCGGTGCCGTTGGAGTGGAGGAAGTAGATCGGGGGGGTCCAGTAGGCAGACTTGTCCTGGGTAACGGCACATGAGGTGCAGTCAGAGTCGACAAGGTCCTGAGGGGTGTTGTCAATGCCAAAGTCTGGATGAATGTTAGCAATGGGCAAGGCATCATGTCAATATCAAAAACATACTGCTACCACCGTGGATAACGTGGACATGGTCAGAGACCTTGCCAGGGTCCATGATGGGGTCGAGACGACCGACACCACTGCGACCACGGCAAGGGAGACGCCAGAAGGCATCGGCACTGCCGGCAAGCGACAGAGCGCTGACTGCCAGAGACAGCGCGGAGGCCTTGTTGTTCACCATAGTGAAGGTGATGTTTTTATCGATTGGATGAAGTAGGGTTGATCAAACGTGACAAGACTGACTGCTTGGCCGGTCGATTGTCAGGTGAAGGTGGAGAAGAATACGCAAGCCACGAACGACTCGAGTTGTTATGCTGCTGCGACTAAGGAATGTGGGAGAGTCTGTAAAACGAGTGAAGGTGATGCCAAGATTTGGGCTGCAGCGGATGCAGGTAGATAATGAATGAATTTTCGACCGAAGGGAGGCCAGATGAAAAGAGTGACGGTAGATTGAAGCAGCAACAGAAACAACAGACGAAAATGAGGTGACCAAGGCGTGCAGGGGAGGCAGAGGGGGATGGGTGTTTAAGGAAATGAAGCTGTTTCTAAAGGGGGCACGGTTGTCGCTGCACGCGCCGCCACCATTTAGAGCGTTTCATATCGCTTTACCCCCGATGCACTCTGCGGCATCTGCGTCCAGAACTGTGTTATTGCCTTGCCTTGACTCCGGTCCTATGGTTTGCGCGCTGCCCACATTGTCATGTCGCCGCCTCATCACCAACACTGTCACTTGCCGTGGCCGCCGTGGTCCTCGTGTCGGGAGCGCAGATTGTGCTCTGCGACGTGCGTCCATGTAGCGCAAATCAGGGAGTTGTGATCTTCGCGTATTCTTGGGATACCGATCTGCATGTCGGAAATGAGCCTTGTCAAACAGTCGAGCCAGTCGTTGTTGACATCGTGAGGGAAGAGGTCACAACAGGTCTCAACTTTTGGTTTCGCGGCAAGCCTCAAAGCTTAGCTCTTCTGTTAAACACAACGGCCGGACGGCGGCAGAAGGGGAGCAACAGAGCAGCCGCACACAAAGCTTGCAGAAATGCGTGTCATCCTGCTTGTTGATGTTGGAAGTGATTGCAACGAATGAAACGTCTACAACGATCACTCCTTCTTCCACAGCAACAGCAAACGCAACCAAAGTCTTTCTTATTACGGCCCCCTTACTTTGCTCACATTCTTCGACAGCCGCACATGACACTGCCGCGCCTGAATCGACCATGCTGTGCCATGCAACGAAGCGCAATTTTGCAGTGACGAGGCTGTGGTTATTATTGCCAATACGTGGCAGCCACTCGGCGCCTCTGGGCATTTGACACTGCGGCACAGCGCGGCTGAGGTTCTTTTATTCGTGATTGTACTCCCAGGAGGCCGTGAAAACAATCGATATGATTGCGCACACCGTTCTTCCAGAATCTCTACCGGTCTGGCATACCCGCCGCTTCCAGGTGCGACCCCTTATGCAACAGTCAAGCCGCGTTTGGATGTCAGGATCACTGTAACACGGGGAACATGTGGCGAGCTCGCCCCATATTCATCCTAAAGGCAATGGCCTGCTTTTGATCACTCCTCGTACTCCGTACATCTCTGCCATTTATATCCCCTGGCTACGTTGATCGTTTCGTGTCAAAGCATTTACAGGACCCGCAAGCAAGAAGATCTCATGGTAACTGCTCAAGCATGACGTTTTTATTGTCAAATCGAGGCTCCCCTTCGATGCAATCGATTTCCCATCCTTCCGTCCTGCTTCCTAACTGGCAACGGCCGGTTCCCCTGGCGTTCACTTCTCCTGCACTGCCCCTACTCTGCTAGTAAACAACCCCGCTTGCGACTCGGCCGGGATCTTCAACCGCAACGAAGGTTTCACGGTGACACGGTGACACGGTGACATGTTATCCGGCAATTCAGTATAGGGATGCATTGGTTCGCGCCACAGGGTTTGACGTCTTGTTACAAGTATTCCTACTGCGACAGTACCAACATTTATCTCGATCCTCTTTCATCCTCGCACGCTATACTTGACGTAAATCTTGTCTTTTGGCTTTGTCGCAGAGAATGTGTTGAAGTCGCTTGGTGGCACGCCTTCGACCCGCTTACCATTCTGGTCCGCCAACTCAAAGTCGAAACTGGCGAGGAAGAAGGCGAGGATGATGTTTTGCTCGAGTTTCGCAAAGCGCATGCCGAGACATGGATGTCTTCCAGCGCCCCAACCAATGTATCCATACTTTGTCTTGTGGTCCTCTGCTCTGTCCGGTAGGTAACGTGATGGATCCCATTTCTCAGGATTGGCATAGATCTTTGGGTTGAGGTGGATGTCGCTCATCGGGTAGGCTGCGAAGGCTCCTGAAGGGATTTCCGTGCCATCTGCTACCGTGACAGGTTTCGTCGTCTCGTTCTTGCGGAACATGCAGCCAGCTGCGTTCAAACGAATGCTGTCTCGTAGACACAAGTCGATTGTGGGGAGTTCATTCTCCCACGCCTCGAGTGGAGCAGATGCTAGCCTTTCTGCAAATGATTTTGAAGTGTCACCATCGTACTTCTCGATGACTGCCTTGACTTCCTCCCAGACCTTTCCTCGCCAGTAATGGTCGTTGGCAAGGTAGATGATGACCCAAGCAGCATTGATGCCAGAGTTCAACTGGCCGGCGTAAAGAGCGCCCAGGATAAAGGTCAAGATTTCCTTGACGTTGTCGCCTTTGTCGATCAGAAACTGCAGAGGATCATCCTCCTTACGACCAGTCTTTGCTCTATCCTCGATAATTCCTTTGAAGATCATGTAGAGCTTGCCACCGTACCAGAGACGTCTAAGCTTTCCAGGGAAAGGGAACCAAGGGAAGATGATGAGCTCAGGCGAAGATGAAGCCTCGATCTTCTCAAACATATCCAGCGTCGAGTCCAACAAAGCACGGTCGTTGGCGATTTCATTACAAGCCACTGTTCGCATGGTGAGTTGGTAGACGATGCCGTAGATGCTCTCGAACGGGTCGGTCAAGCCTTTGGGGTCTTTGGCAAGCTCATCCAAGCGCGATCTTGTGTCTGCAATCAAAGCATCCAGACCTATGTTGTTGTAAGCAGTTTGTAAGAAGTCATTCGAGAGTCTCCAAGCTCACCTTTGACAAAGTTCTCCTTCTTGAGCATGGCAAGAAGACGCCTCGAGAACCCTTGACCATCGATCTCCTTCTCATCGGGATCAACGTTTTTTGATACCGTGGGGGCGCCAGCGAACAAAGTGGCATATCTGTATGCACAACCAAGCTTCAGTAACATGTACAACCTACGCATGGATTCGTTCACCACTCACCCTGAGGACGCATCCAGTTGTCTGCTCTCCATGAAAACCCGTCTACCGTCATCTCCAGATACACCCACGACCACATGCTTGCCTACATTGAACGTGAAGCTGCCATTGAGCGAAGCCTTGGTGGCCTCCTTGAAGAAGTCCCATCGTTTGGTCCAGTACTTCGTGGGGCCGATCAGAGGCCAATTGCCCTTGACCAACGGCGGGGCTCCTTCAGGCAGAGAACGGCCAACATAAAGGTAAGCAGCGAAGAATCCCAGCGCAAGGGATACAACAGTCAGCAACGTCTGCGAGGTACCAAGACCTTGTACCACTTCTGTCAACGCCATTGTCGAGTATTCTTCAAGTCAGCCAAAAGACGAAAAGGCAAGACAAAAAGGTCCAAGAGTCAAGCAGAGAAGACATCGAAGAAAAGATATAAGCAGACGACCCCGCTGATAGCCGCAAAGGTGGGAAACGAATTCGCGCTATTCTGCGCAGTACATCTTAGCGATGTTGGATCCTGTGGGAGTCGCAGTCACGCTTCTCCAATCAGACGGTGAGGATGATGACGGACGGCACAAGCGAGATGCAGGTCGATCCGGCCCTAACACATTCCGCGCAGATCCTTCCAGATACTCTAGGAGTGCTTGAGCCATCAGACAACTAACACTTACGATATACGCGATGTGTGATAACCTAACTTGTTGCTTCGTACGTATAGTAGTGTCTCGGTTTCGTGGGTTCATGGTTTTGAATGTCAGTAGGTGATGATGCTATGCCCAAATTCTTGCTGTAGCTTCCGCGGGGCTGTAGATTGGCATTATTCTTTGGACTTTCAGCTTGGAGGAACATTGTACTTATGAGCCAAGGAAACCATATTGCAGCTGTCAGCTGGCATAACATTCGAAACGATAATGCTTGCAATGATCGGATCCTGTTTTCACTGGTCTGTGTCGAAAAGCACGAAAGACGAGTCGCCATTGCACTGGTCTTGCTGCGTATTCTGGAAATGTGTGCCTCTAAATGCTAAATATACGATTACTACTTCAAATGAACCAGCAACCAATCCAAACACAAAATTGTCGAGGATCAGACATAGAAGTATCACATATGCAAAAAACATCCAAGAACATATCACTGTGCGAGTTACAATTGACGATCTTCATGTTTCGATGGTAGCTAAGAGTACGACCCTGACTGAATACCAGGTGGATCTGGTGGAGCATCGTAACGGCCGCAACAACTGTAGTCCAACGCAGCCACCTCAACAGATGGTTGAATATGCCGTAAGAGGCTGTTGTCAAAATCAGAAATAAATCCTTTAGCGATTGCAGTGAGCTTGATGCACAGTTAAGGTTTGGAAGCGCTCTGGGTATCAGGCGAGGAGCGATAGCACGTGAGCACGTCTACGGTATGCAGTACTGATAGAAGACAAGCAGCAAAGGATGTATTCAATGCTTGGTATAGATACAAAGGTGTCATGCGAGTAGATTCGTAGGCTTCATTGCGACCTCTTGGTCTTTTCCGTCAACGTCATGGATATCATGCCTGACTTCCTCCTTCTTCACAGCGTAGTATAATGCCTCTTTCCATGTTTTACTTGTCGCTCCTGGCTCCAAGACCCTCCTTTCCACCCTTGACCTCCTTGACGTCGTGGAAACCGGTGCTTCTGTCGCTAGCCTGTTGGGGATCGGGCTGCTTTGCGGGGTGGTCATCGCCAGACTTGCTTTCGGCAGAAGTGTGGGTGGAGGCAGATGATTGCCTGTCGGAGTTTGGAGATGAAGTGCGACCATGTTGCTGTGCACCAGGAGGGATGTTTGGTGGCGGTGGGGGATCCTTCTGTAGGCGGGAAGTGGTGCTTAGAGGGCGCGTCGAGACGATGCGGCTTGTTCGCATGAAGGAGGTGCGTAGAGACATCATGATAATTGGTTGTATGATTTATTCCAGGAGGTTGTGGAAGGACTGGAACGAAACAATTCAATGGCGAGAAAGTCGAGTTAAGAGTAGACGCGATCAATCAAAACGACTCTCTCATGATATCATCATGATGGAGATCGGTCACGGGAGAATGGCAATTAACATGAGCATATGAGATTTTGACCTACTTTGTTGCTCAAGAGCTCAAATAGAGCTACTGTGTGCAGAAGCAGATGTATGCATACCTAGGTATCGTTCGCTGCAGCATTGGCTTTAGCTCAAGTAGAGAGAGTGAGCTTCGTGTCTGCACGCTCTATCAAGTCAGACCAAGATTGGTGAAGACATGGACATGTTTCTCCATGAGGAAGGCCAAGGTTAGATAGTGAACAGAGACCAGGAGATAGAAGCATGCGAGTCCAAAGACACGATGATTGTCATGAACGGAGATCAGTGACTGCTGTCGTCGTGAGAAAGATGGTATGTCGGACGGCGGGAAGAGCCGCGAGACAGACTTCCCAAATCTTGGCATCCGACTTGAAAGTTGAGGATTGAAACAACAATAAATTTATTGACTCTTGATATCAAAACTGTCGCCATGGCCTCCTCAAGAACATGCCTGTCGCAATTGACACGAACGACTCTATCACGACCAAACCTCTACGTCCCCTCGATCTCGATACAACAGCGTGGTGCTGCACAGAGTGCCAACGCCCAGAAATACAAGCGCAAGGAATTGCCCACATCGCAGCGCAAGAAGAAGAGCAGAACCACCTTCATCAACCCTGACTTGAAAGACGCCATCCAGTTCCCTCTGGTCGATGCCATGCGGTACGAGCCCCTGCTTGTCTTACACCACACCCATTTCCTCCATCTCCGACCTGGTCTACAAGAAGGGCAAAACTGACAGCATACAGATACCTTCGCGCAACAGAAGTCGGTCGCGTGCCAACATCCTCCAAGTACGAACTCCACCTCCGCCTCAAGTCTCTCAAAAACGGTCCCGTGGTCCGCAACCGTATCCGCCTCCCACATCCCGTAAAGACCGATCTGCGCATCGCTGTCATCTGTGACCCCAACTCTTCTGTCGCCACTGCCGCAAGAAAGGCTGGAGCTACTCTGGTGGGCGAGGAGGCCATTTTCGACGCCGTAAAGGAGGGTCGTATCGAGTTCGACCGCTGTCTCTGCCACCAGGACTCACTCGCAAAGATGAACAAGGCAGCATTGGGAAGAATCTTGGGTCCAAAAGGCTTGATGCCCAGTGCAAAGACCGGAACTGTCGTCAAGGATGTTTCAGCGAGTGTGCAGGACATGGTTGGTGCAAGCGAGTACAGAGAACGTCTGGGTGTCATCAGAATGGCCATCGGACAGTTGGGCATGACCCCTGAGGAGTTGTCGAGGAACATCAGAAGCTTCATTGAGAACGTCAAGAAGGATATGGCTGGTATGAGCGACAGGATCGCAAAGGACATTCACGAGGTGGTGAGTTACAGCAATATCATATGCTCCTTACAAAAGAGCCTCTATACTGCAAGGATTGTGGCTAACATGTTCTAGGTCCTCTCCTCAACTAACGGACCCGGTCTCAGTTTGAACGGCGATCTCAGAGGTCCTGACTCGATACCCACAAAGGACGTCTCAACTGCCATGTAATAAAAGCAAGCAGGTAAAGCATTGTACATATACCCGACTTTTCATGTGCTCTCCTTCTTTCTGTACTACTTTGTATCACTATCTTCAAATTCATGATCATGTTCTAGCAGATTATTGTTCTTGACACATGATCCACTTTCACTTTTCAACAGGGGAAGGCGCGATAGACCTCACTTATTGAAGCAGCTTCACCAACATTCAGTTGACATGCACTCTCTGGATCACACAAAACCGCCAAACTTCCATCTTCTCATCCTGCTCTCACCACCGAAGGAAAGGTTTCGTCTTCAGCATCGCTTAAACACTTATCTTCTCTCCGCTCAGTCTAATCAAAGAAAGGTGTGCATTCACGCACCCCTGTTCTACTTCCTCGCTGCGAGATCTGGTCAGTCGATCGAACACACCAAGAGCACGGACTGTTCCCAAGCTGGTCACACACTCCCTGTTCTCGATCTCCAGCAATTCCAAACCCATTACGACGCGCAGCTGGAGCCTACAATCACATCGCCACTGCAATCCCTCTGCACCAGCTATCCCAACTCGACCGGCTTCACTTTCTTCATCGAGTCACTGACAAACACAACTTGCCTCCCTCAAAGGTCTCTTCACTCACACACTGGCTTTGTTGTCTCCTTAACCTCAGCATCACTCTTCGGCCAATTCGATTCTTGATCTGTGAGATAGAGACTATCGAAGACACAATAGCGGGTCTCGAAGGGAACCCTAAGACCGTGAGCTTAACGGCCAACCCTCCCCAATCACGAAAGCCAGGCGGTAGCCACCACAAAGCACTCAAATGGTAAAATCAGCACGCTGTATTATTTCTTTATGTCAGCTAATTTGAGTAATTTAAGGATACCTCGACTCCTGGATCTGGGAACCACGCAATGCCTTCTCGAAAGCGTGGACTTGATGCCGAGCTTGTGCCAGATGCCATTGCATCTTATGTCTCTACAAAATGCGCAAGGACGAACAAGAACCACTCCGCGGATTACGACCGTATGAACATCAAGAATATCAGTAATAGATACAGCCACTCTATTATGGTTGTTTGGTCACAATCAATGACAGAGCACCAGAAGAACTTTCTCACCAGGATGCTTAACAGAGACAAGAGGAAATCCACCAAATTGGAAAGAGTCGCAGGCCTGATCAAACCTTACATTGAGAGGGAAATACCTTGCTCTAGTGAGAAGACAGAGAAACCTATGAATCTCTCGATAATGAGAAACCGTCTCGCCGCCAGCAGGTACTCGTCGGTCTCAGACTTTGTTACGAACTTCGGGACCATGATCAGCAACATAATCTCGAGCAATGGTGGTGATGATGAGGCGTCGAACGCTGCGCTAGCACTCTTCAGGATCTTCATCGAACGGATGATGTACTGTCCGGTTGGATCAGGCAGAACAACGATGATGAGATGCAGTGATGACCAGATAAAGCTTTTTGCCTTGCAAAACACGGCACGGGTTACAGACTCCACAAACGAAATCGTCAAACCATCACCGGAGAGGTCTGTGGTTATCAGCATCGAGGAATCTGACGAAAGCGAGATGGAGGATATTGTTAACCACTCTGACATATTATCTGCCGAGCTTAAGGACTACTCTGATGTCGAGGTTTCTGATTCGCCGTCTTCGATACAGAACGAGCCACTACCAACATCAAAATCGAGAACTGCAAAGATGCCTAAGCCCCACGACTTCGAAGAGGAAGCGCGACAGCTCCGAAAGGAAATCGAAGAACGCCAACAGAAACTCGCCAACATGGAAGAGAAGCAGAGAGTCTCAGCAGAGATCAGAGATCTGGATACCGAAAAGGTTGAGCTTGTGGATAAGATATCCGCAACAGAAACGCAGTATGCAAAACTCAATGCGGACGTGCGAGCTCGCCAATCCGAGTTTCAGACGCATGACAGTGGATATATCATTCTTACTCTACAGGAAAATCGCCACCACGAAACAAGTAAGAGACTCGATCGAGAAAGGGAAAGGCTTAACAAGGAATTTGAGGCCAATCGGAAGTTCAAAGAGGGACTTGATCTTAGGTTCAAAACGTTTAGAGCGGAACGTTACAGACTCAATCATGAGCGCGCCCAAACGATGAGAGAAAGGGACCGGGTAGGTGGTGAAGACGCTCAACTATCGGAGAGACTCGATCAGCTCGAGAATCAGCGAGCCATTGCAAAAAAGAAACTCGACGAACTGAACAATGGCAACATTTGATGTGCGCTTCTGGAGAATCAATCTAGAGCAGGAACGCCAGACAAGGTCGAGAGGAGGATCTACAGATTGATCAACATAGAAGCAGAGAAAGGATGGAAAGCCAGTATCCGAGAACGAATTACAGACGACGAGCAGGAGAGGAATAGACGTAGTGGAAGAAAGAAGAATGCAATCGATTACCATGGTCGATAACACTTAATCAAAGACAGACAGATCTGCAGCCCGAGTATACGGGAACAGAAACCAGGCGATCTCTAAACAGATTCAATCAACCAAATGACAAGAAGCTCAATTGCTCATTGATGTTCTTCGAGGTTTGCCCAGGAAGAATCTATCTGTGATTAACAACTAATGTAGCTGACATCGGCCAGGCGACAAGCGAATGTTATCTGGTATTAGTATGGGAAACACGAGATGAAGTCTGCGGCCGTCCATACATACGGCTTTTTGCTGATTGCTGGTCGTATTTCAGATCCATCGGTATTCTCTTCTACGAGACAAAGATTATTCTCCACGGAAGCTCTCAAAAATCAATCTTGGAGCTTATCTGGAGATAGATGGCAGGATTTCAGGAGTTGATTCGCATAATTTCTTTTGCTTTTTGAGCTTCATCCATGAGACTTGGTCTTTCGCCGACTTTGTTGTCTTTCGATGTCTTCCTGATTATATTGCTCAGACACCTTTCAGAGCTCCCACACCTTCTTCTGTCTCTCCTAGCTCTCTGTATATGACCAGAAAGTCGAGTAATTGTTTTCCCGACACCCTCGTCGCTTGTGCCTGTTTGACTGCTGTTCTCAGATCCAGTAATAACGTGTTCCTCACACGCATAAGCCGAGATTGCTGCGCCGTCACAAAAGGATGCTCCAGCACTTTTTGCGTGAGATGTGTAAGCAAAAGATACGCTTGTGCGTGTTTCCTCAATCTCGAGAGTGTGGTCGAAGTAGCCGTATCCCCTTCTTCGTCTTCGTCATCTTCATCATCCGAGTCTTCGTCATTTGCCGAAGGATTATTCGCAGATAGAGAGTTGTGTGGTTCGACCATCAATCTTGCCTCCAAGTCTTCCAGTCTTTCTTCAATCTCCAGCAAACGCCTACCCACCAGGATATCCTTTCTGATTCTCTTTTTCTCGTCTAGCAGCGACCCAACTTCTTGAGTACGTGAAGCAACTAAGTCTCTCACACCACCTACCTCTCTCCCAAAGCCCAATACACCCACTCTAACCTCTTCAATCTTTTCCTCTCCACCTTTGAGTCTAGTCCCCAATGACAGAAATTCTTCATAATTGCTGTTGACCAGATCTAACAGTTCGGTGGATATCAGAGAGGAGCGATGGCGGAGGTCTGAGCGTAGGTCTTCGAGGGTTTGGTGTCTGTTGTGGAGGGTGGAGAGGTAGGCTTCTGGTGTAAAGTCTGCGGTGAGGAAGTCGGAGCGGGGGAGAGCTGCGGGGAAGGGGAGGGGTGTTTTGTCGTCGTCTGAGTCGGAGGAATAGCCCGAGTGGTTGGTCGTGCGGCGGTCTAGGGGGTTGGACTTTGGTGATGGAGGGGAGGTGAGGGGGGAGGGTGTTGCTGTTGTTGCTGTTGATGAGGGGAGCTGTGTGTGGTTAGCATCGTGTCTTGGTATAGTAGGAAGAATGGCATACGTAGAAGGCACTCATGATGGTGGTCTTAGAGTGGATATGCGACAGCGAGGCGCAATGCGATTGTCGCAAAGTGTGAATTGATGGTAACGAAAGGTGTTTGATATACAGATGGATAAGATTAGATTGGCTTCCGCTATCTCCGCTACGTGGATTACCAATAGCCGAGGCCCTGGTGACGACATACGAAGTAAAGACGGTCGAGGTATCTGTACTCGAGTAGGAAAGTGTTTTGTTGTCTCTTCTTCTTCTTCTTGCAAAGGTCAAAGAAGAACTAGTGCCAGTAAAAAGATGCCTACACCTGCTCTCCCGCAACCCGCACACCCAGAGCTCGATTCAATGCTGTCGAGGAAGTTTGGCAAGGAAGTTGCCAACTACTTTGCGGGTAACAACATCGGTTTCTGCTTGGTAATACGAACAAGAAACTGACAGAGACAACACAGGCTCTCCGTTGAACCGCTTTGGCTTCCTCCGTAGCGACAGTACTTTCCTGTCCGGAGCTCTCAAGCACCCGTCCACAAAGTTCCTCGCTTGCAACAACCTGCAGCCATTGACAAAGGACAAGGCCAACCTCGCCTACGTCCAATACAAAGATGTCCAGCCCATCATTGGCGAAGACCCTTATGCCATCCCTGAAGCCAAGATGATCGAGACATTCAACTCCAAGACCTTCATCCCTCAGATGATCTTCCTCGGTCTGGACGAGTCCGTCAAGGACAACTCCTTCAGCTACGAAGCAAAGAATGCCGTCCACAAGGGTGCCCCCTACTTCGCCATCGACGTCACCCCCAAAGACCCTCTGACCCAGCAATGCAACGATCTGATCAAGGCCTGCGAAGACAAAGGCCTCACCTTCCAACAAGGTCGCTCCATGGATCTAGTAGCAGGCGACGCAGCAATCTACGCCGAAGCACGCCAATTGCTGGATTGGAACCTTCGTAACCCCTTCTGTGCTCAATGCGGTCACCCTACGCTCTCCGTAAACGGCGGTTTCAAGCGCACCTGCCCACCCACAGACGCCTCAGCACTTTCCTCCACCGCCCTCTCTACCTCCAACACCCCTGCCTCCAGTATCGACCGCCCAGCCTGCGCAACCAGAAAAGGCGTCTCCAACCTCAGTTTCCCCCGCACAGACCCCACCATCATCGTCGCCGTCGTCAACCACGCAGGCGACAAACTTCTCCTCGGCCGCAGCAAGCGTTTCCCAAAATACTGGTACTCCACTCTCGCCGGTTTCTGCGAACCTGCAGAGTCCATTGAAGAAGCCACTCGCAGAGAAGTCTGGGAAGAAGCTGGTATCCATCTGGGCCGTGTGATTATTCACTCTACTCAACCTTGGCCTTACCCTGCCAATCTTATGATTGGCGCTATTGGTCAGAGTGTCCCTGAGGGTGAAACTATTGATCTTGGAAATGATCCCGAGTTGGAGGATGCCAAGTGGTTTACTTTTGACGAGGTGAGGACGGCTTTGAAGGTGGGAACTAGTGGGTTGGATGAAGGTCCGCAGGCAGAGTACAAGGAGGGTGATTTGAGATTGCCGCCGCAGACTGCTATTGCCAATCAGCTTATCAGTGCTGTGGTCGAAAAGGGCTTCTTGAGTGCTCAACCAAAGATCTAAAGAGTGCCTGATTAGATAGATTTGGCTTTTGGATCTGTTATCATCTTGATAGAGAGAAGGTTTTTGGAACACATATATTGAATGCTGAACTTGCTGTGTCTTCGACAATTGCTGCACAGTGGTAGAGCGTTGATTGTTGCAACATCTCAACACAGAAGTCTTCCAGAGTTAAAGTGCAGTGCATGCAACACATGCACACTGAAAAGCGAACTCGGAAGGTAAAAGGATGTTATAATCTATACCTCCTTTTCTCCAATTGCTTCAGACTGCAAAGGAGAGCCAAGAAGATCCAAGCCATCTATAGCAAGCCTTGCTTCTGCAAATCGTAGTACACCTTTTCAGGCATGACATTGCCCTCTCCATCCTCCATCTGCACAACCTGATCAGTAGCCGTAGACTCCTGCTTCTTATCAACCTGCAACTTCCTCCACAGCTCGGTCGCCTCCTCAATCCCCGTGACATCTCTGAACATACTCGAATTCGTAATGCCCAATCGCTTTAATCCATACAAATGACGTGCTTCACCAAAGTGCTTATCAAAGGCTCTTCTACCCATGTATACATAGTTGCCACAGATTTCGCAGGGAAATTCGACGCCTAAACCGTGCAATTTGTAGAGCCAGAAGGGGATGGGTTTGTCATCCCAGCCCAGGGGTAGTTTTAGCGGGTTGTAGACTTTGCCGTCTTCGTCTTGTTCTTCGGTGTCGTTTGCGGCTGAGGGATCGGCGGACTGGAGGTCGAGGGTCTCGGCGTAGAGGGCGGCGAGTTCTTGCTGGCGTTCCTTGTCTGTCATGCCTTGTTTGCGTTCGACGTTGGCGCGTGTGTCGGAGCGTTCGGTTTGTATTGCTGAGGCGAGTTTGCGGATGCGATGTTCGCGTTCGGCCACTGCCTTCTCTTTCAAGCGGTGGACTGAGGTTGCGGCATTGTTGCTGCCGTTTGTGGATGTTGCTTCGCCGTCTGCGGCGCGTTGTTTCCTTGCTTCTGCATTTTTGATGTGTTTCTTTCCTGTCAAGTGGGCTTTGTAGACGTTGTCATTTTTGAACTCCTTTTCGCAGTCTGCGCACCATATTCCTTCGCCTGTGCCTTCTATTGCGGGTCCGTCTGTTGTTGATTTTGTGTTGAGTTGCCATCCTGAGACCTCGTCCTTCTCCCATGCTTTTAGGAAGTCCTCGTCAAAGCTGATGAATAGTCTGTCTAGATCCTCCAAAGGCTTGATTCGGCGCATGAAGCTCTCGAGGTAGGTGGCCAGGTTTCCGAGGTATTGAAAGTATTGATCCTTCAGCTTGTCCGGCCTGGGCATGCCCTCAAACTCGTCGAATGTGTCAAGGTATTGTAGATATGTAATGCGTCTCTTCGAACCGGGCAAGTTGATGTAATCCTCGTGCAGAGCGTTCATGTCAAAGTAGCGACCAAATGCCTCCTCTCCAGTGAACATGGTGTCGATCTCTGAAGGCAGAGGAACATCCTCGCCGACAGCTCTGCGCTTGTATGCGCGCTCCAAGTTCTCGACAGGTTCGTTCGGGTAGCGCTTGTGGAAGTCTTTGATATTATTCAGTTGCTTGTAGAACTCGTCGAATGTGTCGCCGGTAGAGATTGATTGAATTTCGCGTAGACGGCTGCCATCGTTGTCTTTGTACAGGTCGACTGCGCGGTTGGATTGCGCCTTTATGCGATCGAGGAAAGCAGCGATTTGGTGGTCTCTTGATAGACGGTCTCGAATCTGGGAGCTTGTTAGCACTTCGCAAACAGATAGAAGTTCGTCGCCCTCCAACAATGTTCTCTGGGAGCACGTATTTGGTAGATGATAGTAGAGATTTCAATGAACAGAACTGTAGCTATACGGGAGTGCTGAAGTGCAAAAGATGGAAACTTACATGCTTGGGGTCTTCGAGTGAGCGCTCGGCTATGGCCTGCTCGAGACGCTCAAGGTCTTCCCTTGTGTTGCGCAGGTCTTCTAACAGCATAGTGAAGTGTGTGTGGTGAGGACAAAAAGAAAGATGATGGATGGTTACTGATTTGGCGCGGCGAGAGACAGCGCGCGGAGGAAGAAGTCCGTGCGCTTGATGCTTCCTCGTTCGTTCTTGCCATTCGAGCTTTATTCCTCTTGAACTTGAACGTCACTGCCACTTTTTACCATTCCGACTCGCACCTACTGGATCGTCACATCCATCGCGCCTGCCGTCTCCAACATCGAATAACCAATCACACATCACCCACCATGGCGGAAGGAGGAATCGACCGCAAGATGGAGGAGCGCATGGAGTTTTCGACATCCAAGGAAGTGCGTGTCGCTCCCACTTTCGAGGCCATGCACTTGAAAGAGAACCTGCTCCGTGGTATCTACGCATACGGCTATGAGTCTCCCTCTGCCGTTCAGTCGCGCGCCATTGTCCAGATCTGCAAGGGTCGCGACACCATCGCCCAAGCCCAGTCCGGTACTGGTAAAACTGCCACCTTCTCCATCTCCATTCTCCAGGTTATCGATACCGCTGTGCGCGAGACTCAGGGTATGTCGTCTGCTCTGATGCTGGTGTCTCGTCCAACTACTGACTTTCCTAGCTCTCGTCCTGTCTCCCACTCGTGAATTGGCAACCCAGATTCAGTCAGTCGTTATGGCCCTCGGCGACTACATGAACGTTCAGTGCCATGCCTGCATTGGTGGAACAAACGTCGGCGAAGATATCCGCAAGCTCGACCACGGTCAACACGTCGTCTCTGGTACTCCTGGACGTGTCGCCGACATGATCCGTCGCCGCAACTTGCGCACACGCAACATCAAGATGCTCGTTCTGGACGAAGCCGATGAGCTGCTCAACCGTGGTTTCCGCGAGCAGATTTACGACGTCTACCGTTACCTCCCTCCTGCCACCCAAGTCGTCGTCGTTTCAGCCACCCTCCCTTACGATGTGCTCGACATGACCACCAAGTTCATGACCGACCCCGTCCGTATCCTCGTTAAGCGTGACGAGTTGACTCTCGAGGGTCTTAAGCAATACTTCATCGCTGTCGAGAAGGAAGAATGGAAGTTCGACACCCTTTGCGATCTCTACGACACACTCACCATCACACAAGCCGTCATCTTCTGCAACACTCGCCGCAAGGTCGACTGGCTCACCGACAAGATGCGTGAGGCCAACTTCACCGTTTCCTCCATGCACGGCGAGATGCCTCAGAAGGAGCGTGACAGTATTATGCAGGACTTCAGACAAGGCAACTCCAGAGTCCTCATCTCCACCGATGTCTGGGCTCGTGGTATCGATGTTCAGCAGGTCTCCCTCGTCATCAACTACGACTTACCTAGCAACCGTGAGAACTACATCCACAGAATCGGTCGCAGTGGAAGATTTGGCCGCAAGGGTGTTGCCATCAACTTCGTTACCAGCGAAGACGTTAGAATCCTTCGCGACATCGAGTTGTACTACTCTACCCAGATTGATGAGATGCCCATGAACGGTAAGTTGTTAATCTCGCAACGAAAAATGCTCTTTTGCTAACGTCTCGCAGTTGCCGACCTGCTTACCTGAGCAAGTGCCTACTTCGTTTATGCATTACGTTGTTTTCAAACATGTCACTGAGCCGTGAGAAGCCGGCTGGAGTTCAAAGGTTGCCATTGAGAGCATAGAGTTGGAGGAAATGGGCCATGTAGCCAACACGGTCAGTGCTGTCCGCGACATAATCCTCAATCGAGTAAAAGCTGACAAGACATGAATTCAGTCAATATCAGATTGCCCTTACTCGAACTCAGAGTCCAAAGACCGCTTCGACGATCGAGGTCCTCGAACAGATCCAGCCCACCCAACATAGATGCACGCAGGTCTACATGAGTTGTATCTGCCACTAACAGTCACTGATGTCGAAAGGAAACATGGCCTTGAGCTGTTTGATCCAGCTAGCGCTACGGGCGCTGCCTCGGGACCTGAGCCAAGTGACGCTAAAGATTAACAGAGCCGATTCTTGTTATACGAAGATCGCGGAGTTGGTCGAGTCTCCTGTGTGGTGCACAATATGCACAAATCGTGTTGGGAAGGAACGTACGTAGTTTGGATCTTGAAGTAGGTAGGATTCACTTTCTATGAGCTCACCTCATACGAGCTGAGGCAAGTGAAAGCCCTATGCACTGTAACGACGCATAGTCCAGCACTTCATGACTGCCAAGTAAAGTCACTTTCACACTGGTTACCACTTTCACTAATATATTTTATGTGATCGCCTTTCGCGCTTTCCGCTACCGAAACAGCATCGGAGGCTCTTGCAATTTGCAACAATACTACCGCCTTGCATCTTTTTCTAATCCATCACAACTTTCTTCTTACTCAAACGTTCCTCTCATCAACATGCGCTCTCTCACAAACGTAAGTGTAACCAGTAGCTATCACCACGCCTAACCCTGCTTCTGCGCGTACCATCTCAGCTGCCTCATCCGCTCCTCATCACTGACTGCTTCGACAGATGAATGATCCAGGCCCTCCTGTCGACTCGACTGTCATGGCATCCGCAAGATCCACAAGGCCTTCACTGTCGACTCTTCCGGTCGAGATGCTTGATAAAATCTTTTGGCTCGTCGACAAGCCGGACCTGGTCAATTTGCGCCTTGTTTCAAAGTCTGTCTGCTCCATTGCCAACAAACCGTTTGCCGTCAGGAACTTCACCAGCTGCCATCATGTTATCACCCAACGCAGCCTCCAAACGTTGCTCGAAATCAGCGCACACAGTGTTTTCGGCGCATGCATCAAGAAAATCATGGTCAACACTGCTCGTGCCATTCTCGAGTATATCCATCCTTACGACGAAGGTGATCAAGGAACTGTGGTAGACGACTCATTCGTTGAATCTGGCAGATTCAGCTGCATGATGAATCAGATCTTGGTCAACGTCAAACAGCACTCCGGTTCCATCACCATTGGAATTGATGAGAGCAGCTGCTTCGGACACGGTTCTCGTGATCAACACTTCTACTCCAGACGCACTCCCAGACAAAAATACTACGGAGCGAGAGAGCTTCGTGCTAACGGGCTCGGGGTTGTCTGTAGAACGCCCGAGACCCTCGAACTTGTTATAGCGGAGATTCGCGCGGCTGGGATCGACACTAATGGCCTTGAGATCAACTTGGCCCATCATAGTCATCCAGGAGATAATGCAAGGGTCAGATTGCACAAGTCGACCGCTGGATTCCTGAAGTCGCGCGACTCACCCATCGACCTGTGTTTTACCTGGATTTACAACGGCGCGCTAGAGTACAACCATCTGCATAGTCGCCTTTACCTCTCCAGTTCGTCCCTGCTTACGACTCGTGAACATCATCATCCCGATGGTCGATTTGTTGAAGAGACCGTTCAACTGCTTGCGGATACATCGTTTTCAGACCTTTGTCTCCGAAAGCTCAAAGTCGACTATCTTCCATACCTGGACGTGTACTTCACACGATTCCTCCAGACAGTCACGCTCGATGACATCAAATTGGGTTCGGAGCTCTTTGCTCAAGGCCTCTACAGTAACCTGTTCCAGCGTCTTTCCGAGATACCAAGCCTGAAGCACTGCAGATTCTACAGACTCCATTACAGCATGTCATTTGTTGACGACTCCAATAGAATGAAACTCATCTCTGGAAACTATCCGAGCAATTGGACAAGCTTGCTCCTCATCTTCCCTGACGGCAAATTCGAGGTCGAAATCCAAGGTTCTCATATCTCTGAAGAACTAGAGAACTTGGCCGCCTATACGGCTGCGGCTGAGAAAAGAAAGGTTCAAGAGATCCAAGCAGCCGGAAAACTGGTTGAACACAGAGTCATGGGTGCTGATACACCGATCTTCGAGGAAGAAGACGATGATTATCCGATGTCCTTCCGATCGTCTGAGATTATCATTTGAATGAGGTTATACATCGTGATGCATGGACGAAAACTTACTCGACAACTTACCAAACCCCAGCACGCAGCAGTGGTAGTACTTATATCCGGTCAAGCGACCGACGCAATAGAATGGGAAGAACATCATGGAGAAGATAACCGTGGAAAGACTTGCTAGAAAATGGAATGGTAAAACAATGGCTGTCAATCAATAGCAACTATCGCTTGAGAAAGGAGACGATGGACAATACAAGGTACACTGAGGACGACATAAAATAGCAGACGAGAATTCGAGGAAGTTGCTCTACACTCATTACTGGTAGATCCACTATGTGTCTGAACATTCCCAGAACCATCTGTTCGTAACTCTTTTGACACTCGCGTTGAAGTTTGCGTCGATTCATCACTACCAACGAACATTGAGAAAATGTGACTTGGTCACTCAGCCAAGCTCATTCTTTACAAATGCCCATAACACAGCTACGCGTCCATCGACACATCTTGTCAACCAAACAATACAGCGCGACAAGTACTGCATGGTCACACCAGTTGCTGACAAAACACTCTGCACACAAGTTGCAATCGTCATCCTCTCATCGAGTGAGCCTACTGGAACCGCCACCAGTAACACAACAAGAACATCAAGCATGGTAAGCTGATACACCAGTCCGCGTTCTTTGTGTCTACAACAATCTTCGTCAATCTCAACTGAAGACCAAGATGACTGAGATTCATATCAGACAACCACAATTCGCTACTCCTTTGTGCATTCAACCTTTCAAAATTCGATGATCATTCAGCAACTTTGAAACTAAGTCGCATCAGAATGCAACGATCAAGAGTACAACAGATGCAATCCGATCACATTACTGGCAAGCACTGGTTTGTTCTGGAACCATCAAACATCAAGCATCGTCAATGATGACAAGTCATTCTTTCCCTGTGCTATAAGTTCAGTCGCCCCCAGTCTCCTTCCCTCTCTATCTCTCGGTCATCCTGAGCACTATACAAATGCACAATCGTTTTCAAGTTCGAGCTATGTCCGGAGAAAGGCGACAATATCACGGCTCTTAATGAGTACTACATGATCTTCGAAACGACTCTAAATTTCTATAGCTACACGAATCACAGCATGCGGCGCCGAGAGAGAGCGGAATTCATTTTCGGCACTACCGAATTGACATGGAGGCTGCTACTCAATATACTCCAGCGTCACAACGAGATTCTCATCGACATCTGCAAGTCGACCAAGGATCGGACCCTCCTAATGTACCCCTGACTTTCACTACGCTCTGCGACACAGTCACTCGACATTCCGCCATGGACAACTGAGAGGGTCATCACCCCCTGAACGGCATACTAAGTCATAGTGTGAGCGATCTTAAAATCCCTGACTTATCACCCTTCACATTGCAGTATCCTATTAGCATTTTTCACAACCATTAATATCATATCACCTCACATCGGTTCCTCACAACCTATGCTATCACTTGAGTCGCATCTCACTATCGTTGCTTGAGTTTGTACTTAAACCTCCCACCATCCATCTCTGATTCAAATCACCCATTAGCATCAGCATCAACCACACCTACCCCCAGCAACATCTCAAGATCTGTCTCTAACTTCTACCCACGTCCTTGTACTTATCTCACATTGTCTTCTACTCTCTTCCATCATAAAACAAAGCCAGGATCATAGGACCTCATTCGCATCCTAGTAAGCATCATCATCTGCTTGTTCAGTCTTTCTTTGTTCACCTCTTTGAGATTCTGGAATGCATTGAGCAACGCATACTCTCAGTAACACTGGTTCCCAATAAAGACAGTATCAAGAACGATCTAGTCACATCACTAGGAAGTACTGATTGTGCTGGAAGCATCAAATATCATTGGAGATGGTAAGTCGTCATTTTCTTGAGCTGTTGATTCTGTTACCTCTGCCCTCCTTTCCCTCTCTCTCCCAACAATCTAGAGCAAGATATGAGCTATAAAAAGGCACAGTCTTTTCCAAATTTGGGCCATCTGCATTTTTATACTGATATCGGGCCAGTCACTTAATCTTTTGGAGCTTCCTACTGAGCTTTTGGCTCACATCTGCAACTCAGCTGAGGATCAGGACCTTCCCAATTTGCGTCTCGTCTGCGGAAAACTCTGTGATGCTGCCACCAAACGTTTCGCGATGACCAATTTCACGGAGAGGGTCCATGTTATCTCTCCTTACAGTATCGATACCCTCGTGAACATCACAGAACAT
Source organism: Aureobasidium sp. EXF-3400 (assembly GCA_024195585.1). Taxonomy (NCBI): domain Eukaryota; kingdom Fungi; phylum Ascomycota; class Dothideomycetes; order Dothideales; family Saccotheciaceae; genus Aureobasidium; species Aureobasidium sp. EXF-3400. Next base: position 142,712 of record SWBL01000070.1, read on the forward strand.
CCTGTGTTCGGTGAATACGTACGGATCGTTGCTATCTGCAGCGCCAGACGCACCAACTTACTTGCAACGATCTATGCTTGTCCACCCGGCATGGATAACAGAAGCTCATGCCTCAATGTCTATATGAAAACAACACGGTTTGCACGCCGTATGGAGCGTATCTTCAAAACTATTAGATCTCGTCATGGCTCTGTTACTATCAGCATCTACGACAATCCAGGCAGATTTAATTTCGGCATGGACCCGGTCTGTATACCACGCAGTTTTTCGATGCTGATGAGATGTTGTGGATGGGCACAACTTACTGAATCGCTCTCAACCTCTATAAGCTACAGGATTGCAGAAACCCTCGAGGAAACCATCTACGCAGCTCGACGTGCAAGATGTCCTGTGGACTGCCTCAAGATCAACATTTTCGCTGTCTCAAAGCACAATCAATTGATGCATGAGGAGCTTGACGAAGCTATGCGCAGAGTCCTGGAATCAAGCCTTTCGCCTCTCAATATCGACCTGGGTGGTCGAAACACATGCCAGATATCATATGATCACGAGTTACAAGACCTGAAGTTTCGAAACGTTAACGGCGCAGGCTTTGACTATAGCACGGCCTACCTTGGCATGCGCGCATCATACACCTGGCTGCTGACCCAGAGGGTAACTCAACTCTGCATTGTCGACACCCCCTATCTTCGAGTCTCCACCTTCCGACCCTTCTTCTCTTTCCACTTGAGGCGTCTCAAGATTGGGAGTGTATCTGCAGATACCGAACACTTCGATCGAAACCTTTGGAGCGAAATCATCGAAATTGTCTCGGGTTTGTCTGGTCTTCAGCATTGTGAACTTGGCAACCTTACCTATCGATTCAATCTAACTTGGAATCCTAATGATGACGATGATGACTTTTTGAGGTCTCTGGTACTTCCTGGTCATGGGGAGTACCCATGGAGTGGACTCCCATATTTCAGGCTGCTATTTCCCGATGGAGCCACCACAATTGGGATGGATGGCGAAGACACTTGCGAGAAGCTTCATGATCTGGCCTCTTATATGAGAGCAGCGGAGGATAGCAAGCGCCGGAAAATCATTAGTGACGGATTCATCCAAGACGATATCGTTGGAGTCGACTATCACAATGCAGAAACAACAATCCAGACTGCAGTGATCCACTGAGACAACCAAAATCCTGCTCTCTCAATACGAACCGCTTTCTGCATTACAATGGATCATTCTAGTGGAGCCTCTAGATCTGGGGATAGAAAACTGGTACTAGATGGGCACATGTGGCGTACATGAGGAAGAACAGAATATCAAAGACACAATTACAGGAAATAGGAACCAATGTGGCGAAATACAGGCCGTTCTGGAAAGGATTGGCCGACTCGCGTACAACGACGATGGAAAATTGGAGATAACAAGAGAAACACAAACGATCAGATCATAACTCACTATCCTCCAACAGGTTCGAGAAGTACTTCTATCCACGTCTCAGAATCGACCACCGAAATCGTATCGAGAAACCTTATTTATGTGTATTTGAACATTCAAATGCGGGATATTGTCTACCTAGACACTATTATGAAAGCTGGATTCAACATTCCCGTTGATACACTATACGCCTGGACATCGAGCCAGAGAGTTACTCAAGTCAAGGTCGATCTAACTGACAACTATACGCTTGCTTGTCTTTACGCAATCCTGACGCCCCATTCAGAGCGTCTCAATCTGTCGAGAATGCATGCCCAGACTGGTCATCTCAGCCGCAACCTCTGGAGTCAACCCATCGTGATCATCTCGACTTTGCCACGTCTGCAGTACTGCAGACTGACTGACTTCACCTACTGCATCGATCTCACCTGGGGCGATAACCTTATGCAGTATTTTATTTTGCCTGGTCATGGGCGGATTCCTTGCAATTTTGCCGGGTTCAAACTCCTATTTTCTGATGGAAGCGGCACAATTGAGTTGGACAGTGACGGACTCAGAGAAAAACTCACTGATCTTGCCAATTATGTGAGAGCAGCTGAAGACAACAAACGCCAACAGATCACTAATGATGGATTCATTCAAGATGACATCGTCAGAGTCATTATTGAGACTGAGGAATGATTCAGGGGTATCAGAAGCTCGTGTGCTCATAATGACATTCGGCCAACAGCGATGTATTCGATCACGATTCGCAAACATACACACCTTCATTACGTTCATTTACTGAGACGACCAGAACGCAGCTCTCTCAATGGACTCATCAATCACACGAAATTCCTCATACATTAAAACTTGACTACTACAATAGAGCTTCTCAATATGGGAGCATGATATTTGCATCAGGATAGACAAAAGATCAAAATCACACAGAAACTGGAAGGTACACAAGAGATCCAAAATCAATTGGAGGGGAGGATCAAATTGAAAAGAAAGCCCAAATCAGACACAAGGCTCAAACTGGAGAGAGCTAATATACATCGAGGCCGAATAGGGAAATACAGGTCCAGCAGAAAGATTATATAGAAGAAAATACCGATAGAAATTACTCATAACGATATTGAGAGAATCAAGATGGTGTGACAGCGGTATCATACAAAGAAAAACAATCAATCTCACTATTCAAACCATACTGTCTTCCAAGAACTCGTATGATTTCCTAGAGGGCATATTCAAGACTCGACTATCGACATGCTATCGAGAAACCTTATATGTACGGAGACATCTCCGGTGACAGAGCGCTGATGTCATTGATATAGCTTGGAACACCAAGAAACCTTCCCCATCTCATCACCTCACCTCGCCATTCCAGAGTCATTCTTTACCATTTGAACCTCTTAGTAACATAATTCGCGAAAATGGAGCAGCAGCAAAGCATCAATGTCGTTGAAGACATCATGGATATGGCGAGCAGAAGAAAGGCTTGCTGGCGAGAACCAGACTGCAACAGCTGTTTGAAAAGCAAACACAACTGTGGATGGTGTCCAAGTGTAAGTTACTTCCTCCTCTTTCCTGACAAGTTTCATCTCCCCAGTTATCGGTTTTGAATATATCAAGTTTTGAATCTGTGAGCTCAACTGACCCAACCTCACAGTCATCAACCTGCATCCCAACATCAGGAAACCTGCTCTCTCCCATCAACAAAGCTATTTGCCCGCTCGCCTCTGAGCGCTACGAATTACGCACCGCAACACTAGGATGTAATTGCAGTACTTATACTCTGCTGAGTATCATCATTACTGTATTCTCTACGATCGGAGCGTTGTTTTTGCTATCGGGAGTGCTGTGGTTGCTCAAGTGGTGGGGAAGATTGATGAGACCGGGCGGTTGGGAGATTGTGGTTGAAGAGGATGGGAGGGTGAGGGAAGGTACTTGGAGGAGGGGCGCGTTGTGGCCGAAGTGGATGCTTGCGAGGAGGTGATGGAGTGAGAAAGTTGGTGCATTCGCCGTGATGGGGTTCTGGTCCTATGAGGAATAAGACAAGGCTGATGATGTGACGAGTTGATACAGGAGTAATACGCGGATAGTGGTATTTGGTTACCTAGGAGAGTAATCTACAATCTAGCCTTTATGTTTGTAACTTGCTCTGCATCCCTCTTCGCCCACTCGCGCAGCACAACTCTTTGAATCTTTCCACTAGGGCTTTTAGGTACCTCGTCGATGAATTTGACTCCCCCCGAAAGCCTTTTGTGCTTTGCGACCTTCGTCGCTATCCACTCAATCACATCCTTCTCGCTGACTTTGCCTTTGGCTGCGTCTTTCAACACCACATATGCTCTGGGCAAATCTTCGTGGTCTTTGTTCAAAGCGCAGACGGCGGCATCAGCCACATCGTCGTTTTCGAGCAAGACTGCTTCGAGTTCGGCAGGAGCGACTTGGAAGCCGTTGACCTTGAAGATCTCTTTTGCGCGGTCGACGATCCAGAACCAACCCTTGTCGTCGTAGATGGCTACGTCGCCTGTCTTTAGGAAGCCCTCGCTGTCGAATGAAGCCTTTGTGGCGCTTTCGTTCCTCCAGTATCCCAGATGGGTGATCTTTGACAGATGTTAGTAAAGACTGTTTGGAGAAAATATATCTTTGCTTTTGACTTACATTGGGACCCCGCACAAAGATTTCTCCACGCTGCCCTGGTTTCGTGACTTCGTTGCCGCTCTCATCAATGAGCTTGATAATCGAGTTTGGGTCGACTTGTCCAACGCTTCCGCTACGGTCGTCCATTCCGCCGGGAACGTGTAAGCATGAACAGGTCACCTCTGTCATTCCCCAAGTCTGAACGACCTTAAGATTGAACTTTGTGCTGACTTCGTTCTGGAGTTCCTTGCTGAGCGGTGCAGCACCGCAGAGGATGTTGACTAGCGATGACAGGTCGTACTTCTTGGTCTCTGGTCGTTTGGCCAGCATGACTAGCACTGGAGGCGCCGTTTGAATATGCGTGATACGATGACGCTGGATATGTGATAGGAAAGGTTCGAAGTTGAAGGCTCTCATGTAGTAGCACGGTGTACGGGTGATCGCGGCAGCAGTGATCGACCACAGCTGTCCGTAGGCATGATACCTTTCCGAATTAGCCTCGCTATCCGGCCTTCTGACTTTTCCAATAACTCACAATGGTAGGAACCCTAGGAACCTCTCTGGCGGTTTCTGTCCTTGGGGGTAGGATTGTGACAGTTCTCTCATGTACAGCGATTGACAGACATTGGCGATGATGTTTTGATGGGCGACCTTCACGCCCTTAGGCAGACCGGTGGTTCTGATGAAGTTAGTTTCCGCTACGACGAGAGATCGAAGCATGTTCTCCTCACCCCGACGAGTAATTCAGCACCGCTGTGTTAGAGCTTGACTCTTCCGCAGACATCCGATGCCATTGCCAACTCTCAGCGGCCTTTTCTGAAGGAAGAAAAGAGCTCCAATCCTTGATGCCTCTTTGCGTCTTGCAAGGTTCGTCTAAGAAGAGGTAGATCTTATCATGAGGAAATCCAACCTGGTCTGCAGCCTTGAGAAGATTGTCGAGTAGCGCTGGGTCTACAAGGATGATCTTGGCTCCAGTGTTCGTGATCTGGAAGGCAATCTCTTTAACAGTGTAGGCAGGGTTGGTGCCTGAGAACACACGTCCACTTCCAGCAACACCCAGATATGCGACCGGACAGAATATGTGGTTTGTAGAAAACATCATGACTACTTCACCCTGACCAATTTTCAGATTGTCGAGACCCATGCCGAGTCTCTTGATCCATCCTAAGGCCTGTTTGGGTGACAATGACTTTTCGGTATTGTCGGCATCGATCCATATTGGCTGATCATAAGGCTCCTTTCCTTCAGGATAGACATAGGAGAGTACGTCGGTAGCTGGGATGTCAATCTGGTAGGGCGACTTCTGAGGCATGATGTTGGTATTGGCGACACAGATAGAACATGGTCCAATTCGTGTCTGCCATTTTTGAGTCTCAATGTACAATGAGGGGTACGAGTCGCGAAGGACCGAGGAAGATGTTTGACTTCGATCGAGGTTCCCCACGTGCGGACATGCGGGGGACAGCAAGAGCCGCATCTCAGCCGATCTTCCACACGAGCGGCTCTACCTGCCTTAGCATCCTTATGCGTCACCATGCACTATCCGAATACGCCTCTGTAGATCTTCCATGCTGAGACGCGATCAACAGGAGGATCCTAAAGCGATACAGGTACATGGAATTCCGCGTGTCGAGATGGTGGGCGTTCGGCTCGGTTATGTATCAACGACAGCTGAAAGATTCCTCTGCTACGAAGACAAGTAGTTCTGACACTCTCAACATGACAACGTGTGTCAAGATACGATTGCGAAAATAGAGCCCCTACTCGGCGAGTTTGGCTCTTGCTTTAAGGCTTTCACACGAGAGCGAAACACCTAGACCGGCAAGTCGCTGTGGTGAAACGCGGCCCTGACAGTAGCGTTGGCTTTACTTGCCCAGATACCTCGATTTACCTACCACAGCCCTCCGAAAAAGGCCGACCATGATGTTCTTCTCACCGGAACGAAAGATTAGTCTGACACCTAGCATTCCAAACATGTTCATCATTCAACTTGTCGCTTGAGGCCTCTGTTCAAAAAGCAAGCACGCGACGCGTACCTCGAGGAATCCAAGCCTCTGCTTCCTTCGCTCCTCCCTTTCTCTGCGCCCCGCCACTTTCTAGAACAGGGTGGTATCTTTTGGAAAACATGACATGTCCTGGATGACATTTTCTACTGCACTCTGTATAATATTCAATCGCTTCACCAAGTGTCGGCATGGAGACACCAACAACACATAACCACAAGCAACACTCTTTTACGAATACTCTTATAACGATTTCCCTTCAGCTTTCGCTCTGGTCCAGCCTATTTCCTCTTTCGGTCCAAATCTCTCTTCTCGCTCTTCACAAGGTCGACAAATCCTTGTTTCTTACCGACGTTATTTGCATCGCAGCAGTAAGTGTTAGATATGAGTGTGATCATGCAAAGCATATTCTAATACATTACACAGGCTGGAACATCTATCTTTGTTATCCTCCTACACACTCTGGTTTTGAAACTCCACGAGAACGTCTTCAGCCACTGGGCCAAGGTCTCCGCAGCGATCGTCAAGGTCATAGTTCTCTTCTTTTCATGTACAGCAGTGCTGTTATGGATCACAACTGTCGGGCTGGGCATAATCTTCTCCCTCGCCAGACAGCCAACATGTCGAGCAGTCAGCTATGATACACATGACTTGTGGAGGAAGGGCAGCGTGTGTTATGCTCAACGAGCGGCTCTAGTGGTCAGCATGCTGGCATTGTAAGTGCTTTTCATGATCTATCGTCATTGCATGTGACTGACCACCATTGTTTTAACAGTATTGTTTCCTTCGTCTTATGTTTCACTTATAATGTTTCGCATGATCCATTCGCAGCAGGGCTGTTTGGATCAACGCAGACTGGGGTCTGCTTAACGAAAGATGATCTAGGGAGGGCGACTCCAATGGTCAAGAGGCATTCAACACTTTCGTTCAAATGCCGTTCGATGCTGTCTCCAATCGCCATCTCGTCACCTATACGGATATCATCTCCTCTACGAGCGATGACAAACGCCAGCGATGAGAAGTCACGCCCGTTGTCGATCGACAAGTCTCCTCTGCTGTCCAAGTCTCCGAGTCCTGCCCACTCAGCACAAAGCTCGATTGATAGTATCAACGGTCCCCCTTCGGCAGCATACATATCATCAAGTCGCTATCAGCCGTCACGGGTGCCCACGGCATATGTACCTTCGCCTCATGGAACGCACCTGTACTCGCCGAAACATCTCCCAAAGACAATCGAGTCGGCCATAGCAGCAGATCTAAAGCCGCCAACGGCAGCAGCTGCTGCATATCCACCGCAAAGAGCTCCCACTCTGCCGAAAGTAGCTCCTGCTATAGTGTACCGAGCTCCTTCTGTGCCTAAACGGGCTCCGTCGTTACCGCGACACATTCCTATTGTGCCGCAACAACCACCTGTCTCGCCGAAGCGAAATCCTGTGCCTGAAATCACACCCATCCAGACATCGAGTCTATACACATCACGACGGGTGTCTTCAATGTTCATGACCCCAACCGCCCACATGGCACCACCTCTGACCAAAACTCCTTCTCCCGAGAGAAAGCTCGACACCTTTCCTTCTTCTCCACCGGTACACATGCCTTTGACTCAACCCACAAACTTATACGCGACAAGACGGGCACCAACGCCATACACACCTGCAATGCAGCAAAGTAGCCCACTGGCACCGAGGAGATTGCCCGCGACAGCATACACGCCCTCGAGTCTGCATGTACCTTCTTCGCTTTTGCAGCCTCCGCCTTCGATCAGAAGACTCAGGTCTGCGACTAGAGGTGTTAGCTATGCTTCTACTGCAGGCAGTGTGTACAGTCGACTTGTTACCGACGACAAGTGAAATTTTCGAGGTCTTGAGAAGAGCACACAAATCCATATATACCCACATACTTTCATATAACTATCACGAATTTCATTTTGTCTTTTTATCTCACTTCCGCAATATATAATTTGAGACTGGCTGTTCAAAGCCTGGCGGCCTGTTGTTTTGATCATTGGATATGAGAGCTACTATACAACAACTTTGATCCATATTTCTTCCTTCCTTTTCATCTACATACTAAATAACATCTATTGCACAGATCTTCCTCTATCCTCCTCTTCAATAACAATCTCAAAGTCTTCCTCATCATCATCCATATTTCTGTAGATGAAAAACTGCGCAAAGACGCCAAAGTCCAAGAACAGCGTGCCCAGACTACCAAGCAACCAACTCAAGTTGACCAAAATATATCTGCCGTAGATTTCACTGGCTTCTCCAGGTCTGCATTTCTGACCGTGCTTGCCGTGGTGGCAGATAGGGTTGAAGGCGAAGATACTGAGCACATATGTCAAGTTTCCAATGCAGGCGAAGAGGAAGAACAGAGCGTTCAAGCCTTCGGTGCTCTTGCGACGGTAGTTAAGAAGCAATTGAGGAATGCGGCTGCCGAGGTAAAGCGCAGCGCACAAGTATCCGAATACCTGGCCGACAATGTTGAAGTGCAAGTTGTCGTTTTGCTGCTGCTCGGTCTCGTTGCCGTTGGAAGAGGGACTGAGGTAATATCCTGCGATACCGGCTGCAACGACAAGAACAATGCAAGTCAGGTTGAAGAGCAGTTTTTGCATGATGGAGCGTTTGGCAGATCGAGGTCTCTGTACTTTGGGGGTTGGGTGCATGGGGTTTGCGGGTGACATGTGGACGCCTTCGTTAACGAAGCGCTCGCCGAAAGACGAGGCTGAGCGTACGCGAGGGAGATCGCTGGTTCCGTTGCCGTTGGCTGATAGAAGACCGGAGCGCTCGGTGGGAGTCTCTTGCTCTACATCCGAAGGCTTGACGGGCTTGGGATCTCTGAAGTGGAATCCGCGGTAGTAGAAGCATTGAGCCAGCAAGACGATATCCGCAAATGTGTAGTAGATGGCCAAGATGATCTGGGAAAAATTCATTAGTATTGGGTGTAATCTCATGGGACTGAACACTGTAAACTCACCATAGTGGGAAGAACCCTTTGCATAACAGCACCGATGATATTGGCGAAATCTCCCAGAAGCCATATGATAACAAACTCTATACTCAAACCCTCAGCGCTGCTGCGTCTGAAGTTTTCGATGATCTGAGGCGAGAAGACGACGACCCAGCAGGCTGTTGATTGAGTCAGTGAACATGCTGATGGAAAGACAAATTGTATGGTTCAGAAGCACTCACCAATTGAGATGGAACCCATAATGCCACTGATGGCCTCGATGTCGAGGTTGTACCCTGCCGACGGCGGGAACATGATTGCGCGAATGTCGAGATATTCAGATACAAGTGGAAGAAGAATAGTAAAGAGCGAACTTTACTGTTAGCAATGTAAGGTGGTGATATTTGGCGAGATATAAAGTCCAATGCGGTATTGTGGTTGGTCGTGGGGAATTCTCTTTTCATCTCTTGGAGTGGCTGGCCTTGAGTCATAAAGATGACGCTGTTTGTGAAGCTTGCACAATTCGGGTAACGGCTTATGCATTACTGCGGTGTTTGAGTTGGATGTCAACATTTTCTTGTCTCTCTACATGGTATATGGATGAGGAGCTCAGAGTGTGTCAAACGGACTATCCATATGTGCAAGTCACAATGGGCGAAAATAGACGAGATGCAGCATAAATTAAATCAGGTTGTCGTGATATGATTGAACCAATTTATTCTCCTTTTTCTACTGTTTTTCTCGTCGCTATCAGATATCAACCCCGCATTTTCAGCATGTCGTGCCAAAGAAATCTTTCCCAAAAGTTCACCATCCCCGTCACCTTGATATTTACCGTATACCACTTCAATCAATCTCTCGCAACAGCATATCCGGACCGCTCCCCGAACTCGCATACTTGATCGCACAATTCACGGAATCTTCGTGAACGAAAATATCCAAACATGGCATCCGGAAAAGCAGCCAGAGTCCAGCTCAGCGACGATGAGGTCGACGATATCCTCTACCTGACACGCACAAACGAGAGTGCCGAACTTCAGCAATACCTCACTCAACTGTCACAACAACACAACTGCAGCATTGCTGCTCTGCTCGAAAGCACCATCGACGAGGACAATGCCAACACACCTTTCCACTACTGCGCTGCAAACGGCTACGCTGGTACGACAAGCATTGCAAAAGCAACAGAAAAGAATACACACTAATATCACAACCCAGACCTCCTCAAAACACTTTCATCACAACTCGACCCCTCGACGAAAACAGAAGTCTTGAGCCGCAAGAACGAGGCTGGCAACACAGCACTGCATTGGGCATCCGTCAACGGCCACGTCGAGGCCGTCAAAGCCCTCATCGAAGGTGGTGTAGACGTCTGGGTCAAGAATGCTGCTGGTCATCTCCCAGTATTCGAAGCCGAGCGTGCGGAAAAAGACGAGGTTGTCGCAACCCTGTTGATTGCTGGTGGAAAGGAGGATGAGGAAAAGTCAAGGGCGCAAGAGGGTGAGGCTACAGAGGAAGACAAGGCTGATGTAGAGGGTGTGACGAGTCAGATGGGCGAGTCCAGTCTGGAGAAGTGAAAGGGCTGTTGCACTTGGACAAACCATGCTACTATGCATTGAGTAGACTCAGCTCGTGCTGCTTGGATGAACCATGTTGCAGGTCATGAGTATCAGCACTTCGCTCCACATATTCTAGAGATATCTAGAGACGACATTCGTCGAACTACCGAGTGGGCGCAGATGCAAAGACCTTGCAGAGGTCACAAGACATATACCCAAAAACTGCTTTCTTGTAGATAGAGATGGAGGCCTTCGGAGAACATGTAGTAAATTAGAGCACATTCGGCATTTCGGAATCAGACACAGAAACCACAAGTTGTAAATTTCGAGCAAGTCTTACTCCCTCGTATACAAACGACTATTACAACTCAGTATAGAAATGCATGATACCTTCCAGAACAGAGTGACGTCCACAGAGAGAGGACATCATGAGATGTTTCCATGGCCACACTTGTGTTTATCAAGATACTATGCATTCAGACAGTACGCAAGCTACCATACAACATACTAATACTCCTCCAAGAATCCTCTACACCCACCATTAACATCCTTATGCTTCTTCGCCCTCGTCTTTTTCTCATAACTCTGCTTCCTCCTCTCCGCCTTCGTCAACTCCCTCACCTCCTCCTCAAAGTTCCCCGACATCCAATTAGCCTTACCATCTTCTCCTCCTCCCTGTTCAAGCAAATCCACGAACTTTTCTTTGGCAACACTGACTTTTTGCTGTCTTCTGCGATCTTTGTCTCTGATGATTTCTTCTCTGATGCCTTTGTATTTGTCGCGTGCGTTGATTTGACGAGCCATCATGTTGAACAGAGACATGGGTAATGCGTTTGTCTTGTACAGGTTTTCGATCTGCTGACAGCAGGTTTTGAACACTTCTTCATTGGAAGAAACTTCTTTGCTTCGAAACACTTCTGTGCGGATCCAAGCCAGGACTTCGGATTCGAAGCTGTCGACGCGGTACTCGACTGCGATGAGATAGAGTTGAAGGTACCAGTCTAGATCCACTTCCACGTTTTCGGGTGCTTTGCAGGGAAGGGAGTAGATGTGTTTGAGAAGGGCTTCTACGGCTGGCGCATTGTATTCTTCGGTTTCGATGGTGTAGGAGGATTCTTTGGCAAAGGGGCCTTGGAAGGCGCGGTAGAAGACTTCGGAGTACTCAGATAGAGTGGCTTTGTGTGCGTGAATGGTTTGGCCGCTGAAGTGGACGTCGACATCTGAGGTGGTAGAGCTGTTGTACATGCGCGATCTGCGGCTGTTTTCGATCCATTTGGACTTGGGCGCTTGACGAGTGGTATTCTTCATGGTGATGGTTGTATGGGTGGTTGGTTGGTTGGTTGTTGATAAAGTTGATGTGAGGATGGATGAAGTCGAGATGCGATGAGAAGAAACGTCGGAAAGTGCGCAATAAGAGTCGCCTAGATATAGTTCTCAGAATCTTTGCCTTGGAGTCATCACTTACAAGCTTGTTGTTAACTTGCGCTGAAGAGTCATCGGGACACACAGTTGAGCAAGATATCATCTTGCACCTGGTGGAAAAAGTCGAGGATATGGCTGGTTCTCGCTTTTGATCATGTGCATGCGGTTAGCGCATTCCTTCTGGGATTTCGTTTTCTGTTCCATTGCTATCGTCGTTGGAACAAAGGTGTGTGGCCTGATTCTCGGTACAGACCATTTCTCAACCACGTGGCGATGCGAATCCGAGAAGGAACCCTGCGAACAAGTGAATGCCGATTATCTCGATCTGTGGCTGTCGGGGTCACTGGATGCTGGTCGATACGGTCGAGTATAACGATGGGCTCCTCCCCATGTGCAAAATCATGTCACGCTGATAGCTGTAGAAATGCACAGTTGCTTTGACAAATAGGAAGCATCCGCCGAGAGTCGTAATGTTATCGACTCTCTATGGGCTTTACTTCCGTCTGGAAAGAACTGTGCATTCTAATAGCTCTACCGCGAGGTTTGTGTTGTCGTGAGAGCGAGGAGAGTGACAGAATTCAGCACGTGGGGAGATTGTTGTTACAGTAAGATGGCGACAATCCCACGGGCTTTCTGATCAACCTTCTTGTGGAGTGAAAGACGAGCTAGGGTTAGTTTGGATCGAAGCATATGCTAGAAAAAGTGAATGGGGAGACGGAAGATAAAAGTGCCGACAATGCATCCGATCGTCACATATACACATCTTCAGGATTCTGTGGACTTCTGAGTCTCGATAATATTAGTAAGCCCCGGATAATTGGTGTTGTGGTACTGTGAGAGAAAAGGCAGAGGCGTAATCGGAACGGAAAAGAAGAACATGAGTTTGACACAATGTACATTGCTGCAGGTGAGGTACACAAGATCCGACTAGGAGCCTCTCCTATGTTTTTGGCGAATTCGAAACCAAGGATATAATACATTTCATCTCTCGTCTTTTTGAAAGCTTCGGGGGTTCTTCAGTGGAATGGCGTTGATGATTGCTCCTCTATCGACAGGTTTGGAAGTTGATTAATTTACGAGGACTCGGGGTACATGGCCTCTCTGAGCTCGATGCCGAGCTCTTTCCTGATGCTCTCGAGCTCGGTGAGGTACTCGTCGTACTGGGCCTGGTTCTCGACCTTTGCCTTGATACCTGAATGGAGATAATATGTCAGCGTGTCGTTCGTGTTGGCGAGGTGTCGGATGACGCACCTTCGAAGACTCTGACGGCGGTGGGGAAGTCGTTGACTCTACGGGCGGCCTTGAGGGCGGCAACGATGACCGAGGGAGCGGGGACCAAATCGTAGGCGAAGGCGTTGTTCAGGTTGCGCTGTCGGACAGTTTGGTTAGAGTCGGGTGCGATCAGACAAGAGACTAGATGGGTAAAAGTACCTGGAGCTCGAAAACGTCCTGGACACCCTCGAATTCCTTCTCGTATCTGGATTGAAGATGGACGTCAGCAATTGACAAGGACTGGGCCGCGTAGGGGTGCGTGTGAGAGTGGAGGGTTGGAAGCGATTGGGAGTCTCCGGTGGTCTCTGGGCGGTCGGAAGGTGATTGTGCGGCAGGTGCTGAGATTGCTGATCAACTCACCTGGCGGTGAACTCCTCGAAGCTCTCCTCGTGGTGAGGATCGTGTGCGTCAACGTCGGCACGCTTGACGCTGGCGACGCTGAAAGTTCTGGCCTGGTTGAGACGCTGAATGCGCGATGCGACCTGGATACGGGGCTGTGCGGGTGCGCGGACGGCGCGAGCGGCGATGCGGAAGAAGGACATTGTGTGTATGTGAGTGCGAGGATCGAGGAGGGCGGATTGAGTCGACGATGGACAGTGTTGCAGGGCACGAAGCTGCAATGTCAATCGCACACTCGCGGTCGGAAGTGCTTGGCCCGAGCGCCTTGACCAACAAGCAATTCATGACCATCACCTGAGAAGCCGATGTCCTGACCCTGTTCGACTTGATCCATATTTTATAATATCACCAGAAACCTATCAATTCATCTTTCATCTTCTATCTAGCCATCGAATCGAGTTGCTACATTTTCTGCCTTGCTACTGCTTGTTCTGTGCTACCACTCACCCATGGGAACAGATTCAATGGTTGAAATAGCGTTTGTTTTTGCGATGTGGTGTTTTGGTCAGCCAAGTTGTTGGGTACCTGCATGTTTTGTTACAACACTTGTCACACAGGACGTATGATAGTTGGCTACAACTCTCACCCTACAAGCACCTAACAATGATCATTAGCCATTTCCACAAACGGAATCGCTTGCGACCAAGACATATTAAATAAAGAGTCTCATCGTGACCTCGACCAGGCTGCGCCAAGACAGACAACCGCGGCTTGCTCCAAAATAATTTCCCCCGACCTCCCCTTTATAATGAAAGCCTCCTTCCTCCCAACACCCTCCACCCTGTCTCCAGGTCCAATTCTTCTCTTCTCCACTCTGGTAATCCCCTCGTTACCAAGTTCGTCACTCCTTCGCTGGCCGCCGGCCCTGTATCTGCCTTTGTAAACCAATTCCTCCCAACGCGTCTCGAGCCGCCCAGTCCCGTCAACAATGTCTACCCCCGAATGGATCCGCTACGGCGTGCCCACTCTTGACCGTCCCTTCGGTCTCGAGTTGTGGCCTATCTTCGAGAAGGCCTTCACCTCGATCAAGGGCTACAAGCCCCAGGACTTCCGCTTCGTCCCTGGAAAGACCCCTATGGCTACCTTCAAGGAGACGGCCACCATGCTCGTCTGCTACTACATCATCATCTTCGGTGGCAGAGAATTCATGCGTGGTCGCGAGCCCTTCAAGCTCAACTTCTTCTTCAAGCTCCACAACTTCTACCTGACCCTGATCAGCGGTGTTCTTCTCGTCTTGTTTGTTGAGCAGCTCCTGCCCGAGATCGTCAGAAACGGCATCTTCCACGCTGTCTGCGCCTACGAGGGTGGCTGGACTGACAAGCTCGTTGTTCTTTACTACGTACGTCTAGCCGACTTCGCGCCAGAATCCGCTTACTGACAGCTGGCAGCTCAACTACCTCACCAAGTACCTCGAGCTGATTGACACTTGCTTCCTTTTCCTCAAGAAGAAGCCTCTGAGTAAGCCCTCACCATCTCAATTGCCAATCGCACAATCTGACTGGTTTTCTAGCTTTCCTCCACACTTACCACCACGGTGCCACCGCCCTCCTCTGCTTTACCCAGCTCCTCGGCCACACCGCAGTCTCATGGGTCCCCATTACCCTGAACCTGATGGTCCACGTCGTCATGTACTGGTACTACTTCCAGGCCGCACGTGGTATCCGCATCTGGTGGAAGAAGTACATTACCGTCATGCAAATCCTCCAGTTTGTCATCGACCTTGGCTTCGTTTACTTCGCCTCGTACACCTACTTCACCTTCAGATACTTCCCCAACATGCCCAACATGGGTATCTGCGCCGGTGAGGAGTTCGCCGCTTTCGCTGGTATGGCCATTCTCAGCTCCTACCTCCTTCTCTTCCTCTCCTTCTACGCCGCAACCTACAAGAAGCCCGCAAAGACCGGCCGCAACCGTGCCACCAGCGCTCTGGTTGAGATGAAGGACGAGAAGGTCCCCACTGTTGGCGAGGCTAGAAGACGCTTCAGCGGTGGTGAGGCTCACTTCACTGGCCGTGACGCTCCTACCCCCAACGGTCGCGTTACCAGAAGCCGCAAGGCATAAGTGCACTAAGCAGTGCATGCCTGCGCCCAAGGGTACGCCCGATTGGACGCACCCAATCTCTCGAGATGCGTAGGTGAATATACGCTATCTCGAACACACATCATGAAACAGCCAGAGATGGCTGTAGTTGGAAGGAGGGCACGATTACCAGGGGTTGCTGTCCCCGAACCATCGTTGCTGGCTTCTTTTTGGCCTTTGGGGTGTTTGGCCGCTTCTTGAGCACATTGCCCTTGCAAAGTATGCTCGCTTTATTACTTCTTTGTAATTTCTCTAGGGCCCCGGTTTCGACAAAAAGGAGTATCAGGCGGTACAGGCTCGACATGGTTGTGTAAGAAAGAATGCAAGAACAGGAGACTTAGGGGCCAACGCGTCATGCTCCCTGTATGATAGAATCATGTAATCACAGAACGAGAAAAAGAGTTTTAGATCACAGATCAGTTTATCTATATGTGCCTGTCAGTGATACTGCTTAAAGACGTCCTAATTCTTAAGTCGTTTACGGCTGGACTAGACTCCGAGGAGCGACTCTTCACGTCCCTCGGTGCCAGGTGGCTTTCCTGGCCAACGGTCACTGCATTTGGTGGCTTGACAAGGGTCGTCGGCAGTGATGCACGTATGTAGTTGGCTTCCACGTTATATCCTCCCAGACGTAGCCACCAGACTCGTCCAGGGGCTCTCCGTTGCCGGCGTTCCTCCAGGATTTCAGATCTGGTTCGGCATGCCCATGACACGTATGGGTTGCATGACTGTTATTCCCATATAGTCAAGCGTAGTCTGGCAAAGATGTTGAGAGCTGATATCTAGCCCGTCGTCGACTGGAGGCGTCCATTAGTTCTTGAACGACACTCTATCTGCAAGTATGACCTTCTGTTATCTGAGCAAGCCCTGGCTGTACAAGCGTTCATGTCAATGGAGTGCATCATGCTGACAAAAAGCCAAGATATCCAATGCCGTTAAGATTCTGCCGTTCACATCAAAAGACGGAATAAACGTTTGGATTGCATCTGGGACACGGGATTGTAGTCATTCTCTTAGCACTGAGACAGAAAGCAGCACCAGAACACTTCTGGAAGGAGGTAAATTCAGGCAGTAGAAGTTTTGACACTTGACGCTCCACAGGGCGGATCATATGTCTGAGATGCAGCGTTTTCAGTTCATCGAGATCGAGGCTTGGAATGTGATGTTTAAACAAAGCTAGAAGATCGAAAGAAGGCAGCGGAAGGGCTCGAGCAGTATGAGATGAGGCGGCTCGTGCTAGTTCAGCATCGACAGTATTGAGTTCGATATGCAAGCTTGCCAGTTGAGCCTTTACTTGCCACATATCTATGACTGTGGACCCATCATCAAGAGACGGCTCAAGAAGAGCCCTATAACTCCAATGAAAGCAGTTCAGGAGTTGAACGAGAAGCGGCTGAGTGTGTGGAAAGTGAAAGTGAGGCTATCCGTTTGCGAATCCATTGACCAAGGCCCAGATGCGGAACTTGTTCTGCCCGGCCACCGACGCAACTTCTCGCCGCAAAGCGGACTCCATCATCCCACATTCACCATCGCGCATCACGACAACCGTTGCACAAACCTGCTGTTCGCTGGTTGAACACCACCGTGCCATAGCATAAGCAGCATCTGTCAATACTAACGCATCTGCAGCATAGCCCTATACGCTAGCCATGGCAGAAGTCCAAGACCACACATCTCCAGCCGCGCCCGCGACTGCGCCTGAGCGCGACAACTCGCAAGAAGCACCCGCTATCGCATCGCCCACACCGCAGCCGGAAAGATCGCCATCATCAGAAGGTTCCGAAGAAGGCGAGATGGCCGACACCGAAGATCCTCGTGCGACCGCCGACGACGCGCCACCGCTGCCTGATGAGCCATTACCTGAAGACGCTCCACCTCTTCCTGATGAGCCTGTCCCTGCCCCGACTGAAGAGGATGACGGTTGGTCCGCCCAGCTCGACCCTTCTTCTGGCTGCTGGTACTTTCTCAATCGCTTCACTGGTGCGTCACAATGGGACAATCCACGAGTACCTACCGCCGTTCCGAGCCAGCAGTACGCGCCAGGCACTGGTCCCACATCACACGCTCCTGGCACTTCCGAGGCTGTCGCAGCACCTCCGCCTCCTCCGGGAGAACCATACTTAGGCTACAACCCCAAGATACACGGTGACTTCGATCCCAACGCAGACTATGCCAAGTGGCACCAGGAGCACCAAACGGAAGAGTGGGCTGCTTCGGAAGCTGCTCTTGCGCAACCTACTGTAGCCTTCGAGCAAGCAGGCACATTCAACCGCTTCACTGGAGCTTTCCAAGCCGCCGACAAGAGTGCGGATAATCACAACGATGAGAACAAGTCAAAGCGCCAATTGAATGCCTTCTTCGACGTAGATCGCGCTGCTAATGCTCATGAGGGTCGCTCTCTCAAAGCTGAGCGCGCAAACCAGAAGCTGAGCAAGAAGCAAGTCAAGGCCTTCAATGAGTCGCGACGTGCCAAGAAGGAGCAGAAGCGCCGCGATTTCCTCATGAGTTGAAGAGTTGAATTTGCGCCGAGAGGACGTAGTGAGTGTCAGTTACGTGACCTTTTTGTGCGTGTACAGTACCATTTACAGAGCGGATTCTGCTCGCCCATGACGGCTGTCTTCTACCATAATGACTAACATGACATTCAGCAGGATGAATCTTTGGTCAGAGAATTCCTTCTTTGCTTCTAGCAAAACGGCGTCTCGAGGCTAGGACGAGCGAACAGGCGTTGGAAACCACTGCAGGTTTGTCTGGGTTTTCTCTTTGATGGATTTTACCCTTGCAACTTGATTGCATATTTCCGCGCCGGTCGATGTATATCGCGATCTCGCTGCTTTAGTCAAGCCTCATCTCGGTCACAAAAGCGAAGTAGGAACAGCAGAGCATAATAGATTCAAGCGGGTTGGGGAAGAAGAGCATCCACATGTCATGCGATATTCAAGCACACGCTCGAGCCTCTTTACGCCTCGAACCTCGCCAAATACAAGAATTCCACCCCAACATGTAAATCCAATCTATATCGACGCCCAATACCATGAAACGAGAGATATATCTTCAAGACGCCATCCACCCATGGCGACGCGTTGCGACAAGCTGTCCAGCACTCTGTACAGGTGTTCATCCCGGCCTCGGTAGTGGACCACTCGATCCGTGAGATTATATTGAGAGGCTTTCACAATTGCCTATTGGGCGCATGTGCCATTTTAGCTAGCGTCAACGGCTCGCAAGCGTGGAGAGGAAGCAAAGGGTTTCGGTCGTTAGTCTCGGTACTGAGTCAGTCTCAGAAGTTTACTGTGCCCGGTCTCGTCCAAAGCAGCGTGTACGGGTGAAGAACAGTTGCAATCGTTAAGTGGCAGGTATATAGGAATGCCTTAGGCCTGCAGGAGTCACTGGCAGATCTAGCCTCGTCGTTCACGCCGTCATGTCTTGCTGGCTTTGGGTAACCTGCATGGTCAGAGATCATCAGGTACATGCAGGGAGGACACGCAGCGGTCTGTCCAGATCGCGTTAAGTAGAGATCCGGCCCGCTGCTGCCGAGTCACTCATGGGCCCGTTCCTCCAAAAGGTTATGCTCGCTCGCAAGGAGCAACATCTGCACTCTGCCCTTTCCCTGCCGAATGGTAGTGTAGCCGGGCCGCGAGCGATCAACGGGTGTGGAAATGCGTCCGATGAGGATCACTGCCCTGAGGGCAAGCAACTCTTGTGGCAGTGAGCTCACGCGCTGGCATCGAGGTGTGGTTGCGAAAAAGACGTTGGTGGGCGTGCTAGCTCTAGAACGGGTGGTGACTCGCGAGACTGTATGCCCGCTCGTGCTCTCTCGTAGATCCGGGAGCCAGGTCGTTGAAATTGTTACGGGCAGCAATAACGAGAACGCCGCAGTCTACTTCCTAAAAGGCGCCACCAGTGAAAAGTCCCCGCGGGCAGTAGTCGACCAACTAGCTCCACAGTCCACTGATTTCTCTTTATCCCTACTTTCTACTTTTATCGGCGAGCGTCCCGTCCTTCTTGTCCTCTTTTTTCCGCCTGCTGCTGCCCGTCATCATACCAAGCCCTCGACGTAAATCCAGACATCTGACATTGAGCCCGACCTGACTTTGAATCTGAAACACCTCACACCCCTCGATCAGCTTTCTTCTTTCTCCCCACCAGAACAGAAAGTCCCCCTCGCGCTGCGAGCTGTACTTTCCAGCCTTGACAGTATTGTTGCATAGAGACAGTCGACACAATGGGTCTCTTCAGCCGTAAGGACAAGAAGTCGGCAGTAGACTCAGCCAAGGGCCCTGGATCAGATGCTGGCTCAGTTCACAGATCGCCAGTCAGCAAGCCCATGAATGGCAACCCCTCAGCCAATGCTTCTCTGCCACATGTTCCACTCCCCAGAGCCCCCGATCCGGCTCTCAATCCCGCCGCCTACCTGCGCAGCATCTACGCCGTGCGCGAGAGATCAAAGTATGTCTTCGAGCTAGCTAAGCGCGGCAAATCGAAGCACTTTGATGTCGACATGACCAAGTTCGCCGACACAGCACGCTTCGTTGTTTCAATCATTAACGTAAGTTTTCCAATGCTCAGGCAGAAGAGTGGAAAAGAGTATGCGGAGCCTCAATCTAACGTTTGACCGATAGAGAGATTACGCTCCCGACTACGCTTCGATCCCCCCACATGGCCGTTGGCAGCACTTCGATGTCGGTGGCAGACCGAGAGTTGACCAGCTCATGGCAACATGGCCAAAGACCGTCAACGACCAAGAACGCACCCGCAGGCTCATCGACCTGTTCCTCGTATCTGTTTTGCTGGACGCTGGTGCTGGTCAAAAATGGACATACAAGAGCAAGGAGTCTGGAAAGATTTACAGGCGCAGCGAAGGTCTTGCAGTTGCCAGTTTGGAGATGTTCAAGGCTGGTGCATTCAGCAGCAATCCCGACGAGCCATGCCAGGTCGACAGTGCTGGTTTGAAGAAGATCAACGCACAGTACTTGGCTAAGGGCCTGCAAGTAACAGAAACCAACTCTCTTGCTGGTCTGGAAGGCAGAGCAAGTCTTCTGGTCAAGCTTGGGGATGCCCTGCAGAATCAGGACATTTTCGGCATCGAGGCCAGACCTGGCTACCTACTTGGTGAGTCGAGGCCATTTCCCACCATCTTCACAATCACTAACAATCTGCCTCACAGACTACCTCCTCTCTCACCCATCGACTCAAGCCTCCTCAGTCCCCGTCATCCCATTACCAACACTCTGGAACGCGCTCATGGACGGTCTTGCGCCCATCTGGCCTTCAACACGCACTACGATTGACGGCGTCTCGATAGGTGACGCCTGGCACTGTACCGCAATGCCAGCAGCATCGAACGCCCCCTGGGAGAAGATTGTGCCATTCCACAAGCTTACCCAATGGCTCTGCTACTCTCTGATGGTCCCAATGACCAAGCTCATGCACGTACACTTTGCTGGTACTGAGCTTCTGACTGGATTGCCGGAATACCGTAACGGTGGACTCTTGATCGACACTGGACTCCTCACACTGAAGCCTGCAGACGCTAAGCGCGGCCTCGAACAATACCAGATCAACGCCATGAAAGAAGGACAACCCAACATGGAAGTCGTTCCTATGTTCAGCGTGGACGACGACGTGATTGTGGAATGGCGAGCGCTCACAGTGGGCTTCATGGACGAGCTGTGCTTCGAAGTCAACTCTCAGCTCGGACTAATGGGCAGCAAGAAATTGAGCCTGGCGCAGATTCTCGAGGCTGGCTCCTGGAAGGTAAGCAAGACTGCAAGATGGTGCAAAGACAGGAGCACTGGCTAACAAATACTACAGGCAGGCAGAGAACTCGCAGAGGTCACGCGACCCAACACCAAGGAACCACCGATCATGATTGTGTCGGATGGCACCGTCTTCTAATTGATACCCCCACACCGCAGGCCTGGTCGTTTTATTCCGTCCGATTGTTGAGCATCACCACATTTTCCATTCTCACGGACGGGAGACATTGTATCTTTTCTCTACTTTTTCTTCTAATGATCCCCTTTGTTCCTATGTCTATTTTCAACCTTTGTTTTGTGTTCTGTTTTGCATGCACGATATCGACACCAGTCTCCAGCAGCACTTTGTTTCATTAGACTGCTTTTTTCACGCACCTACCCCCCAAACCTCGCGAGCTCAGATGGAAGCTCAACAACCACAGCAAGTCAGAGGAGGGAAAATATGAGAGTTCAGGGACAGAGATCCTTCAAGGGCTAGAAAAGCGTTCATACTATGCATGTAGATAACGATGATATCAAAAGAGGCAGGTCTCGATCCTGTTCCACACATCTCAATGATTTCCAGACTCTCGGAAGACTTGTCAACAGGGCTGGCCGGAACAAATGATACATCCAGCCCCTGGTTGAGTCCGTATAGCAATACGTCGATATGTTGCGAGATAGTGGTTGAGGTGGATGTGGCTGTAAAGTTTGGATTGAGATTACCTCCACTGATTGAGTGGCTGCCCAGGCACAGGGAAGTCGTGGTTCTTATCGCTCAGCCTTGGCGCAGGTCATCGTTATCGACCGAGGCAGCGCAGCGTTGCGACTTGGACATTGTCACTCCAAGATAGACACGACAGACACGATGTTGAGCTCGGGGTCAGCTCGGAGGCAGAAGCAGCGCAAGGTGCTGCTGATGGGCAAGTCGGGAGCAGGCAAGTCGTCGATGCGCTCGATAGTATTCAGCAACTACGTGGCCAAGGATGTCCGCCGACTGGGAGCCACTATCGATGTCGAACACAGCAACATCCGCTTCATGGGCAACCTCATGCTCAACCTGTGGGATTGTGGAGGGTAAGGTGCTGATCCATGGGCCTGCGCCGAGCTTCGTAACTGGCACAAGAGACTGACTCTTCTCCCTGCAGACAGGATGGCTTCACCGAATCGTATCTCACCAACCAACGCTCAAGCGTCTTCGCATCCGTCGCCGTCTTGATCTTCGTCTTCGACGTCGAGTCGCGCGAGTTCAATGCCGACCTCATCAACTATGCTTCGATCGTACAAGCCCTACGCGAGAACTCACCACAAGCAAAGATCTTTGTCTTGATACACAAGATGGATCTGATCATGTCCAACATGCGCGACGTCGTCTTCGCCGAGCGTAGCGACGCAATCCGCAACATCAGCACTGAACACGGCTTTGGAGGGGACCAACAAGATGCAGGCAAGCCTGTCGACTTTTGGGGCACGAGTATCTGGGATCAGAGCTTGTACAAGGCTTGGACTCAAGTCATTTACTATCTCGTGCCCAACGCTGGCGCAATCGAGAACCTGCTGCGTCAGCTGGCAGAAGTCATCGATGCTCACGAGCTCATCCTCTACGAACGCACCACCTGCCTTATGGTCACGCACGTATCACGCCCTTACGAAGCAGACGGCAACCCACATCCGGACCGCTTCGAACGCTTATCCTCCATCCTCAAATCACACAAGCACTCTGTTGCCAAACACACAGGCATGCCCGCCGGATCAGCCAATTTTGCCGAGCTCCAGATCAAGACTGGTGAATTCATGTTTTTGATCACTCGTCTTAGTGAGAACACAAATTTGGCTGTGGTCATGGGCAGCGGTGAAGCCATGTACAATGCCGCCAGAATAAACATTGCCAACGCACGCGACAAGTTCGCCGAGCTCGACATTGCCAGCAAAAGTCGCGAGAAGGCCGAGACCAGAGCCACGGATGATGCTGCAAGAAATGGAGCCTATGCTCATTGAGAAGTGTCGGAACATCCGCATCTGTTTCCTGTCTCCGGACCTCCGCCGCCTTCTGTCGCGTTTCCATGTCTGCATTCTCACATGGCGCCTGGACTTGCAACCTTAACCCTTTTACCTTTTTCGTTTTCACTCATGCCGTTTTTGTTCAGAGATACCCACAAATCATCCACCACTGTTGGTTGGCTCTTCTCGCTACATGTAACATACTTAGGAGAAAAGCATAACTTAATTCTTTTGTCTTTTCTTCCACGCCGGTGGCCGTTGATCTTTCCGTCTTCTGCCGCTTGAGGCTCGAAGTTTATCTCAAAGTCTGGTTAAAACCCGGCACGTGTGCTAACCGACTTCAACTGTTGCGACTTAGGAGTTTATCTCCTTGGCGATGTTGTTCAAGTCCGAATTCTAATGCTATTTGGAATGTGGACCTGGATTGATGTTACAGATGAGTTTCTAAGCGATGAGTTTGCCCTGCCCCGGCTTGAAGTGGCAAGTGGGGTCCATGTCAGCCACCAACATGTCAGAAATAACAACAGACTTCCAGATCTACAGACATACAAGTACAAAGCTAGTCGATCTACCGACCTCCGAGCATCCAATCATTATCTTTGTGCATGGAGACAAATCTGCTGCGCCCAGGTTGTCAATCAACATGCACTTCTGACATAGCTTAATTCTATTGTTCGCAGTGCTTGTCTAAGCTTGGCTCACGACGTCCTGTCAGACCGGTCTCACTGTAGATGAGAGCTGAAGATTAGTAGCATCTTAGCTGATGTTATACCAGATCTTAGAAGCTGCGCACGCGGCTATGCTCACAGACTGGCGTGTATACCGTAAATCCCGCCAGTTTAAAGGGGATTGATCTTCTGCAGAAGGTAGGAATATCATCAATCAGCAATTCAATCATTTCTACAGTCAAACTTCCATCTTTCCAATCACCAACTTCTATACATTCACTGTCATCTTCCAAACCATCATTCAATACTCAGATTTAGCAATGGCATACCGTGCAACCGCTCTCTTGGCCCTTTCCGGCCTTGCTTCTCTCAGCAACGCCAAACCCGTTTCTTACAGCTCTGGTCACTCCGACTATGGCCACTCCATGACTCCTGCCTCTTCCCACTCTTCAACTTCCTCCTCCTACCAGAGCTTTCCCACCCAAGTCTCCTCCAGCAAGAACCTCCTCCTCAGCAACGGCTTCCCCAACCTATCTCCCTCTGCCCTTTCCGACGTCAACAACGCAGCCCACGGCACCATCTCCAACTCCACTGCCAAACTCACCTTCTCCCCTAACGACCTAACAAACTTCCAACTCGTCGCCTTCAACGAATTCTTCGAAGTCGCTTTCTTCACCTCTTTACTCACCAACATCACCACTGGAGTCTCTGACTTTGAAATCCCCGCTCACCTCAACGCAACCTACATCCTCGATACCCTTATCGCCGTACAAGCCCAAGAAGAACTCCACGCCATTAACGCAAACACCAAACTCCCTGTTCCCCTCAAGACCTGCCAATACAAATTCCCCACCAAAGATTTCAATGGTGCCATTGCTTTGGCAGCGACCTTTACCGATGTAGTACTCGGTACACTTCAAGACATCGCTACCATCTTTGCTGGCGACAATGCAGGTGTAGTCAGAGGAATTGCAGCAACCATCGGTCAAGAAGGAGAACAAAATGGCTTTTACCGCAGTTTGTTGGGGAATATTCCTTCTGCTCAACCGTTTTTGACTGCGTCGGCTAGAGATTTTGCGTTCTCAGCCCTCAATCAGAATTTTGTTGTTCCTGGATCTTGCGATATCTCTGGCATCAAGCTTAAGATCTTCGACGTCTTGACTTTGGAGACACCTACCATTGGCCTCGGCGATCAAACCATTAGTTTGTCTTTCGATATCAGCAAGTACTCAGGCAGCTATGAGGATTTGGAATTTGTGTTGATTTCAGGACAAAATGTTCCTATTGTTCAGGATCTCAAGAACGTCAAGAAGGATGGTAACAAAATCACTTTTGATGCAGAGTTTTTGCAGCAGACTGATTTGTTGTTTGGACTTACGATTGGTGCTGTTGTGCAGAAGGGTATGCCTTTAGCTTCTGTGGATGATGTTGCTAATGCTGCTGTGTTTGGTCCTGCGCTTATTGAGGTTGCTTAAGGGGTGAGGTTTGGTGGTGGTTTAAGGGATGAGGAGGATGGATAGGAGCGGTGGTCGTTTGCTTTTCTTTGCTTTTCTTTTCTTTTCTTTGAGTCTGTCTTTTCTGACATCTTGGGTCTTATTCTGCTTACTTCTTTGGTTTCACTTTAGCATTCCTTTACAAACACGCATAGCGACATGGGTAATCTCTCTCGTATTTCACAGGAGTCTTTGGAGTTCAACAGCAATCATTTCAGAAAAATATAAAACCATTCTCTTGATTACTTGCAACCTTTCCCTCAGCCTCTAGACCTGATAAACACCATAAAACAATATCCAAACACCAAAAGGAGTGCTGCGACATAATGTTCCGCGAAATTGAATCCCACGGATAACCTAGCCCCGTATATATCTTCCCACTCTTCGGCATCGCTGATTCCTTCCCAGTCGTCATTGTCTGTAACATTCTCGGTGTCAGGGGGTTGTCTGTCACCAGCCCAATAGACCTCGGTCCAGTAGCCACTTGTACTGATAGCACGGTACTCCTCCCTTTCCTGTTCAGTGAGCTCGAAGCCATTTCTACCATGGATGTCATTCTCGTGGTTGTTGTCGTTGTTGGTGTCGGTGTTGGTATCGATGAAACCAGAAGAGCTGCGGTGATACCCGCCTTCGAGCCAGTTATAGACTTCCATCAGAACTTGTTGCTTGAGATCTGGATCGTAGTCTTGAAGCCTGTGTTTGAGCATGTCTTGACAGTAACAGTTGGTCTGGGATGATGGCTCTTCGTCGTCGACAGGGGTGTCGATTCGGTTGGTGTCTTCTTCATGGCTGTCATCTTCGTCGTCCTCCTCCTCGCTGTCTGACTCTTCGCCATCTTGCTCACTCTCGGACTCTTCATCACTGTCCTCGTCCTCGCTATCTGGAAGATGATACTTTCCAGTCCAACCAATTCTATCGATTTCACGCCTGTTTTTGGCCCAAAAGCTTTCACGCTCTTTTGCTTTAACGACACGCGTGGCTGGAGCAGTCAGGGGAAGAAAGTTGTTCTCCGACTTCTCCATCGTTGTTCTAGAGGAATACATGTTGTGAGATGCTTAGATACTTGGTTTGTGGTTGGTTGGAGGTGAGTGTACCTATGAGTAGGCAGTAGATGCTTGCGTGACGTGAGATCGTTGGAAGTCTGTACGTGGACGAATGTGTAGATGTGGAAGAAGAAGAAGAAGAGAAATGTGCAGAGAGAAGTTCTTGTTGTCCAGTGACTCGAGGTAACATGTCCAGTCATGTTTGATAAATCAACTCAAAATACCGCATTTTTCGAGAGTGATGGCAGATGGTATACATGGCAGAATCACTGCCTGAGGAAGGGTAACTATCTTTGTGTACACTCGTCGACACTTCGT
Source organism: Aureobasidium sp. EXF-3400 (assembly GCA_024195585.1). NCBI lineage: Eukaryota > Fungi > Ascomycota > Dothideomycetes > Dothideales > Saccotheciaceae > Aureobasidium > Aureobasidium sp. EXF-3400. Next base: position 169,709 of record SWBL01000070.1, read on the forward strand.
ATCAACGAATTCGACCATCATTAAACATTGGAGGAAGAAGTAGCAGTCTTCAAGTTCTTGCAGCATGTCATCGAAACTTGCATTCAGCATTCTGTCGATTCTTGGTTGTGACTCGGACAGGTGGCGTAGCTCTCCACGTGCGTGCCAGGAGTCTTAGAACCAATCAAAAGAGGCGGCAAGTCACCGATATGTTACAAACTGTCGTCGCCACAATCACTACCAGTCAGTCATGCAAGAATATCAGAATGTGGAAAAGAGAATAAAAGTTGCGCCAAGCAAGGCTTCGCTACCGACCATACTCCCCTTGCACCAACTCCGCAGCAAATCTTTGTCAAGAATAGACAAACTCAAACCTCCTCACAGCTACCTATGCCTGATTCTCTCGACATCGTCCAGAGTACCCACCGAGTGAGTTGTGCTGCTTGAGCGACTGCGTGATTTGTTCGTCGAATTGCTTCTTGACACCTGCGGAGTTGAGCCGACACTTTTCGAAGATGTACGACTTCCACTGCGTCTTCGACCTTGACTTGAACTCGACCCGCTCGTGGAACCGCTCGTGTTGCCGCCGACGCTCGACGATTGTTTGTGACGACTGGAAGGACGGTCTCGTTTCTGCACATTCTCAAAGATCATCATGTTAGAATTGAACTTGTCATGGCAATTTTGTTTGTAGCGAGGAGATATTTTTTGTAACCGCCCAGGCAACAGACAGGAAAAAGACGAAAAAGAAAAAGTGCTTGAAATTGGATACAGGGATCAGGAAAAGAAAGAAACAAAAAGTTGTGTGAGCTTGAAGATCTCCAGAAGTTCAAGGCAACAGATTGTGACAAAAACGCCCAGCGCCGGTATGGAATATATTCGCCCCCCTGATGAGACCCGATAGCAGAAAAACAGGATGGTGCAACACAAAGAAGATGTGATGAAGGGGGAATGTGAAGGGGATGACAGTGTGTTTTGAATGTCTAACATATACTCATTCACAGACCCAATGATCGAGAGGGAGAGAAGATACTCGCACTTGATCAACGTACCGAGCTGGTCTGTCT